>CM076583.1:1038764287-1039067672 GCA_034641835.2 Pinus albicaulis | reverse complement strand
AGGCTCGCTTGCAGGTTAATACAGGCTCGATTGAGTACTAAAGAAAACACAGATAGCATCTTTTTTTGGAAATATTTGCCTCCCTTCTTCACTCGAATGTTGGAAACCTGCTTTGTCTTGAAACCCCTTCTTGGAGTCTCTCTCTAGCTAGAACTGCACCTACACTCTGCAACTAGCCAAAAAAAAGATTTGCAATATTTGACTAATTTTTTATATAATTGAAATTCAAAAACAAATGATTTTCTCCAAGTTTTCATTGTTTAAAATATGATTGTTTGAGCAACTCTTTCTCTGGGATACAAGGAGGCTAAAAGATTTTTTTTCTTGTATATTTGAAGCTCTCCATTTTTATATAAAAGGATTTGTTTCTTGTATATTTTTATGCTCTTTGCCATATAGTAATGTCATAGTGTATGAAGTTTTAATTTATTTTTTTTTTTTATTATATGTTGGATGTGATTTTGATTGAAAATGCTTCTTTTTTATTTATTAATTAAAAAAATTACTAGAAAAATTATTGCTTTAAGCCTTGGAATTTAAAATCAAAATTAGAAAATGTATTTATATCTAAACTATTTATGAAAATTTTAATATTGTTTGATTTTCTCTACCATGTCCTTTTTACATATATCTAGAATAATATTATTTGTAGTTTCCGGTTTTTTTGTAACATTTCACTACCATAATCAAAATCTATAGAAATAATAATCTAACATTATAATATCTTGAAATGGAGCTAGCCAACTCAAATATAGTATTGCAAATCCCTGGCTAAGTTAGATGAGGAGGCAATGTATTACTTAGTATTGTATCCATATTGGGGTTGCAAGTTCTATGGGTTCAAAAGAACACTTGAAAACAATTTGTTTTCCATATGACCTCTCTTTTTCATAGATAAATTTCATTCTTTTAGCCATTATGGATTTGAGAAAAATACATCCTGATAGGCCAATAAAAAGCCTTAACAATGAATTAAACATGAACAAATATTAAATATGGGTAACCAAGTAGCATCAAAACAAACAACTAAATCACCAATGCTAGTAGTGATAAATAATAAACATTCTAGGATTCTTAAAAATTCCATGTAAATAATTTTTTTTACCTAAAATCACTAGATGGTGAGGCCCACAGCAACAACTGCAATATAACCAATCAAACTACACCAACAAAACATATGGTCTTGAATGAGGTTTTGGACTCTTTAGATATAAATGTACATAGTGGCAATGTATCTTATATAAAACTTTAATCCATGTGCTTAACCTTAACATTGACACAAATGGAATTCAATTTTACTCATTTCTTTATGATCTAGAAAAATATTCAGATGAGTATTGCCCACATATCCGAAGTCAAGAGGGATAGATTAAAAAGGGATGCTCCGGTCATCTATAAAATATAAATTAAAGAAGCATGACATGACATATTCGTAATGCAAATTAGATATGCATACCAATTATGTTCATATAACACAACAAATAGATGATTCAATACAAATGTCACATAGAAGTCATATTTATCTCATGGGCCTTCAACTTAAATTATATATCTAGCATTACATTAAGCTATAGGAGATAAATCAAAGAAGCATTTGAATGTAAATTAAACATGTGTAATAATTATGTCCTTTAGTTCAATAAATAGAGATAATAATTTGCAAATGCCATATCTAAGCTATATTTCATCTAAGTAGCTTTCAATTTAAACTTATATCTAATGTTAAATTATATAAAAGAATAAAAGTAATTCAAACTTCAAAATAATATTTAGAGTTAGTATAAAATGTGACATAATTTTCCTGCATGGAAAAACATAGTTATTGAGAGTTCAAAACTCATGCATTTGAATAGAAAGTGGGTATACGAATGAGCAAGTAGATTTTTTCTAGAAATGAGGAAGTGAAGGTTGATAGAGAGCCACACAAAATTGCAAATTCATACCTTACCAAAATTGTTAGATCCTTTTAACGAAAACATATTTAATCAACTTTCATTGAAATATATGATAAAATCAACCCAATTTTATGAAAAGTAGTATACCATTTTTTACATAATTTCACATAATACAAATAGATAAATTTTAATCAAGTATTGTTATAAAGATTTAACTACCCATCAAGAGATGGCCAAGTGATTGAGACAGGGCATCATCACAATAAAAAACCAAGTACAAATTGTAGTAATCCTAGAATCATGCTTTACATGAGGTAAAATTGGGGAACTCATGACTTGTACTATAGATAAAAAAACATTTACCCTTACCAAAAAACATATGATAAAAATTGAAAAACTACATAACCTTAAGCTTAAGGGGATATAATCCTTCTTTCCTTCCATATAGATAATGAAAATGATTGTTCCAAGTCTCATGTTGCTTCTCATGTTATTTTATAAACCTTGATTGGAAAGAAAAATAGGAGGGCAGAAATGTAAGAAATATAAAACATAATGAAACACAACGTAAGAAATAGAGAACATAATGAAACACACACATAAATATCTCTAGACAATCAACACAATTATTTTCCTAGGAAATCCTTATATGGGAGACAAGCAACCCTAGAAAGTAATGATGCTCTAGACTCCTTTTTCCCTAGGAAATCCTTATGGGAGAAAAACAACACTAAAATGTAAACATGCTCTACTCTCTCTTTTTTGGTATGGAAAATATGTGAGTACAAAGAAAGAGGTAATCTCTCTAGAGTTGGCTAAGACCTTTAGCGTGTAAGGTTGCTATAAAAACTTAACTTCATACATTTTTCTCTCTAACTTCACACTCCTAGTTGTATTTTCAACTATGGAAAAAAATACAATAACACAAAATGGAACTCTTATTCCTCCTAGTGGCCAAGTATTTAACCTAGTGTGATAGCCAACTAGGTGTAAGATTTGACTCTGTCAACCATTAACGAGGTTTGTGATTTTATACCTTTTAGAGTCTTGTTAAAATTCCACATGTAGCTAGCTTGCCATGCATGAGTAATGGGGCTAAGATGTCATTCTCTCGTACCATGGTGGTCAACATGATAGGTCAACTTACTAAAGGCATAAAATTTGAATGAACTTCGTTTGATGTTTTTCTTGCACCATTGGATATGTCTTAAAGTGTAGAATAATGGTCAAGATTTCGGCACAAGGGATAATCATTTGACCCCCAGAAATGTCATTTAATGCCTCAAAATGACTCCAAAAGGTTTTAGACCCCAATTCTCCACCCACCATTAAAATGACCCTACAAGTTGATTCTTTAAGTTTTTTCACTCTATAAGCATCAAAATATATGACAAATAATATAATTATCCAATCTAGATCATTATTTAATATTTTTTTTAAATTATGAGTAAGATATACATCATGGAATTTAAATAAATAGCGTTAATTCATTGAACACCCTTGTACATGTTCCTTGTTGATACTTTGAAAGTAATACTTTTTGAAAAATAATTTGTTTATGGATTCTATTTTCCACATTCTCTCAACCATATCAAAAACCATCTTATAGTATTTGAAATCGAAGGTCTTTTCCATACCAAAGTATGTTCTTTTAAAACATGTTTTCTTGGTGATATGGGTGATTTAGAAATGATTGGGAGAGCGAAATTCCTTGAATTTAATATAAACCTTGATTGGAAAGAAAAATAGGAGGGCAAAAATGTAATAAATATAAAACATAATGAAACACAGCATAAGAAATAGAGAACATAATGAAACACACACATAAATATCTCTAGACAATGAACACAATTATTTTCCTAGGAAATCCTTATATGGGAGACAAGCAACCCTAAAAAGTAATGATGCTCTAGACTCCTTTTTCCCTAGGAAATCCTTATGGGAGAAAAAAACACTAAAATGTAAACATGCTCTACTCTCTCTTTTCTGGTATGGAAAATATGTGAGTACAAAGAAAGAGGTAATCTCTCTAGAGTTAGCTTTAAGACTTTTAGCGTGTAAGGTTGCTATAAAAACTTAACTTCATACATTTTTCTCTCTAACTTCACACTCCTAGTTGTATTTTCAACTATGGAACAAAATACAATAACACAAAACGGAACTCTTATTCCTCTTAGTGGCCAAGTATTTAACCTAGTGTGATAGCCAACTAGGTGTAAGATTTGACTCTGTCAACCATTAATGAGGTTTGTGATTTTAGACCTTTTAGAGTCTTGTTAAAATTCCACATGTAGATAGCTTGCCATGCATGAGTAATGGGGCTAAGATGTCATTCTCTCATACCATGGTGGTCAACATGATAGGTCAACTTACTAAAGGCATAAATTTTGAATGAACTTCGTTTGATGTTTTTCTTGCACCATTGGATATGTCTTTAAGTGTAGAATAATGGTCAAAATTTCGGCAAAAGGGATAATCGTTTGACCCCCAGAAATGTCATTTAATGCCTCAAAATGACTCCAAAAGGTTTTAGACCCCAATTCTCCACCCACCATTAAAATGACCCTACAAGTTGATTCTTTAAGTTTTTTCACTCTATAAGAATCAAAATATATGACAAATAATATAATTATCCAATCTAGATCATTATTTAATAATTTGTTTAAATTATGAGTAATATATACATCATGGAATTTAAATAAATAGCATTGATTCATTGAACACCCTTGTACATGTTCCTTGTTGATACTTTGAACGTAATACTTTTTGAAAAATAATTTGTTTATGGATTCTATTTTCCACATTCTCTCAACCATATCAAAAACCTTCTTATAATATTTAAAATTGAAGGTCTTTCCCATACCAAAGTATGTTCTTTTAAAACATGTTTTCTTGGTGATATGGGTGAATTAGAAATGATTGGGAGAGAGAAATTCCTTGAATTTAATATGTACAATATGTTTGGTTCATGCCACTAAGCCAAGAATTTAAAATTCAACTGACTTTTAATATAACCAACTAAATCCTGCAAAAAAGGAATAAAACAATTTATGTTAGGGTTGTGGATTTAGGCATTGAAACAACACACCATGATATTTCAAATTTAAAAATAATGGTTTGAGTCCTAGGTAGCTCATAATCCTATTTGTTTTAAAAATAAGGATGCACTCCCATTTGATTCTCATGATTAGGTTGTAATCATGAGGCTCTTGCTCAAGAGTGGACCTTCCCAAAATCTTGTGACGTCTTGTCACAAAAAAAACCATCAAACTAAAAACACATCATGCAAGAAACATAGCTCGCTGACATATCATTTTTCTCCTTCAAAGAAAAAAAATTCACATCATGTGAATATCTCGATGTACTCTTACATATTGGTGTACAAAGCCATCAACCGAACACAAATCAACAAAACATGCCTCTTCAAACAACTGACTCTCAAGTCAAATAATAGGGCTCAAGTACAAATTTCCATATTTGTTGCATTTAAGTGTCAACGTAACTCTACTTTCAACATCTTGCTTCATGCAACATACACCATACTTTGAATTTGCAAAGAAATTCATGAAACATCAAAATACATGCAAGGCCTTAATTAGATAATAAATCTAACCATCTGTTAGCAAACCATTTCACTGGCGCATCTTTTAGCTGCACTTCATCATGTGAATCATCTTGACCCTCATCGATTATGGAATCATCTTTTCCATTCTTGTCATTATCTCTTTCCACCTTCTTCAAATGTTGTGGATGACTTGTTGGATACAAAGTCCAACACTTGTCCACAAGGTGACCTTTCTTATGGCAATGAGTAATAAACAATTGCATCTTATTTTCAACATCATTTTCCTTGTCCAATGGGCCTTTGACTTTTTGCCTCATTTATTTAGAATTTTTCAATGTTTATGGATATCTTCTTCCAAAATATATAAACATTATGATTATTCAAACCACAAAAGGAACATGTGCAAGTTCTTTTATATATCTTATGTGAATATTTACCATGTTTATCATAATCAAAAGAATTTTTATTAAAGGAAACTTATACCTTGAACATTCACCATTGTCGCCTTCTTGAGGAGGTGAATTTGATGAGGTAGTGTCTCTCCTCTGAATACTAGCAATGAATTCAATGACTAGATAGAGCTTTCAACATCCTCTTCTTTTACATTCTCATTAGCTGCATGTTTATTAACATCTTCTTCCAAAGTGGGTGTCAAACTTTTCCATTCATCATGAACACAAACTTCACAAGCTTGAGGTAATGAACATGAAATAAAATTCCTTCTTGGAATAGCTTCACGTGCCTCCTTGGCTTTGGAGCATTCTCCATGTTTTCCATAACCAAGACCCAAATAATTAGGCCCTTCCTCAACAACATTTGGCTCAAATATGCCTTGTATTAACTATGCCTTGTACATGGTTTCCTTTAACCCTTTACTTTCATAGCACATTTTCATCAAAAATTTGGACCTTATTCCTCTAGTGTGTCTTTCGAAAGCATCTACACATTCATTTTGAGAGGAAATTGAAGACAGAAACCAATAGCTAATTCTTCTAACTAACCTTGACTAAAATGAGCTAAATTGTACTTTGACACCAACTTGATTTGAATATGGACAAACTAGTTTTATTGGGCTATCTCCCTCATTAGTTAAATAAAAATGTGTTTAGGATCGTCTAAAGTTAGCCAATTGGGAAGGGGTTTGTGTCAATATTTAAGTGTATTTTGTGAGAAATTTATGAGTTAATTAGCTTTTAAAAACTCATGTGTACAAATAAAATGCAAAATTTTTATTTAGGAATTTTTTTTCCCTCAATCCAAATTCCGATCATTGGACATGTAAGAGGAAGCAAGAGGGAATTCACTTTTCCAATTCTAGACCTTGTCTAAACCAAAATAAACTAGAGGTTTGGTTTTCAAATACATTCACTTATTTGGAAAAGTTCTAGCTACCAAAAGTCCATATGCCAATCTACCTCCCAAGAAATACATTTAGTACACCACTGGTTAGTTTTTTGTCTTCCTATATTCTTTATCAACCTCTTCTAGTGATTCTTGAAAGGTGGATACTTAAATCCTTCCTAAAATTTTGAGCTCTAAAATGAGAAGACATACAAGGTCATTTTAATTCATTCTTCTATCCAATTATAAAAACCAAGTGAATATTTCTACATATTGTTTTCTGTCCCATAAATTGTACAATATATGTGGAGTTGCCTCGCCCTAAGTGAGATGTTTAACAAACATGATAATAGAGAAACAATTAGTGACATCACCAAAAGATGTAGCCTCTTCAAGGTATCATATCCTCTCATCAAGGTCAAGAATCTATTCACCAAAAATGTCCTATGGAAATGATGGTTTAAGAAACAAAACTAGACAAAAACCTTTAGTGAGAACAACAAAATCTAAAATCTCTTCGTCTTCAATCTGCTCGTAAAGTTAAATTACGTGTCTTGATACATCTATGGTAAAGAAATCAAATAGTTCTATCAATTCCACCTTGCAAATCTAAGAGACATTGAATTAAATTTCATCTCAAGACAGGGCTTTGAGAGGACACTCTCAAAGCCAACCTTCGTTATGGCTTTGAAACACATGGTAAGTATCAAGACTTAGCAACTTTATTTGCATAATTTTTTCTAGCATGGACCTTAATGTCATAGCCTTCTTTTGCCTAAATGAATGCAAATTTCCTTGCCATTTGGCTTGCGACATTCATAATTCATGCTCATGGAACATGATTGTGTTGCAATTGTGACAACATTTGCTGTATGCAGAAGCTAATAAAAAAAGATCGAAAATGACATTTTTGCTCTGTTTTTTTTAAGATTTAAGGAAAATTACACCAAGTAGCTTCCAACCTCATATGACCATCATGTCAAACTCATCTCAGGATATCGTCCAAGTAAGAGCCACTTAAGCAAGCAATATAGTATACATGACTCCAATTTCAATTAGCAGCAATGACAGTTCTAAGTATGGTGCAAACATTGCTCCAAATCCTCAATGGGGCATGTTTGATGACAATAATTTGGGGAGTGAGAGAGGGATATGGTAGGAGAAAAAAATCAAGGAATCCACGGGAAATTGAAAAATATATAACTAATAAGGTGGAAGAAATTTGTAACCTAAGAGAGAAACCTGTGAGAAAATGGGTGAAGTTGGTATTACACACCCAATTGGACAACCTCGAGGAGAAAACATTTCTCCCACTTTATTTGTTGTCATAACCTAGTAAGTGTTATTCACTAGCATGTATTTTGTAAAGGCCTTTCAACCTAGTTCCCATTCAACTCCATCCACCAGGTTTTAGAGGATTCCAAGCCTAATTTCATAAAAAGTAAGTTGGGGATGATCGCATTGACTTGCTTGATGACATGTCTATGAAGATTAACTACCTTGAACTATTTTTTTGCGTAGGGAAAGAGACACATTCCCATGTTTGAGCATGAAAACGCTCTTTGATATTGTTAATTCCTGTAGTGTTTACTTCTACAAGTTCTATAGGCAGAGTCTGTAAAGGGCCAGGTAGCCTCTGGATCTCATGTTTTATGAAAGGTGACATATCTAGTAAATGCCCCTACAGTCAATCTCTGGAATGGATCTAAATAGAAGTTCTTCATTTTAATATCCGTAAAACACTACAACTTTAAGGTAAACTATGTACATGTGTCATTTCTCCCACAAACTAAAGTGTATAAGTAGTAAATTTTATACCAAGTGCGCTCCCACCATGTAAAGCGCAATTCGGTGAACTTATCATTTTTATAATATCTTTTTCGATTAAATTTAGTTTCACACATGATCAATTAGTGCTTTGAAAGTTGTTTTCTACATAATTTGTGTACACTAAATTACAAATTGATTTTTTGAAATCTATTTTGTGTAAATGTCGACCAATAGATATATATCATGGAGGATGAACGATGAAGATCAGTCGAATCCCATATGGAGGTTCAGGAATCGGGGGATGTTCACGGTATTTAAATATAATCTTAAATCTCCATACATGTGTGTACATATGGAATTGATTTTTTTATTAACTTTGTGAGTTAAATTAGTTGTTAATAAGTTTCATATTTTAATTTTTAGGAGGTAAGAGGAGAAGGGTTTCTACTCCATCCATGGAGTGTGGCCAAGGTTCAACCAGTCGAGGTATGAGTGGTAGCAGGTTGTGGGAAAGGGGTGATATTTATTCCCCCGAAGGCCAATCAAGGGCTGCTGGTTCTCAACAGGGTCATTGTGGGTCTGGTTCTCAGCAGCGTCATTCTGGGTCTAGTTCTCAGCAGGGTCATGTTGGAGAAGATGTTAACCAACAACATCAAGGTTGCCATCAATTTCAATATTTTTTCATTAAATTTGTACAACTTTTTTTACACGTGTTTTTTCTAATATACAAAATTATATATATATTGATGCAGAGGCCGAAAATGTTCGAGCTAGTGGTCAAAATAGACGCAGGGCAGCTCGCTACATTCAAGAAGAAGGCTGTCAACCCAGCACAACTTATCCGGCTGAGATTACTGATATACCATGGGAAACCAACATGGCGAAATGCACCTTACAAAGGTGTGAAAGCCTTCATGCAAAATTGCAAAGAGATCTCATGGCTTTGTCTCTACCTGCTGAGAGTAGACAAAGCCTTGAAATAGTTACACATTCATTGGGTGAAATGGTAAATGTGTACAGAAATTTGGGGCCAACGATTAATTCGTTTGTAGAACTGATGAGAAAGAGAAAAGAAACAGTGATAGGTCCCGATAAATGGCAGGACATAAAACAAAAAGTTACAAGAGCGAAGGCCAAGTCAATGTTTAAATATAAGGAAGGGCCAAAAAGAAAAATGTTGGAGGTGCAGTATTTCAAGCACCCAGACAAAGCTGGTTATTTTTATGATCGACATCTTGCGGCCTTTGGAAGGCTTCCATGGAACGATGAGGTTCCTGTTTATTTTGCACAAATGTTTTATGCATAATTTTTTTTGGGTATGAAACCCAACTACAATGACCTTCCTTCAGAATTTTTTGGCCCGGGGAAAGGTCGATTATATGACCGTAAGGGCGCTAAGCGAGATGTGGAGTTGCCTCGCCTTGAGCCGCCATTGGTGAGTCGACCGTTTCGAGTCGAAACTCTGCGATCAGAGATGGATGCGACTTCTCAAATAAGTCGAGAAGCAAGGGATGTTATGATCGACAATGTTCATAGCAGATTGAGTGGAGTCGATCTTTGTTTAAATCGACAAAGAGCACGTGAAAATGCATGTGCCAATTTTGTTTATTGTACAGATGAGGAGATTTACAACATGAATGTTGAAGATCTCTGAACATATGCAATAAATTGTCGCAATGGTCCGCAAGACCTAATTTTTCATGAGGAAGAGGGCACCGGAACGGTATGTGTTAGTGACCTTAGGGTTTGAAATTATATTTACATATACATGTGTACAATTTGTAATAAATACATGTGTATGTACATGTATACATTCATTTGTATGTGTACATTAATCTAACAAAAATGTATGATTATATGTTAAAACACCATTTGCAGTTCTCAGGCATGATGCATGATGAAAATGTTAATATTACGTTCGGGACCTCCAGTTCAAACGATGCAGATGGGTCTGACCATCATGATATGTTGGCACATGTTAGTGTTTTTTAAGTGACCCTAAAATAAATAATTGTTGCCACACATGTACATGTATGTATATATATAATTTTGTAAAATGTTTTAACAAGTACCGATTCCGTCTGATGTTTTTGGGATGGCGGTGCCTTCTTCTTCCTTAGGAGATGTACCTTCTACTTCATTGGGAGATGAGCCACAATTATGGACAATCTATCACAAGTTTAAAATTTATGTTTAAAAGTTATATATATATATATATATATATATATATATATATATAGGGAGAGAGAGAGAGAGAGAGAGAGAGATCTATATTTTGAGTTATTTAAAATTTTTTGAATTTAGGTTTCTATAGAAGATTTCTTTAATCATGGGACTCTAGCGACAAAGATAGGAACATCCACAGCATTTGAACAAGTTGTCTTTAGTTCCTTTTTTTAATATTATTGAAAATAAGTTTATATATGTACACGTGCATTTTCATTTGAAAGTTTTAATTTATATATATATATAGATAGATAGATATTTATATTTAACTGTACATGTATATTGTACAGTTTACCACTGCAGATGTTCCTATTGGAGAACCTGTTCATCAAATGGAGAGGGAACCTTACGAGGTATTGCATGATTTTTTTGTTATATTTTGTTTTTTACATGAAGTTATAGATATATATATTCTCATTCATTTTTAAAACTTCAAATTTTAATGTTCAAGTATATGTGCATTGTGTATGTAGGTTTCCTATTCACAGGATAGGGCGTGGACTGAGACCCTAGTAGGGAAGACGCTAGATCCTCCATTTGATGGACATGATTTACAGTAGATTTGATTTCAAAATTTAGATGGTTTTAAAATTTGTTAAAATTGATACAGTTTGATACTTGTGAGATTTACAATTTTTGGACATATTCTATTACATTGTTATTATATAATTTGTTTTATTTAATTTTTGGATGGTTTTAGTACTTTTGGCACGTGAATGTGAAGTAATGTTGTCATCTGAACTACATTTGGCATGTGATATTTAATGTTAAATGTTTTTTTTGGATAGTTGAATTATAATTGGCATGGCATGTGAAGTTTTTAAAACTCAAGTTTTGGATGGTTTCAATCTACATTTTGCATGTGATATTTAATGAACTTTAAATGTTTAATGTTTTAATGTTGCACAATATATAATCAAAATGGTTTTAAAATTTAAAGTTTTGGATGGTTTCAATATATAACTTAAAGTTTTTGATGGTTTCAACCTACATTTGCACATGTGGTAAATTGAAATGTTACTTGTAACAAGACAATCCCCATTGATTTCATTGTATATGTTGATTTCTGATTTGATATAATTGCATGTATGATGGTACATTACTTGTAAAGTTATTGGATTAATAGTGTTCATTGATTTTAGTGTAAGCGCAAAAAATTATTGACAATGTAGAACGATTTTTGTGTTATAATAATTAAACCTAATAATATTGGAGAGAAAGAGAGACTTGAGGTATGGTGTTTAATACAAGAGTTCGAGCTAAATATTTAAATGGTTTATGATTTATGATTTTTACTTTCTTTTTAATATAATCGATACGGAAAGATGACAAAACTAATAAGGGTGAAAATAAGAATAGAAGAAGAGAATAGTTTAAGATTGATCACAATAAATGCTATTTGTAATTGATTACATTATAATTATTCACATTCTATCATTCAATATTATTACATTGTCACTTTGCATTCAAAAATTTTATTTGATCATTTTCCATTATTAAAGTTATTCTACAATATTTATCATCTCAACAAATTGAGGTAACTAAGAAAATTTAAAATTAAAATGACTTGATAAATCTCAAACATATTTAGCATATTTAAAATGTTTATATTAATATTAGATGTATTTACATATTATTGATAAAATTAATCATATGTTCCTCATATTATCGATAGTTTTTCCTTGGTCGCACACGACTTAAACCAACCTATATCCATGTTAACTATGGATCTATCAAGCGCCGAGAGGGATCAAATCTCTCGAGGTGAAAACCTTTCCTCAAGTTTTGCACTCAAAAAAGAGGTTTGCACCTCTATATATTTGATCCCTCTTGGCGCTTGATAGATCCATATTTATGATGGATCTAGGAAAATAAATTTCTAAAAATAAGTAAGGGAAAAGCAACATAGGGAACAATTAGGAGTAGATTTAGGGCATAGGGAACAATTAGGAGTAAATTTAGGAACATGTGATAGTTGGGTGAGATAAAATCATATTTTAATAAAATAATGGGAATTTGTAGGAGAGACAAATAGTGGATATGACATGTATTTTGGTGAATAATCAAATTTATGGAATTAAACAATTAATTATTTTTGTATGTGAAAACAAGATTCACACCTAATCCTCACCTAAAAGACTAAATTAAACACATTATTATTAAGGGGACGAGGAGCTTTCTAGGTTTTGAGCTCCCCATTGTTAGATGAGTGTCATAGTGGCATTCCATGTATTTTTGTGAGAACTTATGATATTGCGATATTATAATTACGAAATAGTGATCTTGAGTACATGTTGGATAATGTAGTAGATAGGAACTTTTTGATAAGGGGAGATTAGGGATGTGACCAAATTCCTATCAGTGAAAAAAAATTTCTTCACCTTCCTATAACTCCATTGTAGCTTTGGGGGGCAAAGGTAAGAAGAGTACCTTGGAATTTCTTGGGTGAAAAACCAAGTAGGTCACCAACTTTGGTCTAGTACATTGGAATTCATTAAAGAATTGGTCATTGGAGCTGCTTCAAGCTAGGAGTGAGCATCGTCACCAACCTACATTGAATATTTTACACTCCCTAGGGTGAATGATACTTTAAATTGATTGACAGTCTAAGACTTTCGAATTTTTCCGAATGCCAAATGATCTTACAAAGCTACTATTTATAATATCCTACTAGGTCATTCGGTGACAACTTTTACCGGAAAATTGAAACAAAGAGAATCTATCCTTGGCTAGGAAATCATGTAACATGTCTGCCATAAACAGTAAAATTTTACTTAAAAGCCGAGATTCGTGGAAGTGGGGACAACCACTTGTTATCTCGTCCCTTGGAGGCTAGGCCATATGGGGACCGAATCTGACCTTATAAAATAAAGTGAAATAATTTGTACCATACGGTCGGAAAACATATACAAGAAAAATTAATTTCATTCTAGAATATATATATATATATATATATATATATATATATATATATATATATATATATATATATATATATATATATATATATATATATATCCTATACATATAGCATTTTTCACCAATTCACATATGTATATAAAAAACTACTTTCATTGATACTAGAGCACGGTTGGTACCCAAACAATTTGTAAGCATGTAAACCACAAATAATATGGCAATAATTTTTAGTTGAGTAATCGGAAGTTCTAAAACATATTTAATCCAAAGATAATAAATTAAGGGATACTCTACTCAAAAAATTCTAATGGAATCTACCACAATCCTCGCTCATGATTGGATTTTGACATTTTTTCTTTGATTGAACTTCTATCAACTTTATGTGTGCTGCACACACCAAGTGACTATATTTAAAACTTATGGAATCAGGCTCATAGTCTTTAAATTAAACAAAGTCTCCACTTTGATGAGTTTGTCTGAAAAAATAATCTTTCAGTATAATAGACCCTCTGTCATATTGAAATCCGTGATCATTATAGTTCTGTAATAATTTCATTTTTCGTTTAGTGCAACGCATCAAATAATACTTCACATTTTCATCATTTTCAATAGGTGCAATTACAACAAAAACATCTCTTGCACAATAAAATAAACCTAACAAAATTATACATATTTAAATTTATTTCTAGATTTTTAAATCATTAGAAAGTAATTCAAATGTTACCTTCTCTAACAAGATCAGAAACTCTAGATCACCATCGAATGATATTGTAGTTTCCTCTAATTGCATTTCTTCAAACATTGCAACAGACATTTTGCTCTTTTTATTTAGATCTATATGTTTCCAATCGTTTACATACATTTTTTTTTTCACAAACATCATTGGATGTTGTGTTGTCTATGCAAACATGACAAAAAAAAAGAATATTTTCTATTATCCAATGCAAAAACATTTCTGGATGACTTTATTTTAATTAAATGCAATTTTCCAAACCCTTTTAGTGTCTCAACGTCATTTCCAATTGATCTATCTATGTCTTCGATCCCAATATGCCAAAAAAACCTTTATATGGAAAATTCAAAGAAGAATGTAAATATGATATCAAAATACAATTAAAAATAATCATTGCATGATAAATGTACAATGTTTAAAATTATATTTCCAATATAAATTAAATTGAATGTACCTTTGCACTTATCTTGATGGGTTTTTCTCATGGCTTAGAGCAGCGATGCACCATTGAACAACTTCTTCAGTGTTCACAAATCGGCGTGCAGAGTGGTTCATTTGATATCTTCGAAGTACTCATTTTATGCATGCTCCCGCACCGTCACGTTTTCCTTTTCCATGGCCAGTCTCGAAGAAATTCCAACAATGTTTAATGCAGGTTTTCTTATGAAGACAACACAACCAAAAGAATGATCGTGCATATTTGAATTGACCTATGCATCCGTCTATCATATCCAATGTTCATTGAATGTTATTCCACGACTTTTCAAGGAGTCATAAATCTTTCCAAAACAGTGTTGTACAAAATATGTATCATGTGTACTATAGTCACTAATATAAAAGTGCTATTATTTAATAACATGTCGATTTTCACTGATGCTTTCTATATGATCGACGTTTTGTTCAGCATGTCTACATAGAATATGGACGAGCATGGAGACATGGTCAAGATGATAGTATTCACTCTAAATCTCTTTTTTGGAACAAATGTGTAGTTTTCTGCAAAATCAATTACTGACAAAATGGTCCCTGGTGGAAAAACTTCACGATATTTTGAATTGCAAGTCCTTCCATTGAGCTCTATGGGAATTCTTGGTGTATTTATAAATTTCTACCTCAAACTTTCTCAAAAATTCTATCACAAAAATTTCTTCACCTCGTAATTCAATTCTTTTAACAGTATTTGCACCTTCAATCGATGTATGGATATATTCATATCTCTTCCATTTCACTTTCATGTTGGATAATGATTGATCATTTATATCAGTACAATATTTGTTTTGAAATTTAGTCAAATTTCCACAATCATCGTATTTTTTACCACCAACACATTTCTTTTTGTAAAATAGTTCATCTCTTTCTCTTTCACATAGAATTTGAGATATGAAATCACGGATAGTGGAAGGAGGAGGTGAATCCTTCCATAATGTTCTACCAAAATCAACGAATGTGTCATAATATAACTCAAATTCCACATGATAACGGCAACAACAAGTGGTCGTTACGGCTTGGTTTATACCATGGCTTTGTTGAACAAAAGCACTGAGTGAAACATGAATTTGATGATTCTCTTTGAACTTGTTGAATAACCTCTATCTGAGTGGTTTCCAAGAGATGTTTTTCATGTTCTTCGTACTGATTTCGTGCTATTCTTCTTTGCATCACATGTCTTGCAGTTGGTGAAACACGCGAATTGTTCTTCCAATATTCATATATTATTTTTTTAACATTTTCTCCAAGTTTATCTTTGTATGGTTCCCTACAAATAACTCTCCAACAAGCGAGTTCATCATTTACATCTATTTGTAGTCGAAATTTTTGATGTTTGTGCAGAGTTTTTCGCGAGGTTCCCAGTGCTCGTGCCATAGATGTTATCAAACGACTCTCTTGAGTACTTGGTGAAACTATTGCCATCTGTATTCCTCTACGTATATTTGAAACATCTTTATCTCTAGATCTCTTAATTGACTTTAGAGCACTACTCATATTTTTTATCACCTCTTCCTTCATTTTTCTATCTTTGGTTGATTTCTTAATACCCGAATAGTGTCATCGTCTTTGCTGCCTTGATGATAGGAGACCTTTCAACATTTGAGCCTGCACTGTCACTCGCTCATTTAAGAAATACTTTTTAAAATGCGGTTGACACGATATCGTATAACATGGTCAGGTTTTTTATCTCCATATGTGTGGGTGTCAACATTTTCTAACATGTCATTATCAATAGTGATTTCATCTGTACATATTCGAAAAAATAGTACATATTTAATAAATCACTAAATTAATAAATATGTCAATAAATATTAGGAAAATTTTAAATATATCAATAGATCATAATATTTACATTTACATACCCGCTTCAATTTCTGCTTGAGGTTGATTTTCTTCTTCAATATTTTGAGTATCTCTGTCTGTTTACATTAAACAAAATAATTTTCAAACTAGTTCATCAAATAAAAATTAAGCTTCACATTTTACATTAGGAAAATTTTAAATATATCAATAGATCATAATATTTACATTTACATACCTACTTCAACTTTTGCTTGAGGTTGATTTTCTTCCTTAATATTTTGAGGAATATCTTTTTCTGTTTACATTAAACAAAATATTTTTCAAACTAGTTCATCAAATAAAAATTAAGCTTCACATTTTGCATTGGGAAAATTTTAAAAATATATCAATAGATCATAATATTTACATTTACATACCTGCTTCAATTTTTGCTTGAGGTTGATTTTCTTCTTCAATATTTTGAGGAATATCTCTGTCTATTTACATTAAACAAAATATTTTTCAAACTAGTTCATCAAATAAAAATTAAGCTTCACATTTTACATTACGAAAATTTTAAATATATATCAATAGATCATAATATTTACATTTACATACCTGCTTCAATTTCTGCTTGAGGTTGATTTTCCTCTTCAATATTTGAGAGGGCTTCTAACTTTCTTTTGCGAGATTGTCTAGTGTCTTCTCTACGTGCCTCAGGGTCTCTTTTTCGATCATATTTTCTCGCACAAGTTCTTCGATTTCCCATGATAATAGGGTATGACGTTCAAAAAATTTCCTTCAAAAAATTAGACAATAACACAATTACAAAAAATATCACAAAAGATTTAATTTAAAAAAATTCAGTGTAAATTTTTTGCGAAAAATACATATTCCAATTCAAAACACTTACTTTAAAAAATTCGAGAGAAAAATGTCTTATAAAAATGAAACGATGCTCAAAATATTTACTTCAACTCAAAACATGTACATACCTCCAAGAAATGTCTTTTGAATGTACGTCCAAGAAATGTTTTACAATTTTTGCCAAAATCACGCCGCCTCTAAGAAATGTCTTCCAAAAAAATTCTTTAAACCCAAAATTGTAAAATCAACCAAGAAATGCTCTTAAACCCAAACTTTGAAGAAATTTTTTTGAACCCAAACCAAGATCTTTGTAAAATGAGAAGAAGTGTGCGAAATGTGCGAAAATTGTGAATCATTTCACGACAATTTATATTGACGCGAAATGTGTTTTAGTAGGGGGTTGCGCAAAACTTTCCGGCTGACAGGGAGTTATACAAGAGTTCAGCCGAAACGTTGATCAAATTTTCGGCTGAACTATTAAGACGTTAGATTTAACGAGCCTTTGGCGGAAAAAATAGTTCGGCCGAACTTTGACTAAAATTTCGGCTGAACTAACGCGTCACCAATTACGCAAAAACTAGGCTCTGAATACGGTTCTGCAACTTTGGACTGATTAAACTCCATGAAACGTTGTTAATTAACTATTGGAACCAAGACAAGAATTTTCAGAATTGAATCTACTTTCAGGAAATATAACTTTTATGGAATTTCATAAACGTTTATTAATTTTAATTATTTTTCTAATAAAATGGGTGCAAACAATTTCTGAGGGTCATTGTGATTCAGTGAAATAAAAATTTTGTATCTCCCAAAATACATTGTAAAAAAAATTGAAAAAATTATGGGGCATTACATTGATCCGTTGTCTCTAATGGGTAGCTTTTAGATTTTTATTTTATAACTTATATGTTAAGAAAATTCTTGTGACGCAAAACATATCCAAAATACACATTTTTTCGTATTGGACCAGTTCAAAAAATTCTAGTAATTATGATATGCATCCGTTGGCTTTGTAAATATGATGAAAACAAATTAGACTCTGTCTAGATTGTTGTAACACATTTTTCTTTTTCAAAAACACAAATTTTCAGTGAATACAACATTGCGTCATAACATGACTTCTTATGAATCCTTTGATTGTTAAGAAACACACACTCAAAGAAACGCTAGGTTGACATATAAAATCTGCATAAAAATTTTTCAAAAAATAAGTAATAGAAAGCTAACAAAATTTCTCACAACTTTTATTTTTATCACAAAATGAAATTCCACATAGAAAAATTGTTATAGTTTGCAGAAAGTTGAAGAACCGAAAAAATGAAATTTTTTTCTCAAAAAAGGGCAAAAAGTGTAACCCAGCTTCACATTTTCTGAAAATATTAATATGTGACATCTCTATCTGAAAATAAAATAAAAATAAATATTTTATGGTTTGAGTTTTATAAATTAAAAGGGGCTCTTCATAAAGTGAATTCTTATCATTTTATTTCAAATGTTTATAGAAAATATTATAAAGGTGTATCAAAGGGAAAAGGTTTATAAAAAGTGGTGAAGTTTGAAATGAAGTTGTATTTAACTATTTTTTTTTTTAATAAAACAAAAAATCCAAAGGTGCATGGTATTTAAAACAAGGGTGGGGGGGGGTTTCTTGAACAAGAGTTTACGACTTTGCAAAGTTCGTCGATCTAAAAGAATATTTTATTTTATTTTGTTAGGAATGACTATTTTTTGGTTGAATATTATGCCTTACATGGGCGCATATTGAAAATCATGTTTCCTTTTTGAAGGAAATATATTATATAGCATCATGCAATTATGAAAGAAAATATAAGACAGACGAAAGACACTAGTCATGGGTCACAAAGCATGACTGAAGAAGATTAAGAAAAGGAATTGAAAATAAGAGGCAGAGATCGTTTCCATGCTTAGATAGGTTCATCTCACAATCGAGGAACTGAGAAATCCAGCAAAAGACAAAGACGAAATCAAGGATGATGGGTGTAGCTTTGATTTTCAACCACCTTCTATGTTTCCTGGTAAATATTTTGATCATTGGGCTATCAATATGCTAAATTTTCTTCAAGGTAAAGAGTTAACTGGGTACAAGTCTAATAACCTATATGATGAAGTATGTGATCTGTCTTAGCATTAAATTTTATAAAACAAGCATTGGATGATAATTTTTTATGCAAGATAAAAAAAAGCTACAACTTCCAAGGAAGAATGGAAGATCCTGGAAGCATGCACAACTTGATGCAAGGTTGAGTGACATGAAGCAGCAAGATGTGTCATAATTTGTTGATTCCATCACATATCTGAGAGTAGATGAGAAAGACTCAGAGAGGACAATAGAGCTTGGAGAATGTCACTCAAAAGTGGATGATGGTCATGAAGACTATAAAATTGAAACCCATTATGCAAACATGCATATGGATGAAGAATATGCAACAAATATTGCAGAGAGAGAAGTTGAATACTATGTAATTAAAGCAGGCTAGGAGCATATAAATTCTCAAGGACCCTAATGTAACGTGGAAGGTGCATATGATGGTGAATCCCACTATGATGAAACACATGTGGGTGATGACATCAAAGTGAGATGTGAATTGGTGAATCCAGTCATAGTTGATGGATTTGGTGAAGTTGAATTTGTTGGTGAAGTGTAGTTTTTTTAGTGAGCGCATGGAAGCTCAGATATCCCACAATAGAGTGGATTAAAATTATGTTGATGTTAACTTTGATGAAGAATATTTAACTAATTATGAGTGGTTTCACATGATTGATCATAAATATCTTATTGATATGTTTTTATTTGGTGTGAGAATCTCAGTTGTATTTGGAAGCCAAGTGGAAGACAACATGTTTACACCCGCAGAGGTTGGTAAAAGAGTAGAAATTGAAAATTATGATGCAATGACAGAAAAAAAAGAATCCATAGAATGTAGAGGTAGAGAAGGAATCTCTTACTAAATAACATAACAAATATGGTTTTAACATTATTTTCGAATATGTAGGTGTTCAGAATAGCATGGGCGCAAAAGTTGAAAATAAAATTTCTAATAAGTTTCATGCAGATTTGAAGCTAATTAAATAATGGATTCAAAAACCAATTGAACAAAGTGATGTGAGTCTTAAAGAAACAACTAGAATAAAAAAAATTGAATGAAATGGTGAACATTGACGTTGAATGTGCAAGTGCAAGATAAAAACAATACTACTGGATGATGAGAGTGAAGAGAATCATATGGAAGCTTTTAAAAACAAGGAAGAATGCATTAAAACCATTTTCAGAAATGAAGTCAACAAGAGATAAGATTATGCTATCAAGAAATATGGCATAAAGAAATTCAAGGATATGAAGTGCAAGAAGCAACACAAAGAACATAGTTTGAAGAAGAAGAGTTATGGAAACAATCCATGAGTGAAAGAATCCTTGAAGAGGAAGTTGTAGAACATTGACTCAGATCAAATTCAAGAGTAAAATATAAAGAAAAATTCCAACAAAAACAAGTAAATAAATATGGATCCTACAATAAGAACACCCAACAAGGAATCAGGAAATTTTGAGGATATAGAATCTAGAAGAAACAAAAAAAGAAAATGCAAAATTGTAAAATTTTGAGTCATTGTAAACCTCACTGACATATATACCAACAAGGATGTTTGATTGATAATTGAGTTAATTTCTATTATAAGTCTAGTAGGCATAGTTAAGTCATGTTGAATCATGTTTGAGTTATATTGAGTCATGCAGTCATAATTAAGAGGGAGCGTTGGAAATTGTATTTATTCCCGCATGAAAGGGTTGGCTAAATTTGGAAATTAAAGTAACTGAGTCAAGTTGAGTGAGTTCAAGTTAATTAATATTTTGCGAAAAGTATAATTTATATTGTGTGTGCATGTTGGAGTTATTTTAAGTGACTCACTAGCTGAAAAGCATACACTAGAAAATTTGGCGGAATTTCCGACAGCCAATTCATCGCTATTCCGACACATAGTCGTTGCAAGAGTGACAGTTCAAGGATGGGAAAAATGTGGTTTTCCATCCCATCGCAATTCCGACGCACTTAAAAAGTGTCACACTACTGACACTTTTTCTGTCACTTCCAAATAGGCGTCGCTCTTCCGACGTTTCCCAAACCGTCGCGTTTCTGACGTTTGTAAACTGTTGCAATTCCGACGAAATGCAGTCTGACGTTTTGAACGTCGCTCTTCCGATGTTTGTAAACTATCGCAATTCTGACGAAATGTCGTCCAACGTTTTGGACGTTGCTCTTTCGACGTTTGTAAACTGTTGCAATTCCGACGAAATGTGGTCTGACGTTTTGAACTTCCCTCTTCCGACGTTTGTAAACTGTCGCAATTCTGACGAAATGTGGTCCGACGTTTTGAACGTCGCTTGTCCGACGTTTTTATACTGTCACTCTTCCAACGTTTTTAAGCTGTCGCAATTCCGATGCTTACAAGGCGTCGGTATACTGACGGCGGGTCCAATTTAAAAAAAAAAATGAAACTTTGAAACAGGACAGTAAATCTCCAATATTTGTTATGAATTGTGGGTGTTCCAATGACCATGAAATATTAATATAATAAACCACCCCACAGCGCTTCGACTATAAACAATCATTTTTTTTTCACAAGAGAAAAAACGTTGTTTTGAATATATTATATGAAGTAAAACAGTCCATGAAGTCATTACATTTTCACATCTGAAGATTGGAACCCAAATATCCATCCATAAAAGTGGAAGTCCCACCCCAGACAATGATAGAAAAATAACCCATGTCACATACAGGGACATGATATAAAACCCAGTAACGGTCCACATGGAGATTATCGACAATCTGAGAAAGCATCCAAATATGCCCGAGGCATCTATAAGAAAGTGAAATAGCAGTATGTAGAATAGTAAAGCAACAGATAGAGTACCGACGTCCATTGTTCCAAACACAAATTAAAGTACCCAAAATCCTTGAACAGAGAAAAACGCTAATCATGTGAGGAGTGTGATATGTCCAAAATATAAAAATACCATCATACCATATCAATAAACCAGCAACATAGACTAGCATCGCTAGTTTTGAAGGCAGAGTGATAAACATTAATCATTTTTTTTTCACAAGATAAAAAACATTGTTTTGAATATATTATATGAAGTAAAACAGTCCATGAAGTCATTACATTTTCACATCTGAAGATTGGAACCCAAATATCCATCCAGAAAAGTGGAAGTCCCACCCCAGAAAATGATAGAAAAATACCTCATGTCACATACAGGGACATGATATAAAACCCAGTAACGGTCCACATGGAGATTATCGACAATCTGAGAAAGCATCCAAATATGCCCGAGGCATCTATAAGAAAGTGAAATAGCAGTATGTAGAATAGTAAAGAAACATATAGAGTACCGACGTCCATTGTTCCAAATACAAATTAAAGTACCCAAAATCCTTGAACAGAGAAAAACGCTAATCATGTGAGGAGTGTGATATGTCCAAGATATAAAAACATTTCATCGATTCATATCAATAAATCAAAGACGTTTAGTTTTGAAGGCAAGAAAGTGATAAACATTAATCATTTTTTCACAAGAGAAAAATACTTAATATATTATATGAAGTAAAATGTACTCCATGAAAGTCATTTCATTTTCACATCTCAAAAAGCTTTCCAAAGGACGCATCATAATTTTCGAAGGACTTCATCATGTAATTAATCTCTCGATCATTAATGAGAGCTTGAAGGCCGGATCATATTAGAGCAGAGATGATCGCTAACAGAGTGGAGGTCCGATATTGAACAAAGTTAAAAACTGCTTCATTTGATGTGAAAACCTTGGAGTTTAATTGAATAAAGATAAATCTAATGTGATTGAGATGAATCATGACATCCGACGTGTCATCGCCTAAACACCATCGCACGTCCTTAGATTTTACGAGCAGGGCAACATTTGATTGAGGACACATGGCAGAAATTGATTGGAGCGGATCTTTGTTTGGGCTGCTCGCGCAGTGGAAATCCGGACCCGAAAAATATTAGGGCGAATTTGATAAGAAATTCGCGTCACAACTCTCCCTCCGTACGCCAGCCCAACTTCGGACCCGAAAAAGATTAGGGCGGAATTCATTTGGTTTTCGCGTCACAAAATTGGCCGACGTCAGCAGGCTATTTTGGAACGCGAATTTGGTTTGAATTATGGTTTATCGCCATTTGAAGTCTGGCGGGCTCGACTTAAGAACAATTTTGTTTGATCCCATCTTATAAAATTTGTGTTGGTTTTCTTGGATAATACACATATTTATAATAAATCATGGGAATACCACACTAAACATGTGGAAAAGTTATATAAATTATTGAGAACAATCATTTTTATGTAAAAATATCCAAATGTGCTTTTGGGAAATAAGAATTCGAGAATTTGGTTCATATTGTTTTAAAGGAAGGAGTGAAGTTGGAGCCTCAAAAGATGCAAGCTATTACAAAATGACCTATTCCTAAGAAAATCAAGGTTCTTAGAAGATTTTTTAGACTTACATGATATTATTGATCATTTGTTAAGAATTATGCATGCATTTCAAGTCCAGCTGGAAGTAAGGAAGAAAAGATGGGTTCGATTTTTGGTTGCGGACCATCATAGTTGGATGGGGAAAGTGAAATGTCTTGATGCAAGTTTGGTCGAGCCTCTCAATCGAAGGCATCCTACCACTATTATGGAAACCCCCAGAAATGCCAGTTTTCCTAAACTAAGAATATCATTTTGATATCCCCAATGTGGGATTTCCTCATTGAAATGAGAGGGATCTACTGGAGTCATTATCATGCTAACTATTTGCAAGGAAGGAGGGGTAAAATATCATTTATATGGAATGATGAGGCTACTTTGGCATTCTCTCTTTTAATGGATGCCATGTCTTCTACACCAACATCGGTTGCACCTAATTTTGGTAAAACATTCATAGTAGAGTGTGAGGCACTAGGACAAGGAATCTACGTAACATTAACACAATAAGGGATATCATTGGCTTTTAAAAGCAAGAAATTCAAAGAAAATATTTGGTGAAATCTACGTATGAAAAATAAATGGAAGCAATATTACATGCAATAAAAAATGGGGATAGTATATCATTGGGAGGTACTTTAAAGTCAATATATACCATGATAGCATAAATTATTTTTTGAAGCTATGATTTTCATTAGAAGATTAACAAAAATGAGGAGAAAAAATGCAAAGTTTTAATTTTGAGATAATTTGCAAAAAGGGTAAGGAAAATTTAGTACATGATGCTCTTTCTAAAATAGAAGAGGCCTCAAATTTATATCCAATTAAATTTTCTATTCCTAGGTGGCTAGAAGAAGCTTGCCATAATGGGAAAATGACAATAGTACTAAACAAAAACTAAAATTTATAAAGGATGGGATGAACTCTATGGAGCATTGGGAGTGAAAGAGAGATATACTTTGGTGCAAATGTAGAATATTTTTATGCACGCAAGCATATTTGAATAAAAAAATATTAAGGGAGTCCCATGTGTCTCTGATGGTAGGATGCGGGGTTCCTTAAAACATCTCAAAGGATCAAAAAATATATTTTTGGAAGGAATCAAGAAAGATATTCAAAATTTTGTAAGAGAAGGTCAGGTTTGCATAACAAATAAAAGAGAGATAGTAAAATCTCTAGGGTCACTTCAACCATTCCACATACATATTCAAAGACTAGAAGATATATCAATAGACTTTATTACAGGGTTACTGAAATATAAAGGTAAGTATTACATTTTTGTGATCATTTATATAGACAAATTTTGTAGATTTTTTTTGTAGAGCTCAAAGTACATAAACAACAAGCCAAGTGGCAGAAGTGTCCGTGAATGAAATTCGTAGTCTTCATGGTTTTCATAAAGTAATAGTAACAAGAAACGTTTGGAAATGATTATTTAATATGAGTGGAGAAACACTAGCTGCCATGAGTTCTACATATCAAACACAATCAAATGGTCAAACAAAAATAGTTAACAAATGTTTTTAAGGTTATATACAATGTTACTTTTTAGAAAAGAAATCTTAATGGATGAAGTGGGTTTGTCAAGGAAAAATGGTAATATGATACTACCTATCACACATCTACTAAAATTTCCCCATTTAAGGCCCTTTATGGATATCCAACTCCTAGTATCTCATACTTTTTGCAAGATAAGTCCAAAGTATAGGAAACAGAGTCACATATGGAAAATGCTAAAGAAACTTTGAAAATTATTATGGAAAACCTTCAAATTACATGAAACATGATAAAACAACAAGGGGAACAACATTGAAGTGAAAGATAATTTGAGGAGGGTAATTGGGTATTTTTTAGATTATAGCATTATAAGCAATATTCATTCAAGAAAAAGAAGAATAAAGAATTAGCTCAAAAATGTTATGGCCCTAAATAATTATTCATAGGATTTCACAAGTGGTATAGAAGTTATATTTTCCTTCTTCTTGCATTCATAAGGTTTTTCATGTATCTTACCTAAAAAAGGTTTTGGGAAAAAATATGCTAATGTAAATAGAACTTCCAAAATTAGATGAAAAATGAAAGTTGATTCTTGAACCACAAAAAGTTATAGATAAACATTCTGTATCTCTTTGACATATAACCATTATGAAGTACCTAATCAAGTGGAATAATATTCCTCTAGAATAAGGTACATGGTAAAATGATCAATTCGTGATGAAATACCCACGACTAAAGGGTTCGTTTGAAGTTTTGACAAAGGTTTTTTTATATGTTTTATATAACGCGCAGCGAAATAGTTTTATTGTTTGTTAAGGTCCCACACAGTGATCAAATTTGAAGGGCAGGTCCGAATTTCAATTAGAAGGGCATATATCTATGTATCCCTTCCATAATCAAAAGCTTTAAAAAAAAACTTTTCAATTGACCACAATAAATTATTTTTACATTTCATTTTCAGAAAGACAAAACCATCAATATTTATATTAATAAAAGATTGTTACATATACAACAATGAAGAAGGCTCCATCTTTCATTGCTTAAATATCTCGTTGGAAATGTCAACATAAGTCTTGAAGACACTATTATAAGATTTTGGATACATACCACCGGGATATAGGAGATTCCTATGTGTGAGATTGTGTAATGCAATTTTGACTTTGTCTCACAAGGAGCGGCAGCATGGAGGTCTGGATTTTTCTTATAGAACTTTTTTATTATTATTTGAAACATTGTTTATAGATATGAATACAACAATGAAGTTATGAGCATGGTGGACAATTAGTCAAGCTCATGATGCCAAACCATGATGATGTAAGTTTGGAATTTAACATTTTTACATGTTAAAGACAAATAGTCAAAATCACTGACAACTTAGTATGCCATAATTAATAATCATTCCTTGTTCACTTTTGTTAATAGTTTTATGTCACACGATGATCTCTCTTCTCTGGCATTTACTTGTATTGAAGATCACTATTCTAGGAATAAGGAGTTATTTTCTCCAAAAATAACCCTAGCCAAACATTGAAAATGCATCAACGATATCTCTCTATGCTTCATAAGTACATATGTTCTACTTCTAAATCATGTCTTGGAAGTGGTTGTTTTGCTGGAAATTATTCACTAGTTGGTTTCATACCAAAGTCTTTTTCACATTTTCAGCATCCAATACATGAAAAAGATAATGGTTTAAAACAACATAAATATTTGAAATTTTGCAAGAATTGTCTGGCACACTTTCAATATGAATTTTGAAGTCAAGTGCAAGATGCTGTATAGGATCAAGTGTAATTTTGAATACCAAATGTTTCACAAGAAACTTCTCAACATGCTACCCTGTAGTAAGGATTAAATGACAATATTGCATCAATTATTTCCATAATAAAAGTGCACCTCGGCCATAAGACTAAACAACTACAAATGTTGTAGATATAACAAGACCACACAATCAAATGTATTCCACAAGGCCAATACTGTATGAAAAATGAAAAGGAGTTTGCAACCAAAAATACCTTAGGCAACTAATTCAACTAGATACACCAAACCATCAGCAAAAAGGAAAACCAGCCTACTCAAAAGGCAAGCGTTTACCTCCTTTGACAAAATTTTGAGTTCCGAAACAAGGGCCTTTATTGTCTTGTCAATGCCCCTAGTAATTTGAATGGGGTTTGCACCTGATGCAACAACCTAAACAAAAAGGTTTCATTTCAAATTATTTTCCACAAATTTAAGATACAACCATTGTCAGTTTTGTATTTCCTAACAAGCTCATAAATTTTGAAAAAAGAACCAAATTTTTTTAATACCTGATAGCAATTTTTTCACTCAAAAACTATCTTAGACTCAATAAGCCCAACCAAAAACTAAAAAACCAAACACCATAAGACCCTACAAAAATGAATAGATGATCTTAATCCAGTACTATCGATAAAAAGTTACCTTTACACCCTCACTTATTAAACCCTGTGCTGTTTAATTTTAACTTCAACTGTTGCAGCAGAAGGACAGATGCATCGGTAACATTTTTTTTTGGAGGTTTCTTGCATGTCATCCAGAAATTTAATTCAGCATTTAAAATTCCTGCAAGTTTTTTTTGTAGACGGCCACAGCCATATTTCTGTACAGGATTGTATTTAAACACAACAACCAGCATTAACGCAATTCACCAACCAGAAATTAAACAAACAGAAATTTACTCGACAGTTTTGTAAATTCAAAAGGAGGACACATGGAGCATTAATATTGGATCGCATGAAATTGAAGGGAATCTAAAAACCTGAAAACTGGACCCGAATTTCTTATAGGGCACATTGGATTGAGAATTCGCGTTACAAATTAGGCAGACATCAGCATCCCATTTTGGAACGCGAATTTGGTTTTAAATTCAATCTATTCAGACTTTTGAAGTCCGATGGAAAGGGTTCTTTAATGTTTTGATAGTTTAATTTTATGTATGCTTTAATATATACATATGTTTTAAACATATGTTATATATATATATCATATGCAAAATGAAAGGTGGGCCATAGAATTTAGTTTTAATTTTATTTTTTTTTAAAAGAGGGTTTATTATAATATGTTTTATATGTTACGGCATATAAAAATAAAAAGGACAAAAAAGCTTGGTAGTTTTTTTTATAGATAGTACGTAAATTTTTTATTACACAGCAGTGTGTAAAAAGTGAAAGACTGAGTGTAACTTTTTAAGTGTGTATGCACAATAGTGCGAAAGTGAAAAACACAACAGAGTGTTTTAGAGACAGAGTATGTTTGTTTTGAACAGACAATGAGTTGGTTTTATGCACTGCGTTTTGTAGCAGTCATAATTTTGTAATCCCTCTCAGTGAGGAAGAAGTGTAATAGTTTTTTTTTGAGTTATTGAAGGGAATAGAAGTTTGTTTTCAAAGTATTGAAACTCTGTCTCCTGTCAAAGAAATTTTATTTTCTCTGTGTTAGAGGAAGGGAGATTTATTCTCCATTCATTGTTCTAGAATTTTTCAATATTCCAACATGTTCAAGAACAACAGATGTTGTGGTTCCATCCCCAGCTAAATCATTTGTCTTTGCCGCAGCTTGCCTTACCAACTTGGCCCCAATATTTTCAATTGGGTCCTCTAATTCAACCAATAAAAAGGCCAAAACCATAGCATTGAGATACATTTCATTACACTGTTAATAACAATAAAATTTGACTCAGCCATAACCCTTTCCTTTTATTGTTGTGAAAAGCTTTATGCATTCCTCTAATGTGGCTAGTCCATAGGCCAAGTAGACCACTGGGTAACAAATATGTTTCCTTTCACCTTTGAGTTTTCAAATTATGCCTACCAAATATAAGACATTTAAGAGGGGGAACTAATACAATGTTAAAAAGAAAACCAGAGCACACATCTACAAATTACCTCCTTAGCTACTGTCACACCATCATTAACTATTTTCAGAGAACCATGCTTGCTCTCCAAGACAACATTTTTCCCCTCGCCCCAAGGGTGACTCCAACAAGATCAGCAAGTTTGTTCACACCGCCTGCAAGACAAATTGACAATGCTTTCAGTAAGTGTGCAATTGAATGCCAGACCATATGCCAAAACAAATCTCCATGAAAAATTAAAATAACACATTAAAATCGAATATAAGTGGACAAGGAAAGATCCACCGCAGTGAAGTTTCACGTGCAAGTGACCTTCCTTTAAACATAATTTTTTCTCTGACCTGCAATTTTTGTGTCACTGAGCCATCCTTGTTGAAGTACAACTCCTTTTCCATAGCTCTTGTATTAACTACCTTCTCTCTGTCATGTAATCTTAGAGTCCCTCTTCTACTTCAGCGATTAAAGGAAATGGGTGAAAAAACTGAAAGAGAAGACAATTGTCTGCCATAATTATCAAACATTGCACCCAACTTCTTCCCCTTTCCATTATTACCCAATGAGGTAGATGTGGCAATTGTTGTCATACTGCCAAAAGCAAAGGCCATATTCTCTTATTCTAAATATAGAATTACAAGATATTCATATTAGTATGAACCTTAACAAACATGACTCCCATTGCTAAAAACCACTTTTAAGTTGTAACAGGCAAAGCCAAAGCTGCTTCAAACTGCATTATCAATCACAAGGTATCACCATTAAAGCTATAATTTTAAGATAACAATTTATCTACCATTCAAAATATAATTTTAAAATAGATACACCTAGTGATATAGACACCTAGTGAGAGTAGAGGTTAGGAAATTATAATAATAATTATTACAAGATATCACTCACAGTGCAGTTGATTGTTCATTTTCTACCGTAACTATAATTTTAAAGAAGACACACTTAGTGATATAGACAACACCAAGTGAGAGAAGAGGTTATAAAATTATAATGAGAATTATTTCAAGATATCATATTACTCATAGTACAGTTAATTTTTTATTGTTTGGTGTAATAATTTTTTATTATTTATAAACACAATCAAACATATTATGAGGGACGGTGATGAAATTGACAACGGTCTCATAACAAACCATAATGAGCACTTCCCCTGGCAAGATAGACTCTGAATAAGAAAGAAAGCAAAACAAAGTGATTACTTAGATGATCATAGGCTTCCTGAAGAACAAGATCCAGAGCAGCATCTGTAACCCCTAAAGCAGCACCTCTCCCTGCAAGACGAATCGCTACATCTTTCATATGTAGTCTAGAAAATTTTCTAAGCTCATCACGAGAAAGAGGATCAAATACAACTATCTCATCAAGTCTATTCAATAGCTCTGGCCTGAAATGTCTTCTAACCTGAAAAAATATTCAAAGGCATGTCAAAGCATTGCAGCCAACTTCGTGATAAAATTATATGAAAAATATGCATACACAGAGTCCAGGAGAATGAAACGGAAGGTGTATTGGCAATTGCCGAAATGCAGCAACTAAAACGGAAAGTGTATTGGCAGTTGTAGAAATGCAGCTACTAAAACGGCAATTCTTTCGACATTTGTAGGTGTGTGGATTGTTGCTGGTATTTTCAGACCCATTCCATGGAAATATACTAGAAACCAGTGGTATTTCAAACCTAGAAGGTAACCCGAGAGACCATGACCGTCATATTAAACAAGTAACAGGTGTCGTGCCTAGATAAGAAGTGTTGAGGAAAAAAAATTGATCTCTTTCATAACATAAGGCCTATCGGCCTAAATATCTAGGACATGTGGCACTCCATGATAAAGACACATGGTGTGTAGATTTGAGTTTTTCAGGTGGTCAAGTGGGCCGAAAATAGGTGAAATGTGGCACCACTCAGAGATTGACATGTGCCAATTGGTACAAGTGGTAGACAATTGACATGCTCAAACAACGAGGTGATGCAGGAATGACATGAGGGATAAAATATCATAAAATCCCCAAATCTGGAGAACTAAATCTCATCACCAACCTGAGATTGACAACTTTACATGATGTAACCTATGAAATCCTAAATGGAGAAATCATAGTAACAACAAAGTAACCTATGTAACAATAAATTCGGATTCATCCTGGGAGTGGTAATGGGAGAAATCATAGTGAACAACAGGAAACATGCAGAGTTGCTTACAATCAAATAGATGAAAAAACACATACAAAAAACCTAGATAATAATCGTGAACAAGATTAATATTGAATTATGAACTGTAAAGGAACTTACAAAATGTGACATTACGAACCTGGTCAAGTGCACAAGCAAAAATATCATGGACATGACCCTGGTTGACAAGTTGTATTACTCATGATGCAAGAGGACTTGTACTTGCACTGCCAAGTCAATAAAAATCCATCATTATCTATACAATAAATACAAGTAATTGATGTAGTATTTTTTACTCTAAGATGCATTCTTATGATAATGTTAGAACATATCTTGAAAATTTCAAAACATACCTGAATAAGCTCCTCTTCGTTTCAAGAACAATTTATTAGAGTCGCATGAACTTGGAACAAGCCTCCCACGATCTGAAAGAGTAGCAACTAAGTCAACAGTGACTTTTTTGTTGCTACGCTAGATCGAGGGAGGTTTTCTCCAAGATTAAATCGCTCCAATAAATTATTCTCTACTAAACAGGGCCAACCACGTGAAGGTGGAAGCTCTTATGGCCCCTCCCCTCCCCCTTCACATCACTCTCAATTCCCCAATAGCCAATCTATATTTCATTTTTTACTTTCATGAGCATAAAAAAAAATATTCAATAACTAATAAAAAAACAATTCAACAAAAAGTACGCAAGGAAACATTGAAATTAATGCTTGACATAAAAATAGTATGATAAATGAGTTTTTTATATAACGCAAAAAATGTTCCAAGTATGGTAACGCTTGTCTTATAATAATACAATATTTTACATTGTCAAATTTTCTTTTTCTTCTTCCTATTTTTAAAGCTCCTAATTACATCATCAATATCATCGTGCTCTGCTCCTGTTTCGTGCCTTTCAACCCGCACTGCTGACCTAGTTGCGTATTCACGATGTCTGGGCTCATCCAGTGACGGGGCATCACCTACAAAACAGATAATATTAAATTTTAATTGTCAGTTTTTAAATATCATTGAACTAGTTCGGTAATATTAATAAAAAAAATTGCAATGAGATTATTTACCTGGTGCACCAGTTGTCGCCATTGCGACTGTTGCCCTGTCTTCCTCTCTGGTGGTAAGATCCTCAAGGGAAACATTCTTTGTCATTTAAACAAAAAACGTTATAAGGACAACCATCAAGGTATAATTAGAAAAAATTATAAGTGGAAATTAATTACCGTCACGGCCCTCACTGATAGTAGCATTGTTGGCCTGGTCCCCACTACAATGATCAGGTTGCACATGAGGATCATCTACATCTGGCTCTAAAACTGGGTTATTTTCCTCGTCGGTAGTGCTGCTCCCCTTATTTAAACAAAGTTGTTAGACATTAAATTTATGGACGAAAACAAACATATTGAAAGGTTAATGTTTTACCTTATCAGGCATTCTGGATCTTGGGACCCGCCCCAAGCTTCTGCGACGTTCAACTACGGCTTGATAGCCGAAATGGAAAGCGATATTTTTATCTTCCTCTGTAGTTTCTGTTCCGAAGTCATCACCCTACATTACATATGATTTTGTATTTTTAATCATATTTGATAGGATTACAAAAACTTTGGAAGGCGATACAATTAATTATAAGATGTTTAGCTACTTAATTACAATTCTTGCGGCTAATTTCAAGTAGCCGCCCTGGCCTAGCTTGTGATGGCCCTTTTTTTCAATCCTAGCTTTGGTTGCCTTCGAGGTTTCAGGCAACCTAGCATCAAAAGATTGAAGTCAGATATGACGTAGCACACTTTTATTTTAGACATAGAGAAAATTAAAGCTATTGAATTAAAGTTGTAATTTACCTTGCGGGTCCAGTTGGCATTTTTCCTTCTTTTTTTGCCCTTTTCTCTTTTGTGTCATGGATGAGTGCTCTCCACTCACTCTCTAGAACTGTGAGAAGACGCTCATATCTAGGGTTAAATTTAAATTGCGTCCTATAGGTGTCCCCGGTATATTTCAAATATTTGCCGGCTACCCGAGCCATCGGTGTTCTGTCAAATGTGCCGACCCCAAAAAGGGCTTCTAGATAATCTAGAAGTTCTTTTTTCAAGTTGGAATTCTGGGAATTCCACCTTGTGCGTATGGTTGGGCCAAAAATTACCAACGCATGGCTCTCCAAAAACCTGTAGAACTCATTGTTTCCTACACAGAAAAAAAAAATATATTATCATTAATTTAAAAATAAAAATCATGATAAATATGTTTTAGATAGAGTACATGAAATAGTTAAAATATTAAAATTTACCTGGGAGTTGTACGTGCTTTATAGGGACACCTTCATCGTTCACCAAAAATGTGCCATTAATGGTCCCTGTGGAGCTGACACATGTAGCTCCAGGAAACGCAATAATGTAGTTGGCCATATCAGCCTCATCATTGCCAACACGTTCAACGGTTGGCTGGGTGTCTGCTTGGGCAGGGTGTGTTTCTTGGCTGGCACCTAAAGGAGTAGAAGGTGTACGAGAGGGTTGCTAGGCAATCTCTTGCCCTTGTGTCCCACTACCACCAACACCGAGTTCAGCAAGTGCCAGAAAACGCTACATACAAAAGAACTTTTTGTTAGTTTAGTCAATGTAAAAATTAAAAATCAAACTATCACAATTCATCTCATGTAGAACAAAAAAAATATCCTTTTGACTTTTTATTATTACCTGATATGTTTCTAGCTGGCTCATAAGTTGTTTTATCCTCTCTTCTATTTCAGGTGTTTGAGGCACGTCTATCAAAGTATTAAATTTTGACCTTGATTCTCGTGCCCTTTTTCGCAACAAGAGCACTGGAGATAGGGATGAAAAAAGCTCTTCCTCATAGAGGGAATCATCAGGCATACCATGGCTAGGTGTCTGCATATTTGAACAAAATTAATATTATTTCAATTATGTAAATAACTAAAATACCTGAAGATAGAGCAATGCTGGCACTTTACATGTTCTTCCATGATCATCTCGTCTCGGGGTTGTTCCTGTACTGCCCTGATCAGTCTGCCACATTACAATAAAATTATAAATGTAAAAACTTGTAAAAAATATATAACTTGAAAAACAAAATGAAAACTGAAATAATTTCTAATAAGACACCGGAAGACAGAGTTAGAGTTTCAAATATGCCTTGCATTAAATTCAATCTTAGAAACATGTCATTGCACATTAAGGCACCCAAATAAGAGACGAGTTGACAATGAAGACCTTATTGAATATATTGTTGGAGCAACTTCTAGTAAACTTGTTGTGAAGACCTTGAGGACATTTTTGGAGCAACATTGTTGAAGCTGATGGTATAGCATTGTTGGAGACGATCTTGAAGGGCCTTGAAGTGAAGCTTTTGGAGCAACTATTGAAAAATCCTTAGAGCATTTAAGTAAGGCACTTTCTATCTTCCATCACCTTTTTCCTTTCAATATCCTTTAAATGATTTTTTTGATATTTAATGTTTGAAATCACATTATAATTCCTTGATTATATGTGTTTGGGGACTTTCCCTTTCAAATTACCCAAAAATACCCTGGCAATTTTATCTTCAGGATGCATGTCTGACCCTATTGTTCAATATTTTGATTGATAGTAGTAAACATAGAGAGTTAGGGGGCTCTTGTCATAGCCTTTGGTTGGGCCATTAGATCCCTAACATCTACTAGGGAGAACCCCCCTTGAGTTAGAGGAGAGCTAGCCTGAAGTGAAAAGAGGTTGGTGAGGTGACAATGGGGCTATTGAATTACACATGGTATCACACTTTAGCTTTAGGACTTTATCTTGAGAAGTGCGAGATTTTGCTATATCAATTCTCAAATTGTTTACAACACTATTGTTAAGAACTAATAAGAAGTGATGTTGAGGGGTTTTTGGGTATAAGAAATAATACCATTTAAAAACTATGTTTCTAAGTCCTTGGCATTCCTTCACCTGGGCCTAGGGGCACACAAGAATAATTTCACACTAAACCATGCAAACTTAAAAGTAACTTAACAGATCCATAAAGTGATAATAATCATAATTCCTAATTTCCTATTGTATGATATAATGCAAATTATTCAAACATGAAGCGATGAAGACATACAATGTCTGAATTTCAAGATTTATGAACCAATACAAGAAGTTAGAAACTACAACTTTGATTCAATACTCTATGTCCTAACTCCAGGAAGGAATCTAGTTTGTAGTACAAAACATGCATCGTGTATTATCAATTCTTAATTGACAACAACTAAAGGTCATCTACCTCATCAATTCCTTCCCATTTTGTGCTTTTATGTTATATTCCTTATAAAAGTGTCAAATTTCTCTCAAAGTAAGCAACCACTGAATAAAATAAAAAATATTTGAGATATGATTGAGAAATGGTCATGTATTTCTTGAAAGGATCTTCACAATTTCTTTTGTTGTTTTTCATCTCAAGAAACAAGAAATGACCTAAGAAACTATCGTCATGTAATATAACAAACAACATGGTGCAATGGCCATTTTCAAAGCCAAATGATGTCCATTGAGGACATGGCCTTTATTTTGGTTCCTGTTTCATAGGAGTTTCGAGTAGAAATGTAACTTTGTTGTACCATTTCCAATAGTAAAAAGGGAAAACCTTCTTTTTCCATGGGAAATAATTTACCTTTCCTTTTTCAAGATAATCTAAATCACAAAAAATATGAACTATACTGCACACATTCTTGGATAATGTGAAAGTGGAAAAGGAATAGCCTACACAAGTGATGCACACATGTACATTTGAACACTAATAGATTTTTGTAGTTGAAATGCAATGCTTGTTTTCATTTAAATGTAGGGTTTTTAAAGCAGGGATAAATAATGGTTGCCAATTTAATAAGCATTTCTTTGGGAAAAATTTAAATCTTGTATTGGGTGATGAAGATAATAGAGGGTATTGAATCTTGACTCTTGAAATTGTGTTTAACCTGAATAACTCAAATGATTATAAATGTCAGTGGATGAGTTTTTTTTTCAAGTATATCACTCAAAACTCTTATGTCAAAGCATTGTATGATGGCTAGCATTTGCTTGTTTCCCTTTCTTCAGTTCAATGTAAAAAGTATATTAATATATTGGAGCATGAATGATAACTACAATTGTTTGCTCTGTAGTATATCCAGCCCCAAGATTATGAAATTTTTTCTCAAGTGGAGCTATTGGTTATTGATGAAGCAGCTGCAATTCCATTGCCTGTTGTAAAGGCTCTGCTTGGGCCATATTTAGTGTTTATGTGCTCTACTGTAAATGGGTAATAATTATAAATGAGCCAACCACAATCACAGATTTTGTAACCATTCAGTTTCCATGGATAGTGATGATGATATTAACCCTATATATCAGTGACCTATATCTATATGAGAATGATCTCAACATTGACCTTCATATGGTTGAATGGATGTGACCTTTGGTATGTCATCAGAAAATCCCCAAATATTAGAAAATCCCCAAATATGGAGAACTAAAGCTCATCACTTTCGATCTGGAGTACTACCCTTGTGATAAAGTTTATGACTTTCGATCTCCCATTCTCTACCACTTTGCACTTCACCTTAAATATAGATCAAACCAAGGGCAATTCGTTACTGGGTGTTGAGATGGATGAGTTTGTCAAACTAAAATCCATAGCTTAAACTTCATGAAACTGGTGGAGTCAAATTCATGAAAGCACAAACACATCTTACACATACTCTTTGAAACTCATCCGAAAGAACACTGGAAGACATCTAGAGAGAACCCTATAGCCTAACACAATCCAATGGAATTGACCAAAAAAACCCAAATAGAGTCAACCCTACTATAGGAGGAAGCGCCTGCAGTAAGAACTTACCATTTTGCAAGAGTTGAGGGCGAATATTGTTCTGCAAGAGCTGAGGGAGAATGCTGAGGGTGAATGTTTTTCTGCAAGAGCTGAGGACGAACGCTGAGGGCGAATGTTGTTCTGCAAGAGCTGAGGGTGAATGTTGTTCTGTAAGAGCTCAGGGTGAATGTTGAGGGCAAATGCTGAGGACGAATGTTGTTCTACAAGAGCTGAGGGCGAATGCTGTTCTACAAGAGCTGAGGGTGAATGCTGAGGGCGAATGCTATTCTGCAAGAGCTGAGGGTGAATGTTGTTCTACAAGAGCTCACTGAGGGGGAATGTTGTTCTGCAAGAGTGGTGGGTGAATGCGCGCGTGATATCATAGTTTTTAATAAAATCATTTTTATGTAGCACGCATACAAGTGTTGTATTTTTATGTCACGCGCATATAAGTGTCGTTATACCGACGACGGAAAAAGCATCGCTATTGTGACGGATGCCTCCAAACGTCGCAATTGCGACACTTAGACATTGTGTCGCACTTGCGACGTTTGGAGGCAGTCGTCGCAATAGCGACGCTTTGGGGCATAGTGTCGCAATTGGGACGTCTTCCTCCAAAATTCACAATTACAACACTTTGTCTAAGTGTCGGTATTTCGACACTTTTCTCTAAATGTCGGTATAGTGACGGTTTCAGGCGGGATTGAAAAATTTTCGGGAAATTTCAGGGCATAGTGTCGCAATTGCGACGTCTTCCTCCAAACGTCGCAATTGCGACACTTTGTCTAAGTGTCGATATTGCGACACTTTTCTCTAAACGTCGGTATAGCGATGGTTTTGGGCGGGATTGAAAAAATTTCGGGAAATTTCTGACATTTGGTCAAAAGCATTGGAACCAAGTGTCGGAATTTCCCCCAAATGTACTAGTGATAAATACCCCATGTTTGGTTCAGTGTAATCATCAAGTTTGTATGATCAATTGAAAAGTCACATTTTTTATTATTGTGTGTGTGAATTTTTTTTTAAACTTTGTGCATTTCCTCCTCTACCTTTCCAACAAATTGGTATCAGAGTGAGGTTACAAAGAGCTAGGGGAGAGAAGATCAAGAAAAATCCATGAGAGAGAGGAGAGAAATATTTTTCTCTTGATTAAAGCTATAACACACCCTTCAAGTGATATTCGGGGAATTATGACATAGGATATGGTCGAGGTGAGCCATGTTACAAGTCAAAAACTTCACACTATCAGCATGCACATGAGTGAGAGGTCTAAGTAGGGGCATTAAAGCATTAACGCGACATATGTTATCATGGAAGGTGTTAGTATGCAGGCTCTCCTTCATGCAATCCATGTTACTCATCATAAAAGCTAAAAGTGAAAGGCGTAACATTCATTAAAAGGTCAAGTATTATTGGTGGGAATACTTTTTTAAGTTCACGTGAAGGTTATATTAATACACGATATCTCTTTTTGGGAAAAAAAAAGTTTTATGGTTTGATTTTTATAAAATTAAAATGGGCTTCTCATAAAGTGAATTCTTATAGTTTCATTTCAAGGGTTTACAAAAAAGACTTATAAATGTGTTTCCCTAGTTTTCAAGCTCATGTGGTTATCAATTATTGAAAAGGTCTCTGGATTTTCCATAATGTTATAAAAAATTTGTCGACGTTTCGAATCCCAACAAGGATCCATCTTCAGGACAGGATGATGAATGAAGGAATGAAAGAAGGAATTAGGCTGAAATTAATAGAGAAAGGATAAATTAAAAAGAGCCAACAACAATATTTTAATAAATTTAATAATTTAATAATTATTTAATAATTATTTTATTTAATTTTTGATTAAATTTTTTTAATTAATACGTTTATTTTATTTTATTTTTTATTAAATGTTTTTAATTATATTAGAATTAATTAATTAATTACTATATTGAGTTGATTTTGGATTAATTAGTAAAATATAAATTTAATAAAAAAAAAAACAAATAAAAAAAAATTAATTATTTACTAATTCATATTAACATTTATTTATCGACAATAAATAAATATTATTAATAATTAAAATAATTATTGATTTATACTTTATTAGGTAAAGAGAACTAGTTTATATCAATAATTATTGATTTATACTTTATTAGGTAAAGAGAACTAGTTTATATCAATAATTTAGTTCTTTAAAACATTAGATACTAATAATAATTATAATTTCTTAATTAATTAATAGGGATAATTATTAAAATTAAATATTTAAATTATTTTTATTATTTTTATTTTTATTTTTAATTTCTAGTTTTATTTTTAAAGCTAGTTCTAAAAACGCCCAAACCCTTGAATATAACAGGAGAGAAAAACAAACCTAAGGTACTATACCTCGGGGGCTAACAAACTAGAGGAACAAATTTGTCGAATTAGAGGTCACCAACTGTCACCGATTTGACAACCTCCATCCCTGTGGAGGTTATGAGGATGTTTTATAATCTCAAGTGCCTCTCTAATTTTCCTTCTCCGATAGTGTTCCTCTCTGGCAATGATTCTGGCATCCTCGAAACGCATGCAATGTTTATTTTTCAGAGTGTTCAGCAAGGGCTGAGGTGTCATATCTTTCATTCCTAATATCAATGCCACACTCTTTAAATCATCGTTGCAGCAAACACCCAGTTTCCCCAATATAACTTTTCCCACATTAATAGTCAATCTTGTAAACTCCTCTGAGTTGTTCGCGACTTATATTATCCTTAGCTGACCACATTCTTTGTCTTATTGTTCCTATTGCTGAAAATCACATGAATATGTCCTTCCTCCTCATAACCTTGGTGAGCTTATGAGTAACACCCTTGATGTATGGTTAAAAAACCCTACCAAAATTTCCCTGAGGTCCCTTGTGCTTCTGAGACATGAAGAAAACCTTAGCTCTATTTATGGGTTTTCTGATATCCTTATCTTTATAACCTATGCCCCTAAATAAATACATTAAGTGATTCAGTTCCTCTTTAAGGTGCTCCGTATCAGATATCCTCAGGGTTGTCATAGGCAAAGTATTAAGGACCCCAAATTTTGAGCTGGATGATGGTAATACTCAGCATGAACATAGCTGTCAGTATGAGTCTTCTTTCAAAACACCTCATGCCTTAATGTTCCATCATATTTCCTAGTAACAACGACATCTAAACAAATAATTATCCTATCTTCTTCAACCTCCATAGTAAACTTAATTTCTGAGGAAATTGAGTTAAGGTGATTTAACAATCTCTCAAGATTTTCCTTCCCATGAGTCCATTTTATGTTGGTTTTGTCCACAAATATTTTCCACCAAGGTGGTTTTAAGGGAGAGGAGGCAAGTGCCTTCTTCTCAAAGTTCTCCATATATAATTTGGTGACAATAGGTGAGAGAGGTTATCCCATTGTGACACTTGATATCTGCTTGTAATATTCTCCTTGGAAGCTGAAAAAAGTGTATCATAAGCAAATCTCTACAAGCTTAGCTATTTCTGGATCGGTAACTTCTTTAATGACCTGAACCGCCTCATCTAAAGGAATCTTACTAAATAATGACACAACATCAAAACTTACTAAGATGTCGCTCTCCTCCAATATATCATCTTTAATAAGCTTAACAAAATCATTGGAGTCCTTTATGTAGGGGTCGGTGTTTCCAAAAAGGGGTTTGAGAATGTTGGCAACATATTTTGCTAATTCATAGGTAGGGATTCCTATGGTATTGACAATTAGTCTAAGGGGAATTCCCTCTTTATGAATCTCAAGTAACCCATAGATTCTGGGAATGACCTCACAAGAACAGGTCAATTTCTTCTTTATCTTATCATCTAGACCGGATTTCATAATTTCCTTCTTGACTTCTCTTAGAACCTGGGCATGGGGTTGTATTTAAGTTTCTTATAGCTACTACAATCTATATTATCCTCCATTTTTCTTACATAATCAACGTTATCTAAAACAACAACAACACCGTCCTTTTCTGCCTTTAGGGCCACAATCTTGTCATTGTTGTGGAGGGTTCTAAGAGAAATAAGCTTGTCCTTGCTTAGGTTTCTCCTAGGGTTTCTTGCTTTCCTCAATATAAGGGAGAATTCTTTTCTTAATGCTTATTTTTAATCCAAATCTAAAATTTGAATCCCTTCCTCAATACTACAGATAATGCTCTCTTTCATAATGTCCTTAGGGAAACGACAAATCCTAAACCCTTACTGAGAATTCTGGAGGTTTCTTGATGTAACTCCACTGAATATAGATTAAAAAACTTTTATTCTTGGTTTCAATGAGGCTATGATACAAATTAACATTTGGACCACCATTAAAGTGACCATTTATTAGGTTGTTGTTGTTCCCGTAACCCTAGTAGCTCTCTTGCTTGCTGCCTACCTTCAAAGCCAAATGTTGGGAGAACAACATTTCTCTTGAAACATTCTTTTTACCATGTCTCAAGTTCTTATCTTCATTTAGGCACACATCACCATTTCAGGTTTCCATGAGGCCCTAGTTGAAATTATCACCTTCCTTTATTCTATAAATTAAGCGTGCACCATTATGTTATTTATTATTCGAACAACGAATGATATTCATAAAACCTTGACTCGTATTATTAATGTTGCCCATGGAGCTGGTTAAAATTGAATCAAATTCCAATTCAAAGACCGAGCTACCACTAGAGTAATTATCCATGTTGCCACTATCAGCAGCTCATGGACATATCTTTAAAGCACTAATACAAAATGACGAATAAGTTACTAAAAAAGAAACTAAAATTTTCATATAAATGATTATTTTTCGGTGGGTGACCAATAGTAGCTAATTTACAGTATTTTATAACGCGACCAACTTTTAGTCATTTTTAGCTTAGTCATTAACTGGTTGTCTCAATTTTGTTGTCTAGTAGTATATTTGGTCATTAATTTGGTCATTGATTTAGTCATTGATTTAATGATTTAATCATTGGTTTAATCATTGATTTTCATTAATTTAGTTATTGATTTGTTCATTGATTTAATCATTTATTTGGTCATTAATTGTCACAATTAATGACCAAATATACAACAAAATATAGTACTAAATGATCACTCAAGAAAACCAATTAATGACACAGAAATATGGCTAAAATGTTGGTTGTGTTGTAAGATACTGTAAACTAGCAATTGCACCACATGTTGCAAAAGAAATGCCGTAAGGAAATAACATAGGAAAGATTAGCCTAAAAGAAATAAGTTGTAGAGAAGGAGCCATTGTGAAGGAATGAAAGGCATTTTTTGCTTCCATGGAAGCATGTCGTGGAGGTTTCGAAGATATTGATGATAAGAGTTATCAACCAGAAATATTTGTTATAGATATTGAAATAGGAAATTGGGGGTGAAAATCCTTTGGTGATTAATAATCCTCTGAAACAAGTATGAAATGAGCATGTAACTCAAATAAGATATTTTAAATACATTCAAGTACAATCTATCTAGCATATATGTAAATAAAGAGAATTTTTATTAACATAAATAGAGTTTACTCCAAGTTCATCTACATATTCGAGCATTAATTTCATGCTTGTCATAAATTTTATATTGTATATGAATAAAAATAGTCTTGGTATACAAGAAACTGAATGCCATTTTAATATGGAGACATTTTTGGAAGGATATATTTTTCTTTATGTTATGTTTTATTTTCTTAACTCCAAACATGGTTTATTCTTTCTCTATATACATAAGAAACAAAAAATACAAAGTAATTTCACAATTTTAAGTTATAGTTTTATATTTTATAATTAAAAATCTAGTTCCTTATTAAAATATTTTACAGACATCTATTTATTCAAATAAATTATATTGTGAATATGTTTTCTCCTATTTTTTTATTACAAAATTATTGTACTCCCTACTAATTAAAACAACTTCATGAATAAATAATTCAATGCCAAAGAAATGATTTTTTCATGTATAAATTATTTTTTTTACATGTCGTTGATTTTCCATTACCTATTAACTTCAAACCCCATGGGGAGGTATTGAACATGGGAGCCAAAATTAGGTAAATAAACATTCACATTTTCAACTTAGAAAAAAAGGTATAATCCTAAAATTCTCTTACCTAATCATCTTTTTAAATATATAATTTAGTTTCATATATTAAAAACAAAGGCAATATTAAGAACCTCCTAGAGTTATAAAAGGTAATTGACATGAAAAATACAAAATATCCTCATGAAAACAGGGTGAAAATGTGAATTTGGGTTATACTTTTGTGAGAATCGAGGGCGGAAAAAAATTTCGACAATAGTTCGGCCGAACTTTTCAGAACGTTCGGCCGAACTATTAGATAGTTCAACCGAAATTTATGAGAAAGCTCAACCGAAATTGTTCTGTCGTTTAGATTGACGGCACACTGACGGCGTGGGCAAACAGAATTTTTTCTGGGGATGGGAAAACCGGCAACAACAGTTCGGCCAAACTTTTAAAATAGTTCGGCCGAACTATTGTTTATAAATATATCGCCCGAGAATGTCTTTTTTTTTGCTCGTCTCTGTTTCTTCTACTTTGTTGCTGATAGTTCATTGAATTACTGCAGCACTGCTACTACTCTAGCGCTGCTTCTGCTCTGTTGTTGATCATTTGTGGTGAATTTTTTTGTTTTTGCGCATCTATGTTTCTTCTGCTCTATTGCTGATAATTTGTTGAATTGTTGCGGCACTGCTTCTGCTTTGGTGTTGCTTCTTCTCTATTACTGATGATCTACAGTGACGTTAAGTGAACCACCAGGTAAGCATCTCTTTCTGTTGTTGATCGTTATGGTTTTTTGCAGTGAATCATTTGATTGTTATCGTAAATTATATTTTCTAATATAATTTACGTTTTTTTTGCTACATTGCTTATAGTTTGTCGAATTGCTCTGGCGCTATTGCTGCTCTATTGCTAATCATCTGCGGCGACGTTAAGCGAACCACCAGGTAAGCAGCTCATATCCTTCTATTTTTTATAGTTATAGTTTTTTGGAGTGTTCATAAATCATAACTTTCATGAAGTCATACATCATGGCCATATTGTCATAAACATAAATATCAGGTCAATTCATTCATCACTGTCTAGGTCACTACCATATATATCATTTAAGCTATGCATCACAAAGCCACTGTTATAATATATCTATAATATATCTACTGTTATAACAACAAAGCCACAATCATTCATGTATATGATTGTCAAGTCTGTCAAATTACTATCAATAAAGAGATATTGTCATGACATCCACATAACATACTCACAAGTACACATCATCATTGTCATGCTACGAGTATCACTGGCATACTATCATAGATTACTGTTGTCCATAGTACTGATGTATTTATATATCACTGTTATAAGTTATTTTATCACTTAACTTGCACCTTATTTCATTGTCAAACTCGCAGATCACTGGAATATCGCTCAGAATATAAGTGATATCAGAATCCAAGATCATTGTATATAAATCAGTCATACTATGAGTATCACTGGCATACTTTCATACATTACTATTGTCCATAGTATTGATGTATTTATATATCACTGTTATAAGTTATTTTATCACTTAACTTGCACCTTAGATCACTGTCAAACTCGCAGATCACTGGAATATTGCTCAAAATTTAAGTGATATCAGAATCCAAGATCACTGTATATAAATCAATCATACTACGAGTATCACTGGCATACTTTCATACATTACTATTTTCCATAGTATTGATGTATTTATATATCACTGTTATAAATTATTTTATCACATAACTTGCACCTTAGATCACTGTCAAACTCGCATCACTGGGATATCGCTAAGAATATAAGTGATATCAGAATCCAAGATCATTGTATATAAATCAGTGATACTACGAGTATCACTAGCATATTGTCATACATTACTATTGTCCATAGTACTGATGTATTTATATATCACTGTTATAAGTTATTTTATCACTTAACTTGCACCTTAGATCACTATCAAACTAGCATCACTGGAATATCGCTCAGAATATAAGTGATATCAAAATCCAAGATCATTGTATATAAATCACTGCAAAATTTTACGAAAAAATTAAGTTTGCAGTTTGGTATGCAACAAGCGGTTACAGTTCTTAGGTTAAAATATGTGTTAGAGACTTGTAGTATGCAGTCAAGGTCATGTGCCCAATTTATCAAATAGATTATAGAATCTATATATTAGAAACTCAAAACTTGAAAATGTAAATTTTAGTTATTTTAGAAACTCAAAACTCGAAACTTGAAAGTTGTAAATTTCAGTTATTTTAGTATAAGTTATAATGATAGACTTGTTTTCTTGTTTTTTTTTTTTATCTTAAAAAAAAAAATTGTTTATTTGTTTTCATGAAAAGTCCAAAATAAATAAGTATTTAATTTAATTATTGACTATGTTGTATCCATTTCCACTAAAAACCCATTATCTTGATTAAGCTCAGGACCAATTAAAAGTTTAACCAAGCCAGGAACACTTTTGAAAACACCTTTTTCATCGAAATGTGTAGTCATATCTTCTATTATTTTCTGTAAAATCAACAACTCTTCCCGGCTAAAAGATTCACCATTAGATTTACATTCTTTCAAGCTAATGAACAACCTAATAACCTCATGGTGATAGAAAGAAACATTTGACTGTATAGAAGAACTAGATAAAGACTTATCAACTTCTCATATTCATTGTGCTCTAATTACATATTGATAGGCCTAATAATTGGTTACAGAAGATTCCAGAATATACTTCAAAACCAGAAGTGATTTGATAAAAACACATTAGCCAATAAACAAACCATTGAAACCAAAAGTGATTTGATACAATATTGGGTAAAATGTCATAGTCTTACCTTAATTTCTATTCTAATTCCCTTTCCTAACTTTTATTTTCATTTAATATTTCTTAGGTAAAAGGTCATGGTCTTACCTTAATTTCTCTTCTAATTCCCTTTTCTAATTTTGATTTTCATTTAATATTTCTTATCATAATATTTCTTTAACTTCCTTCATGATATCTATGGTTGCTCACCTTCGTTCAATATTGGTTTAAAGGTCATGGTCTTACCTTAATTTCTATTATAATTCCCTTTCCTAACTTCCCAACTTTGATTTTCATTTAATATTTCTTGAACTTCCTTCATGATATATATGGTTTCTCGCCTTCTTTCAATATTGGGTAAAATTTCATGGTCTTACCTTAATTTCTATTCTAATTCCCTTTCCTAACTTCCTAAATTTCATTTTAATTTAATATTTCTTATCATAATATTTCTTGAACTTCCTTCATGATATATATGGTGTCTCACCCTTTTTCAATATTGGGTAAAATTTCATGGTCTTACCTTAATTTCTATTCTAATTCCCTTCCTAACTTTGATTTTCCTTTTGACCTTGGAGATAAATCGAATCATTATATTGGGTAAAAGGTCACGGTCTTACCTTAAAATTTCTATTCTAATTCCCTTTCCTAACTTCCTAACTTTGATTTTCATTTAATATTTCTTATCATAATATTTCTTGAGCTTCCTTCATGATATGTATGGTTTCTCACCCTTTTTTAATATTGGGTAAAAGGTTATCGTCTTACCTTAATTTCTATTCTAATTCCCTTTCCTAAATTTGTCTTTCTTCAATATTGGGTAAAAGGTCATGGTCTTTCCTTAATTTATATTCTAATTCCCTTTCCTAACTTCCTAACTTTGATTTTCATTTAATATTTATTATATCATAATATTTCTTGAACTTCCTTCATGATATATATGGTTGCTCATCTTTTTTCAATATTGGACAAAAGGTCATGGTCTTACCTTAATTTCTATTCTAATTCCCTTTCCAAACTTTGATTTCCCTTTTGACCTTGGAGATAAACCCAATCATTAAATATGATATTCATCCCTTTTAGGGAACTTAGTATGGGTTGCTTAGTGGTTTTGATCCCTTATGACGATGTGAGGTGGTGTTTCAAACATGGGAGTAACTTGTGTTTGCATGTGATGCTCATGGGCCGTGGTTTCTTTTATGGATTATAGAAGGTTTAGTTCTACCTCCTAAGATAAACTTTCTAAACAAATTACCTTTATTTTTTAAAGTCAAAGTAGATCTATACTAAGGATTACTCTTTACTTGTATTTATACCTTATAAATTCTAAGTATTACTCTTTATATGTATTTCTACCATATAAATTATAACGACAATTAATCACATATATATGTTAAAGTAGAATATGAAATAAGCCATTTTTACACTTGGCTTGGCTCGTAGGTACATAGATGTGTGGGTTTGGGAATGTGGTTCACATGAAAATTAATAGGGATGGATTTAGTGGAAACCTTTTATAAGATCAGAACTCAAACAATTGTGATATTTTCCCTTCTTTCCAAGTTAATCTATCCTTCTAGAAAAGTCTGTTTTAATGAAGGAGATATATCCATATTGATCCACTAATATTTGTTCACCAACAACTATTCTACTTTGGACTTTTATATCTCAAAACTATGCTCATTGAATTTATGCATCTATATCTTTAAACTACTTGAAACTATTTTATTACAACATAGGAATCATTTAAAGAAAAACACATTAGCCATAAAATTTTCCCATTGAAACCAAAAGTGATTTGATACAATTTAACATAGGTTTTAACCTCATATAGTTAATTGTTTCAAATAGATATTTAATAAATTAAAAAATATTCAATGCAAAACACATGCACACATTAACATATAGTTGTGATTTTTTCCCTTCTTTCCAACTTAGTGGACATCCTTCTAGAAAAATCCATATTAATGAAGAAGATATATCCATAGTTATCCATTGATATTTGTTCACAAAAAACTCTTCCATTTTGGACTTTTATATCTAAAAACTATAGTCATTGAATTTATGCATCTTTATTTTTAAATCACTTGAAACCATTTTATTACACGATAGGAATCATTTCAATATATCTCCCATTTTAATGGGGTGTATCACATTTCTAGAAAAACACATTAGCCATAAAAGTTTCCCATTGAAACCAAAAGTGATTTGATACAAAACATATAGGTTATAACCTTATATAGTTTATTTTTTTCAAATAGATTTTTAATCAAATGAAAAATATTCAATGTAAAACACATAGCATTTAGAAACAAAAAGTAATTTGGTACAAAACAGATTTTTAATAAAATGAAAATATTTGATGTAAAACACACAGTATTTAGAAACAAAAAATAATTTGATACAAAACATAGGTTTTAACCTTAAATACTATGTTAATTGTTTTGAAAATAGATTCTTAATAAAATAAAAAATATTCAATGTAAAACACATGCACATATTAAAACATATAATTGTGATTTTTTCCCTGCTTTCCAACTTAGTCCATCCTTCTAGAAATATCCCTTTTAATGAGGCAAATATATCCATAGTGATCCACTGATAATTTTTTCACCAACAACTATTCCATTTTGGACTTTTATATCTCAAATCTATGCTCATTGAATTTATGCAGATCTAGATATCTTTAAACTATTTGAAAATTTTTTATTACATCATAAAAATTATTTCGATATATCTCCCATTTTAATGGGGTGTATCACATTTTGAGAAAAAAACACAACTTGGCCATAAAAGTTTCCCATTGAAAAAAAAATGTTTTTATACAAAACATAGGTTTTAACCTTATATAGGTAAATTTTGTTTCAAATAGATTCTTTTAATTTCAAACAAAAAATATTCAATGTAAACCATATGCATTTGTATACACCCTTATGTCTACATAAAGTAGTTCGAGTGATTCCATAAGTCCTATACACCCTTCATGGGTATAGTTGGGACATGTAGTGTTAAATTCTACAAGTTCTATAGGTGGAGTCTGTAAAGGGCCAGGTAGCCTCTAGATCTCATCTTTTATGAAAGGTGACATATCTAGTAAATTCCCCTACAGTCAATCTCCGGAATAGATCTAAATAGAAGTTCTTCATTTTAATATCCAATGTAAAACAAATGCATTCTTATACACCCTTATGTCTACGTAAAGTAGTGTTAGTGATTCCACAGGTCCTCTACACCCTTCATATGGTATAATTAGGACAGGTAGTGAACTAACTTCTACAAGTTCTATAGGAAAAGTCTGCAAAGGGCTACGTAGCCTCCGGATCTCATCTTTTATGAAAGGTGACATATCTAGTAAATGCCCCTAGAGTCAATCTCTGGAGTAGATATAAATAGAAGTTCTTCATTTTAATATCCATAAAACACAACCACTTTAAGGTAAATTGTGTACATGTGTCATTTCTCCCACAAACTAAAGGCTTCCTCCCATTAATTCTAGATGTGAATTCTACCAGAAATGTTTTAAGTCAAACTTTAAGATAAACCATGCACATGTCATTTATCTCATGATCTTGTGCCATTTCTCCCATGCATTGACAATAATTGTCAATTTAATATATATATATTTGTATTGAATTTGTTTTTTTTTCCAGGGATAAGAAAACCATCAAATATGGTTGAAAAATGAAAATTATGCATAGAAGTTTCTTGCTATCCCAATCCAGGGGATAGAAAGAAGCTTTCTTGCTTAAATTTTCACACATCAATTAGTTCTTTGAAAGTTGTGTTTTCTGAAATTACATTAATTTTCTGAAATTTATTTTGAATTTATTTTAAATTAGTTATTTAAAAAAATAATTGTAAATGTTCACCTGTAGATATATATATATCATCAAGGATGAACGACAAAGATCAACAGAATCTCATATCTCTATCAGAGCAAGGGATCAGGGATTGAGAGTTGTTTAGGGATTAAGAGATGTTCATGGTAAATTTAAATATAATCTTAAATCTCCATACATGTGTGTACATATGGAATTGATTTTTTATCAACTTTGTGAGTTAAATTAGTTGTTAATAAGTTTCATGTTTTATTTTTTAGGAGCTAATAATAAGAGAAGGGTCTCTACTCCATCCATGGATGCCCATGTTTCACCTAGTCGTGATACGGTTTTAATACGATTTAATCAATGAATATGTACACATGTATTTATATGTATGCATGTATTTTTCAATTGATTATAAATTTGTATTTTTTTATGAAGCTTCTCTCTCCTCTTGAGAGGCTGGTGGTGGTTCAAATCCCCTTAGAGGGCCATCAATAAGTGGTAGCAGGTTGCGTGAAGGTGGTGATATTTATTCCCCCGAAGGCCAATCAACAACTGGTGGTGCTGGTTCTCAACAGTTTCAGGGTGGAGAAGATGCTAGCCAACCACGTCGAGGTTTCCATCAATTTCAATATTTTTTTCATTGAATTTGTACAAATTTGTTTACATGTGTTTTTTCTAATATACAAAATTTTATATATATTGATGCAGAGGCTGAAAATGTTCCAAATGTTGGTCAAAATAGATGCAGGGCAGAACGCTACATTCAAGAAGAAGGTTGTCTACCCACCACAAATTATCCAACCGACATTCCTAATATACCATGGGAAAGAAACATGGCACAATGCACCTTAGAAAGGTGTCAACAACTTCATGCAAAATTGTGGAGAGATATCGTCGCTTTGACTCTACCTCCTGAGAGTCGACAAAACCTAGAAATAGTTACACATTCATTGGGTGAACTAGTAAATGTGTACAAATATCTTGGGCCAATGAATGATACATTTGTAGAAGTCGTGAGAAAGAGAAAGGAAACAGTAATGTGTCCCGATAAATGGGAGGATCTAAAACAAAGAGTTACAAAAGAAATGGCGAAGGCAATGTTTAATTTCAAGGAAGGGCCAAAAAGAAAAATGCTAAAGGTGCAATATTTCAAGCACCCTAATATAGCACACTATTTGTACGATAGGCACCTTCCAGCCTTTGGAAGGCTCCCATGGAACGACGAGGTTCCTGTTTATTTTGCAGAATTTTTTTACGCAGAATTTTTTGGTCCGGGCAAAGGTCGATTGTTTGACCGTAGGGGCGCTAAGCAAGATGTGAAGTTTCCTCACCCTGAGCTGCCATTAGTGAGTCGACCTTTTCAGGTTGAAACTTCGTGGTTAGAGATGGATGCGACTTCTCAAATAATTCGAGAAGCAAGGGATGTCATCATTGACAATGTTCACAGCAGATTGGGTGGAGTCTATGTTTGTCTAAATCGATAAAGAGCATATGAGAATGCACATGCCAATTTTGTGTATTGTACAGATAAAGAGATTGACAACATGAATGTTGAAGATATCAGAATATATACAAAGAATTATTGCAATGGTTGGAAAGACTTAATTCTCCATGAGGAAGAGGGGACGGGAACGGTATGTGTTAATGACCTTAGGGTTCAATTATTTTAACACATACATGTGTACAATTTGTAATAAATACATATGTATGTACCTGTATACATTTATTTGTATGTGCATTAGTCTAACAAAAATGTATCATTATATGTTAAAACACCATTTGCAGTTGTCACGCATGATGAATGACGAAAATGTTAATATCACGTTCAGGGCCTCTGGTTCAAACAATGAAGATGGGTCTCACCATCAAGATATGTTGACAAATGTTAGTGTTTTTTAAGTGATATTTTTAAAATAAATAATTGTGCACACATGTACATGTACATATATAATAATAAAATGTTTTAACAGATTCTGATTTCGTCCGATGTTTTTGGGATGGTAGTACCTTCTTCTTCCTTGGGAGATGTAACTTCTACTTCCTTAGGAGATGTGCCACATCCACAATTAGTATGGAAAATTTTTCACTTTTAAAATTTATGTTTAAGTTATATATATATTCCGCCTCAGAAGTTCCATTAAAAATTGAGATATATATATCTATATCTTGAGTTAATTTAAAATTTTTGAATTTTAGGCTTTTGGAGATTTTCTTTTGGAGCCTCTTAGGAAATGTCCCAAATTCACCTACAGAAGTATTCAATTTTTCACTTTTAAATATATATATGTTTTTTTAAAAGTTATAATTTATAAATTGAAGTTTATTTAAGTTTTATTATAAATTGAGATCTTGATCTTGAGTTATTTTATACTTTTAAAATTTTGAATTTTAGGTTTCTATGGAAGATTTCTTTAATCCACGGACTCTAGCGACAGAGATAGGAACATCCGCACCATTTAAACCATTTAAACAAGTTGTCTAATTTTTTTTTTTAATATTATTGAAAATAAGTTTATATATGTACACATGTGCATTTTCATCTGAAATTTTTTAATATATATATATAACTGTACATGTATATTGTACAGTTTACTATTGGAGATGTTCCCATGGGGGAAGTTGTAGCAGGCGAACAAATGGAGAGGGAACCTCATGAGGTATTGCATGATTTTTTTTTTATATTTTGTTTTTTACATGAAGTTCTATATATTCTCACTCATTTTTAAAACATAAAATTTTAATGTTTGTATGTGCATTGTGTACAGGTTCCCCATGCTTTGCAAGATAGCGCGCGGATTGAGACTCTGCTAGGAAAGACACTACATCCATCTATATTTGATGGACATGATTTGTAGATTTTATTTCAAGATTTCTAGTCTTAAATTTACTTTTTTATATATTATCTAGATGCACAGTCATATATATATATAACTTGATACTTGATACCTGTGAGATCTACAATTTTTGGACATATTTTATTATAGTGTTAGTATAATTTGTTTTGTTCCAAAAAGTTAAGTTTTGGATGGTTTTAGTACTTTTGGCATGTGAATGTGAAGTAATGTTGTTATATAATTTGTTTGGTTTTTAAAAATTTTAAGTTTTGGATAGTTGAACTACTAGTAATGTTGTCATCTATAAATTAATGTTTTGCTTCTGAACTACATTTGGCATGTTATGTAATGATGTGTTATAATTTGTTTTATTTTTAAAACTTAAGTTTTGGATGCTTGAAGTACATTTGGCATGTGAAGTAATGTTGTGATCTATAATTTTTTGTTAAATTAAAAGTTAAGTTTTGAATGGTTTCAATCTACATTTGGCATGTGATATAATGTTAAATGGTTTTATTGGATAGTTGAACTATAATTGGCATGGCATGTGAAGTAATGTTGTGATATAATCAAAAAGTTTTTAAAACTCAAGTTTTGGATGGTTTCAATCTACATTTGGCATGTGATATAATGTTAAATGTTTAATGTTTTTATTGGATAGTTGAACTAGAATTGACATGGCATGTGAAGTAATGTTGTGATATAATCAAAAAGTTTTTAAAACTCAAGTTTTGGATGGTTGAAGCATATTTTGCATGTGAAGTAATGTTGTGATCTATAATTTTTTGTTAAATTAAAGGTTAAGTTTTGGATGGTTTCAATCTACATTTGGCATGTGATATAATGTTAAATGTTTTTATTGGATAGATGAACTATAATTGGCATGGCATGTGAAGTAATGTTGCACGATATATAATCAAAAAAAATTTAAAACTTAAGTTTTGGATGGTTTCAATCTACATTTGGCATGTGATATAATGTTAAATGTTTTTATTGGATAGTTGAACTACAATTGGCATGGCATGTGAAGTAATGTTGTGATATAATCAAAAAAAAATTAGAACTCAAGTTTTGGATGGTTGAAGTACATTAGGCATGTTAAGTAATGTTGTGATATAATGAAAAAAAAATTAAAACTAAGTTTTGGATACCATTTCAATCTACATTTGGCATGTGATATAATGTTAAATGTTTAATGTTTTTTATTGGATAGTTTAACTACAATTGGCATGACATGTGAAGCGATTTGTTTTGATATAATCAAAAAAAAATTAAAATTCAATTTTTTGATGGTTGAAGTACATTTGGTAAGTTTAAAAAAAAAAAAATTTCACTCAAACAATAGTATGTAGTATGTAAAGATCAAAAACAATCTTAAGATTACTTTTAAGTACGATCGAATGTTCTTGAAACATTTTCCCACATGATGATACCTCCATTGAGCTATGAACTAAAGTAGTTCATAGGCTATATGTTCTGCGTCTTTCCCATATAAATCCCTTTAATTTTGATTGGAAATATAAGAAGTAGATATATGTTTGTTGAATTGGGGTCAATGTCATTAATGCACTCAACTAGGTAGCCTTGTTGATTTATAAATTGGTAAATTGATGGTCCATTCAGTTTTAATTTCATTCTAGAATATATATATTCAGTACGTGAAACATTTTTCATCAATGCACATGGGAAAACTACTTGAACAATTAATTGCATTATAGAACATATATATATATCCAATACGTGCACAACATTTTTCATCAATGCACATAGAACATATTCGACCATTGGACAGACAAATTTTGTACTAGATTTTCAATCAGGAATAGAGATGTGGGTCAAATCCCACCAAAAGTCGAAGAAGTGCTCCGAGTCTCTTGTCTGAAAGGAATCTTCGTACAAAATTATACTGCGGATGATTTATTTACATTGTGGATACTTTTTACCAAAAAATCCCACAAGAAAAACTAGGTGTGCATTGAGTTCGTGTATATATCTAGTACATGCAACATTTTTCATCAACGCACATAGAAAAACTACTTTCAGTTAATTGCATTCTAGAACATATATATTGAGTACGTGAAACATTTTTCATCAATGCACATAGTAAAACTACTTGAACAGTTAATTGCATTCTAGAACATATATATATATATATATGTATGCAACATTTTTCATCAATGCATGTATAAGAAAGCTATTGGCAGTTGATACTAGAGTGTGCATATACCAAAACAATTTGGACATGTGAAAACACTTGCACAGATAACATAACAAGGAAACTCAATTTTTAATTGAGTACTAGAAGTTCTAGAACATATAATCCAAAGAGAATAAATTTTTGGGCAGTTCAATCAAAAAAATTCCAATGGAATGCCATCTTCAATAATCCGTTCATGATCGGATTTTGACATTTTCCATTTCTTAATATTTGTTTTTTTCTTTGATTGAACCTCGATCAACTTTATGCGTGTTGCACACACCAAGTGACTATATTGACAACTTATGAAATCAAGTTCATAGTCTTCAAAGTAAACAAAATTCCCACTTTGATTAGTTTGTCTGAAAAAATAACCTTTCAGTATAATAGATCCTCTTTCATATGGAAATACGTGATCATTATAGTCTTCTAATAATTTCATTTTTCATTCAATGCAACACATCAAATAATACTTCACATTTTCATCGTTGTCAGTAGGTGCAATTACAACAAAAACATCTCCTGTACAATAAAACAAACTTGAAAAAATTATACATATTCAAATTTATTTCTAGATCTTTATCATTAGAAAGCAATTCAAATGTTACCTTCTCTAACAAGATCAGAAACTTGATCACCATCGGATGATATTGTAGTCTCCTCTGATTGCATTTCTTCAAACATTGCAACGGACATTTTTCCCTTTGTATTTAGCTCTGTATGTTTCCAATCTTTTACATACATTTTGTTTTCACAAACGTCATTGGATTTTGTGTTGTCTATGCAAACAAGACAAAAACAAGAATATTTTCTTTTATCCAATGCAAACACATTTTTGGACGACTTTGTTTTAATTGAATGCAATTTTCGAGTCCCTTTTATTGTTTCAACGTCATTTCCAATTGATCTATCTATGTCTTCGATCCCAATATGCCAAAAAAACCTTTATATGAAAAATTTAAGGAAGAATGTAAATATGATATCAAAATACAATCAAAGATAATCATTGTGATAAATGTACACTGTTTAAAATTAGATATCCAATAAAAATTAAATTGAATGTACCTTCACACTTCCCTTGATCGCTTAGTCTCATGGCTTAGAGCAGCGATGCACCATTAAACAACTTCTTTTGTGTCCACAAGTAGGCGTGCAGAGGGGTTCATTTGATATCTTCGAAGTGCTCATTTTATGCATGCCCCTGTACCATCATGTTCTCCTTTTCCATGGCCAGTCTCAAATAAATTCCAACAAAGTTTAAAGCAGTTTTATTATGAAGACAACACAACCAAAAGAATGATCGTGCATATTTTAATTGACCTGTGCATCCGTCTAACCATATCCAATTTTCATTGAATGTTATTCCACGATTTCTCAAGGAATCATAAATTTTTCCAAAACAATGTTGTACAAAATATGTATCATGTGTACGATTGTCACTGATATAAAATTGATATTCTTTAATAATATGTCGATTTTAACTGGTGCTTTCTATATGATTGATGTTTTTTTCAACATGTCTATATAGAATATGGACAAGCATCTTGGTCAGAATGATAGTATTCACTCTAAATTTCTTTCTGTGGAACAAATGTGTAGTTTTCTGCAAAATCAATTACTGACAAAATGGTCCTTGGTGGAAAAACTTCACGGGATCTTTTGAATTTCATGTCTTGCCATCGAGCTCTATGGGAATGCTTGGTGTATTTGTAAATTTCTACCTCAAACTTTCTCAAAAAGTCTATCACAAAACTTTATTCTTCTCATAATTCAATTCTTTTAACACTATTTGCACCTTGAATTGATGTATGGATATATTCATATCTCTTCCATTTCACTTTTATGTTGGACAATGATTGATCATTTATATCAGTACGATATTTGTTTTGAAATTTAGTCAAATTTCCACAATCATCGCATTTTTTACCACCAACACATTTCTTTTCATAAAATAGTTCATCGCTTTCTCTTTCACATAGAATTTGAGATATGAAATCACGGATAGTGGAAGGAGGAGGTGAATCCTTCCAAAATGTTCTACCAAAATCAAAGAATGTGTCATAATATAACTCAAATTCCACATGATAACTCCAACAACAAGTGTCACGTACGGTGATAGGTTTTACATACCATGGTTTTTGTTGAACAAAAGCACTAATTGAAACATGAATTTCATGATTCTCTTCTTTGAACTTGTTGAACAACTCTATCTGAGTGGTTTCCAAGAAATTTTTTTCATGTTCTTCATATTGATTTCGTGCTATTCTTCTTCGCATCACATGCCTTGCAGTTGGAGAAACACATGAATTGTTCTTCCAATATTCATATATTATTTTTTTAACATTTTCTCCAAGTCTATATTTGTATGGTTGCCTACAAATAGCTCTCCAGCAAGCGAGTTCATCATTTACATCTATTTGCAACCGAAATTTTCGATGTTTGTGCAAAGTTTTTCTCAAGGTTCCTAATGCTCGTGCCATAGATTTTACCAAGAGATTCTCTTTAGTACTTGATGAAACCACTGCCATATGTATTGCTCGACATACAACTGAAACATTTTTCTATCTAGATCTTCTAATTGAATTTATAGCACTATTTACATTTTGTATCACATTTTCCTTCATTTTTTTTATCTTTGGTTGATTTTCGAATACCCAATAAATTCGTAGCTTCTTTTAATTTCCTTAATTATAGGAGACCTTTCAACATTTGGGCTTGAACTATCACCTTTTCCTTTATGAAATACTTCTGAAAAATGTGGTTAACATGATATCATATATAATGGTCAGCTTTTTTATCTCCATATGTTTGAGTGTCAACATTTTCTAACATCTCATCATCGACATTGATTTCATTTGTACATATTCGAATGAATAGTACATAATAAGTTTACATATTCAATAAATAACTAAACTAATAAATATATGTATAATTTTAATAATATGTGCATGTGTTCAACATATATATACATACCTTGTGATTCAATTTCTTCACTTGAATTTCTTTCAACATTTTCACCATCTTCAATAATTGGTTCAATATCTCTTTCACTTTCTCTTTCAAAATTTTGTATCTCGTCATCAATGTTTTGAGGAATATCTCTCCTTGTTTACATTGCAAAATATTTTTCAAATTAGTTCATCAAATAAAAATTAAGCTTCACATTTTACACTAGGAAAATTTTAAATATATCAAAATCATAATATTTAAATTTACATACCTATTTCAACTTCTAGTTGAGGTTGATTCTTCCCTTCAATATTTGAGAGTGCTTCTATCTTTCTTTTGCGAGATTGTCTCATCTCTTCTCTACATTCCTCAGGGTCTCTTTTTAGATCATATTTTTTCGTATAATTGCTTCGATTTCCCATGATAATAGAGTATGAAGTTCAAAAAATTTCCTTCAAAAATTTAGAAAAAAAACTCAATTAAAAAAAAAAACATCACAAAAGATTTAATTTAAAAAAAAAAATCATTTTAAAAATTTTGCAAAAAATACATACTCCAATTCAAAACACTTACTTTAAAAAATTCAAGAAAAAAATGTCTTATAAAAATGAAACGAAGTTCAAAATATTTCCTTTCAAGTCCTACAAAAAAATTTCATTTAAAAGGTTACAAAAAAAATCATTTTAAAAAATCATTATAAAATATTTACTTCAACCCAAAACCAAAAAATGTCCTTTCGAAATTAAGCCCAAATCCATACTTAAAAAAAAAAAAATGAAGCCCAAAAAACTGTATCAATGTCTTTTGAATGTACCTCCAAGAAAAGTCTTCAAAAATGTTTTTTGAATGTAGCTCCAAGTAAATTCTTTAAACCCAAAACAATTCCTTGCAAAATCAGATCAAATGTATGAAAATAATGTGTCTCAAAGAAAAGTCCTTTGAATGTACCTCCAAGAAAATTCCTTAAACCCAAAACAATTCTTTGCAAAATCATATCAAGACTTTTGTAAAATTGGACCAAACGTGAAAAAATATGTGAAAATAATGAATGATTTTGTGGCAATTTGTATTTCCACGAAATTTTTTTTTTTAGGGGCTCAGCAGTACTTTTGAGCCGATGGAAAGTTAGGTAAAATTTCGGCTGAAATTTTAAGAAAAATTTTGGCCGAACTACTTTTTTGTTTGACTTAACAGGCCGTTGGTGCCAAAAATAGTTCGTCCAAACTTTGTTTAAGAGTTCGGCCAAACTAACGCATCACCAGTTATGCAGAGCCAAGCCCTGAATACATTTCTGCAACTTTGGACTGATTAAACTCCATGAAAAATTCTGAATTAATTGTCGGAACCAAGACAAGCATTTTCAGAATTAAATCTACTTTCAGGAAATATAACTTTCATGGAATTTCATAAATATTTACTAATTTTAATTAATTTTGTAATAAAATGGATGCAAATAATTTCTGAAGGTCATTGTGATTTAGTGAAGTCAAAATTTTGTATCTTCCAAAATACATTGTAAAAAAAATTGAAAAAATTATGGTACATTACATTGGTCTGTCGTCTCTAATGGGTAGATTTTATATTTTTAGTTTATAACTTATATATTAAGAAATTTCTTCCATCACGAAACATATTCAAAATATGCATTTTTTCATATTGGACCAATTCAAAAAATTCTATTAATTATGATATGCATCCATTGCCTTTCTAAATATGACGAAACCGAAGTAGACTCTATATAGATTGCTGTAACACATTTTGTTTCTCAAAAATACAAATCTTCAAAGAATACAACATTGTGTATTAACATGACTTCTTATGAATCTGTTGATTGTTAAAAAACACACAATCAAAGAAACGCTAAGTTCACATATCAAATGTTAAGTAATAGAAAGCTAACAAAATTTCTGACAACTTTTATTTTTATCACAAAATGAAATTCTAAACAGAAAATTTGTTTTAGCTTGCGAGAAGTTGAAGAACCGAAAAAATGAAAGTTTTTTCTCAAAAAAGGGCAAAAAGTGTAACCCAACTTCACATTTGTTTTAGCTTAAGATTAACATTTGTATGAACTACACATTTAGCAATATTCATTTTAAACAATACAAATATAAATTACTATTTTAAATAAAAATATTAAAACACATTTAAAAATATTAATTTAAAAAAAATACAAATACAAATTACTGTTTTAAATAAAAATAGTACAAAGAATCACATTAATTACCATGGACCTCGTGTACCTTCCTCTTATTACTTATTAAATACATTTTAAATTACCTAATGTTTGTAACTTATTCTTATTCACATAGTGTCAATTTTGTAAAACTATAATCTACAAGTCTCACTTTTTATAGCTTTGGTGGAAGGATAGAGTATCTAAATTCCCTTACCTTTTAAGAAGCATCCTCAATTATTGTACCACCCACCTCTACATCCAATCTAGACATATTATGTTATTCTAAATTGATCAAAGAGTATAGAAATTTTACGGTGGTGTTCTATGTTCACTAAAATTCCCATGATGTCCATCACTATGTATGGGGTTCATTGCAACCTTGGATATATTCTGTGAGTTGTTGTGATTTTTTTTCTTGTGGCTAAAACTTTTTTTGGGTTGTCACCTAGTTATCATGATTCAAAAAATTGTTATCATCTTGGATCCTTATAGAATTGGATATATTTTGTGAGCTAATGTGATGTTTTGTTTGTTACAATGATTCAAAAATCAGTTATTATACCACATTATTAACTTTCTCATTGTCTGTTTTGTTTATGAACCCTTTAAAAAAACCACATGATCATTTGATTTTACACTCTGACCTCCCCAACATGGGTGGGGGTTTCAAAAATTGGAGAGTAAATTGAGCGGTTAATGTTAGATATTGTTGTATAAGATGGGAAATTTGGATGGTTTGTAGAGAATACGGATGTCATAATAGATATCTATTTTGAATTTTTAGTGTCTATGCCCACCATGCATCTAATAGGATCCATTTCAACTCAGAAATTCAATAGATCACTATGTGAGTGATAGCTTGTGACATCCTTGGCCATTTTCTTTGATTGTGGATCAGGGTACAAACTAAAACTTTGTGAGATACCTAGCCATTTTCTTTTATTGTGGATCAGGTTATAAACTAGAATACACTCTCTCTTCAGAAGACTCTACAATATACATTGCATGAAGGGAAAGGTTATGATAAAACTTGTAAAAGAACCCCTTAGGGTTATGTCAACTTACTCTATTTTTAATCACATAGTGCCAATTTTATAAAGCTATAATCTACAGTAAGGAATAAGTGGGTTTTTTCTTTTGTAATTTTTGTTTGAATTGAAAAATAAAAAAATTATAAAAGCTAAAATTATGTAGTGAAAAACTTTGTTTAAAATTCCAGAATTGAAAGTTGAGTAAGTTTTACATCATATAATATGAAATTTGTTTATGATTATAAAGTAAAAAACATGTAATATTTTTTAGCTACAATTAGGTAATTAAAGATATGTATATAGTTTTTTTTTTTTAATAGAAGAAATTTTATATTCATTAACAAAAAAAAGCAGACAGATTATGTATGTAGTTACAAACTATTAAAATTAAGTGATTAAAGGTAAATTTATTGTTATTCAAGAAATGAGAGTTATGAACATTCATCATTATTGATCAAGATAAATCATTTCCTGTGAAATAATTTAATAAACTTTATTCGACATGAATACCATGGGTTGTTTTTATAGTTTATTATTTTTGTTTTTTTATTTTATGTTAAACATGACATTACAATTTTTTTATTATACACCTAAAATCAATTTAACTTATTAAAAAAGAAAAAAAAAACTAACATTAAAAAAAAAATATAAACCTATTTACTTGTGGATCTAATGGCCTAAATCATTTCAATCGTCTACCATTTGATCCAATGGCTCATACATGGACACATTGGCAGCTAGGGAAGTTGTTTTCAAATAAGGTCAACACCATAGGCTATTTTTATAGTTTATTATATTATTATTTTATTCTATTTTATTTTATTTTATTTTTGTGTAATTTGAAATATTCAAAATATTAAACATGACATTACAACATTTCTATTATACACCTAAAATCAATATAACTTGTTATAAAAGAAAAAAAGAACTAACATTATAAAAAAATATATAAAACTATTTACTTGTGCATTTGATGGCCTAAAACATTTCAATCGTCTAACATTTGATCCAATGGCTCACACATGGACACTTTTACTTGTGGATCTAATGTCCTAAAACATTTCAATCATCTAACATTTGATCCAATGGCTCACACATGGACACATTGGCAGCTAGGCAAGTTGTTTTCAAATAAGAACGCCTTACGGCGTAATTAGCTACTAATAATCACATATATGAAAATTTTAGTCATTGTTTGAAACCAATTAATGACCAAATAAATATGAATAAATTTTAGTCGTGGTATAAAATAATGTAAATTAACTACTAATAGTCATATATATGCTAAATTTAGTCACTATTTGCAATCACAATTTATATTTTACAGTAGTCATTTATCATTTTTTGGTAGTTTCATATTCATTATATAAATGACTACTTTAGTAGTTTATTTTCATTTCATTTACTTTCATTTACAATCGTAATAAGCTACTAATTTAGTCGTATATTCATTTTATGTGTTCATTGTTAATAAACATAAACTACTAATTTAGTAATTTTAGATTGATTTTATGTGTTCATTATTAATCAACATAAACTAATTAGTATGATTTTGCAATAAAATTAAAAAATAATGTCATACAATGTGCATGTTCATCTAATATGAAAACGCAAAGTTACATAAATTAATTAAAATACTAAGTAATATCAAGTGCAACAATAGATAACACACAAATTATATTATATAAAATGTCAATTATTACAATATGAGTTTCCAACTTAATACTGGTTGTAGTACAGTTTACACAATATATGAAATATTTTTGCATCACTTCAACATTATCATTCCATTGACAAGACATTGCAAGTGAATTCACAAACTCTGAAAGATTGGACATCAGTCTCTATGTGTGTGTTTTATGCGGGATATTGGCTCTATATGTACCACTAGACCAGTTTTCTTCTCTCTCTCTTTAGTTTGCATTTTGTCACTCTAGTGTTATTGTTCTCCTCTGTCTTCAATTCATGCTTCTTACCATCAATACTGAGCTCCTTTTCTGGGAAAAAAAAGATACAATGCAGAGCATAAGACATGAAAGCCAATGAACACTTGAATATAAGCTAGAGTATACTATAAAGTATTTATATGATATATACCTCAACATAAGAAATATTGTTAATGTCACTTTTCCCCATAAAAGAAAGAAAATTGAACAAGTATTCTTCAGTTGGGAAATATTGGCCACTATCTAACCAAATGACCTTTGTAAATAAAGAAAATAAAATGTCACCATAGAATAAATTGTGTACCTACTGTTTTCTCAGTGTACAACATTTGTTGATGAAATTTAATCTTTAACTAAAGTAATAAATTCAAATAGAAGCACATGTTTTTATCACAGTATTTTGAATTCTCATGCTTATGGTACATTGAAATTTTGAATTTATCCAACATAATCAAACATAGCAGAGCTAGCTATTTATACTAAGGATGTCTCATAATCTACTATTGTAGTTATACCGTTTCCTCTAGTTATCTTTAAGAAGTAGTAACAATTCAACAATAAAAATGGTCAGTAGAAATCTAATGGGTGGAGAAAAGTATTGCTGACACAAGATTACAACAAGAAACTAAAAAATAATAAGACAAGACCTTATAGATTTGGTACTAACCGGAAATATAGCTTCAATATAACAATCTTCAATTGTTAGCATACTATTCTAGGGGAAAAGCAATCCAATTCCCAGAATCCAACAAATTATATCCAAAGAAAAACTAAGCATGTTGGCTCCACATTCAAAGGTAAAGTAACTAAGGATTAGCTATATCAGATACTTTTTAGAGTGTACAGGTAGCTACTAACACCATTAAAAATAATTTTAAAATATATGTGCCACATATGACCTCAAATGTGGCAACAAATTTGATATATGCACAACCTATATACATTTAAAAATTCATTGCAATGATATAATAGTATCAAAAGAAACTACACATAATTACACATTCACTATACACTTTTATTCCAAAACAATCTTCATTAACTGATATAACTTACCCTAAAAAATATGTCGAAATTTCCATTCATTGTCATCAATATCCTTGGCTGTCAGTTCCTAGAAAGGTGGTTGCTAAGTAAAATCCTGCCCAAAACAAACAAAACTTAATAGGAGACAAATATGACATACCCTCACCTTTTCCTCCTTCAAACAATGTAGTCTTCTCTTAAAAAATGCCTAAAATTCTAAGCACTTATCTATTAAATCACAAATAGAATAGCTATGGAAAATAAGAACAGCACAAGTGGAGGACAAACTTTTTATGTAGCGCGTCGTGGCACATAAAACCTATCATCACTGCTAGTGTTACTTGCAGTCAACATTTTACAAAAGTAGTTATTCGTTTGTTTGCTTGGTGTGCCAAGGTCAGAGCCAAAATAATAATATTTTTTCTCTTGTTGCATAGTATCATCAATTTTTAGTTCCCTCCACAAATGGAAGTAGTACCAAATCAATTATCACCAAAATTGGCAATTACAGCAAAGCACATATAATGAAATTGAAAATGTGTTACAACATTAAGAGGTTGCAATGTCAATTGAGCATATAATTCATATTTTTCCACATATTCCTGGCATTCAATAAGGTGTTTATTAAATTTTAAATCTCGTATGTATAGCAATATGAATAAAAGTGTTCACAACCAAAGAAAGGATGAAATACAGAGAAACCACATGCATTGTAACATTGTGAAGTTGGTCGATTAATTAAGTTGGAAAATTCGGATAATTGGATATATGAGAATCAACCTCTTTGTTTTTTGAACCATATACCTGAAATCACATTGATTATGATCAATATCATTATGTAACATTAAAATTTCAAAATATTGGGATCACATTTTATGATGAAAGAAGATAAACAGTCATTATTTTTAGTCATTTGTATGCAAAATAATGTTGCAAATTAAAAATTAGTGAGCAACAACCTCACCTGCTCATTGTAACCCTATGGAAAATAAACAACCTTGCTCCCAACAATAGGCAAGGACACAAGCATGCCAAAGCTATGAATTAAGGCATCTCCTTTCCCTTGCTTGATGTGACATGAACAAACAAATTGTCAATTGGATATTCCTTTAGAAACCTTTCAACATTTCAATAGTAACTGTGTAAAGTAATTTGATATTATGAATGTAAACTTGGTAGTATAAAGCACATTATTTTGAAAAATATTCTAGATAACAGTATTTTCCATAGACATCCATTCTCTCTCTTTCTTTGGTTGTTAAATTCTTTGTCCAGTCAAGTTGGAATTCTGGAATCTTGGTTTTATAGGAAACATACTCTTGCATCTGCCTCATCCGAGGAATTCTCAACTATTAAAACCTGGAAATATTCGAAAGCAAGTATATGATATTCATAATCCTTTAATCAACATGTTTCTTTGGTGAGAAAACAATCAACAAATGTAGATAGAAATTTATTTTCATTTTGTTAGTAACTCTTATATCTAGCCCATGGCATCAGATGGACAACAACATTGTTAACCTTACAACGGCTTCTTCAATGCTATCTGTGGATCAAGTTGATGCATTTGGGATTCCTTCTTTTAAAAGAAATTGGACTTATTTATTTTCAAATGAAAAATGTGTGACTTTATCCTACTTTGAATTGAAATTACGTTTTTTACGGCTTCTTCAATGCTATTTATGGATCAAGTTGATGCATTTGGGATTCCTTCTTTTAAAAGAAATTGGACTTATTTATTTTCAAATGAAAAATGTGTGACTTTATCCTACTTTGAATTGAAATTACGTTTTTTATGTGCATTCTACACTTGCATGTCAAAGGGACTCTCTTTCTTCCCTTTTCTTCAAAAAACAAAAATAGCCCAAAATTACATGTCATTTGAGTCCTTACATATTCCCATAATTTCACCCAGTTACCATATTTTATATAAGCAAAAAAAACTCAAGAAAAAGGCACTTTACGAAGCCCTACATGATTCACAATGGCATAAAAAAGACATGCATAGTGACCTTAACCAAAATGAAAAATAAAATAAATTGAAGGTGATTATAAAGGTGGCAGCTATGCCTCCTCTAACCTCTTCCAAAATCATACAACCTTCTACCAGCAATACATGTTCCATTGACAAGGAATTTTCCTCCACGTTCATCTTGCATTACTACTATGTTGATTCTGAATCAGAATGCATCCTATGCATTTATAATTTATTTAAACAAGTATGGAATAAGTAGTACTAGAGTGGAGGACATTACTTTTTTCCATAGGATGAAAATATTTTTACGCTTTCTAATTCCATCGAAAAGAGTCCTTCCTAGGTATCTCAAATAAGGGTGTTGCAATATGAGCATACATTTTTATAAAATTTTTGTAATACCCCACTAACTCTTGGAATCCTTGCAATTAGATATTTTTTTGTGTTTGGGTTGACCTTTACACAGCCTTTTGATATTATATGGTCGATTTACTAAGTCACTTTCTTTTCACCAAAAATGCATTTGGTACTTTTTGCATAAAATTTTTATTTTAACATAGAAAATATGTAAATTTTTGAAGATGTTCTATGCTTGATTCACTTTTTCTTCAAACCTGATATGAAGTAGCAATCACATAAACATGAAAGTAAAATGCTGATAGAACATACCAATTGATCGACAGAAGACAAACCAAAAATATACTTAACTTTTGATCAGCAAAATATATGTGTTGTGGTGCGTTATGACAGTCAACAAGATGCTTCAACCAGAAAATTCTCCTCACAGTAAGCCAACCAGAAGTGTCACACAACCCTCAAGACATCTCCACAAAATTCAACCCAAAGTTAATGTTGTCCAGTCAACACAAAACAGCAGCAGCAAAAGTCAACGCATTAGGTCAAAGGTCAACGCATGGCCTCATTATATGTGCCAATAAATGTGGCCTTCAAAAACCAAAATTTTGGCACAGGTTTGAGGTCAAATGGACCAAGCGTTTATCGAATTCAACAATGTTCAAACCTGCTCTCAAACCCTAGACATATCAAAACACAAACCCTAGTTTTTGTTCCACACATGTCAGAAGAAAAGCCTTCAAAAGATGATCGAACCAGTTAGACACAAGAGAGAAGTGTGTTATTAGTGGATGATGAAATGAACTCCAAGATTTTCTAATTTATATCCATCTGTGAGGGTTTGTGACATATATGTTGGGGCTCCAAGCCTACATTACAATTCTGGCCAACCTTGCATATAGGTGGATTAAATTCAAAATAAATGTTCTGCTCATCCGATCAAGATTGTTACACCATTTTTTGGTCATCTAACCTGTTACTATTAGATGGACCTAAGTACACCATGTAAGACAAATTTTACCCTAAGTAAAATTGCTTTCACTATAAAAAATAACTCAGTAAACCACCTTTATTAAGTTGTTTAAGGTCTAAACAGGAAACCCCATGAGGAAATATTAAATAAATCTACATTTGTTTTGTTTTCCTCAAGGAATAATTAGTTAAACAGTAGTTTAATTAATATTTCTAGTCATATTTAACCCAAAACACGAAAATTAATTAGATAAATCATTATTTATCTTATTATTTTCTAGGAATAATTATTTAAACCTTATTTAAATAACATTCCTTGTTAAATTTGACTAAATCACCCTTAAATAATTAAATAAATCATTATTTATTTGATTATTACTCAATCACATCCTTAAAACGATAAATACATCATTTATTTATTTGTTATTTACAAATAAAGGGGTTTGACCCAAGTCAAATTCCTTTTCCCTCCAACAAAAATAATAAAATATTCTATAAAAGTTGGATCTTGATTTGGTTCATAATATTTTAATTATGCACCAATATCTAGACTAACTCAATATTTTGTTATAAATACAAGGGTTTTTCCATTCATTCATCACCTTTTCTTGCCTAAAGATCACCTGGATCTATACTTTTGGTCTGACTTTGATCCACCATCATTGTCATATTTTTCTATCCTTTTGCTTGTGAGCTCCCTTTGAGTTCCATTTTTTGTTTGGGTTTTCTACACCATCAAGAGATAGGAATTTTAGATCTGAAGTGCTGAGGACTTCCAAGAACCCATTCCGATGAGGAGAACTGGTAACATCCTTCTATGTTTTCCTCCCAGGTGCCCATAACATATTCTTGTCTTGTCTATTGGACGCATGGAGTAAATCTCGTTTTTATTTACTACTTAATGTCTTTTGATGCATAGATCTAGATTGTTGCAGCATTTATCTTGATCACCTAATTGCAAATCTAAATATATTGGCAGCCATCTTTTCTGTTAGGGTTGTTTTCTATGCACAGCTAAAGTGGTCTTTTTTCGTACACTTCCGATTAAGATTCATACTAACAACTGGCGACTCCACACGGGTTTACGATTACGACCGCTGTCGTTTTTCAGATCCTTGCATATCGAGATGCTTCAAACCCTAGGATTTCTCTTGAGATTCTTGTTTTTATTTTATTGATGTTTTCTTAACTTATAAAACCCTAAAACATTAAAAATTCTAACTTCTGTGTGTTTTTGAACCTATTTCACAAATGACAGACATTAGCCGTAGCTGAGACGACACATTCTATTGAAACTTGCTCCTGAGAGGACTGGAAGAGAAGGTCACACTTTTTCAACCTAAAAATACAACCTGGAGCTTCAGGATGCAGATATTTGCCCAAAAAATCTGACCTCAGCAAGAAACAGGTCAGAAACTACGACCTAGACTTTTTGCGAGAGTTTTTCTCAAAATTTTCTAGGTTTGTTTGGGCCTCTATTCAGGGTTGTTTGACCTCCGTATTTGACCGTTTTGGACCTATAATTTTTATTTTTTACTCATATAAGTGGGAACCTAGCCGCTTAGGGGTTCAGTACCCTCCATACTTTGTGGAAGAGTTTTAGCTGCTACAGGTTATCTGAAATTTACAGAGTGTTCAGCCATTTTTTTAGATCTGATACCTCACCTTCAAATCCGCTTTATATTGGCTATTTATCCATCCAAATCACCTCCTTTAGTTTTATTTGGGTTTTCCTCTAGGTTCCAGTCCATTTCCCACCAGGAGATAGCCTTTTGCCACCTCATTTACATTAATTTTTCCTCTGATTTTTTGTTTTTTATTTGCACCTCTTTCCAATAGATCTGACCTATGGATCCCTCTCCCTCCTGACCTTAGATATATTGGCTATTTTGGTGTGTTTTTCTTAGTTTTTTTCCCCCCTACAGACTACTTGTTGAGAGGCCTGCCTTCTTTGGTCTAGATTATTTCATTATTAGCTGTTTATTTTATGTTATTTCAGTTTCATATATTGTTATCTACAGGTTTATTTACAGTTATACAACATGCTTTTTCCTTTACTGCACAAACGTTTGGGTTTAAAAATTAAAATTTACACACTTTTACACACACACCCTAAGTGAAGAAGAGCTTGGTTAACATCGCCAATCAAAGACTTTAAAACATTAAAATAAATTGATCATGCGCCTCTCTGCCCTTGTTTCGAAAATGTAATCAGTTGATCCTGCATCTCTCTGCCCTTGTTGGTCTCTCTTCGCTTTGTGTCATGTTTGTGTCATCATCATTGCGCCACCAAGGCATTTATCTTGGAGAATTCTTAGCCTTCATCCACAGTTTCCAGTAGGAAGACTTACTCCTCCGCATAGGATTCAAGTTAGTCCTCCACTGAGTCCACACTCCAACTCCTCTTCTGGTTCATTGCGTTCTCCTTCTATTTCCACTCTCGATTCTCCTCCTATCACCTCCACCATGTCTAGTTCTGGACCTAATGCTAGTGGTAACCCTAGCGCTAATGCTTCGAATACTACTAGTGGGACCGCAACAGGAACTACTCCAGCTACTCCCCTACTCCCCTGTATGGCAGGCCTTAGTCTTCTTGATTTTAACCAGTTGATAAATGACCCTAGACACCATGACGCTAGTTGGCATGCTATGCCGAACAAGCTTCCTTCGGACATCCCCAAGTTTGAAGGCCTTACTGGAGAAGATCCTACAAATCATGTTTGATCTTTCCACATGTGGTGTTCATCTAACTCCATCACCGATGACTCTGTCCATCTTCAGTTGTTCCAATGTATGTTTACAGCCAAAGCTTATAAGTGGTATTTTGATTAGGCCTCATCCTCTCATACCACCTTTGCAACTCTTGCTTGAGCTTTTTTCTCTTATTTCCATCTTTCCCTTCGTTATGTCACTGGTACCGAACTCTTGACTTCTTTCCATCAATCGTCCGTAACTCACCTATCTGATCATGTCTAGGAATGGCAGAGAAGAAAGAGCCTATGTCGAACCCCTACCTTCGCAGACCGTGTCTACACGGATCGTTCCTTATATCTCTCTTGCCTATTATCGGAAAATATGTCTCATCGCATTTCACTCAAACCGAAGAAGCTGCTCTCCAAATTGCGTTAAAATATGACCTAATCTACGCTCAGTTGGGTTATGTTTATACCGTTCTACCTGATCTTCCCAGACCCGGTGATGCCAATGCACCGGGGGCATCTCATGTTGCAAACGGTATCGTTGGAGCTCTCTCTCATTCATACGCTCAGCCTCCCATGGGCTATGGTTTTCCTCAAGGGGGGGCCAACACCTCCTGCACTTATCCCCCTCCCAATAGCATGTATCCAGGATACGACATGCCTCCTCCTTTTGCCCAACCTCCTGTTTACCACAATTTTATCCAACCTCCTTATTATCCATATCTACAGCCTGGTGCTCCAACTCCTCCAGCATTAGCATCTCTACCTCCCTTGCCTTCTCAACCCCTACAATAGTAACCATGACCCCCTCAGGGGTAGGTGTATGCACAGCAGGGTGCGACTAATCCTCCTCCTTCCAAAAAGAAGAGGAAAGGCACTCAAAATCAATCTGATCCTGGTAATCCTAAACCTAATCCTCAAAATAGTGCACCTAACACCGTTAACCAGCAATAGGGAACTCAGCCCAAGTAGGACAGGCCTGTTCGCATCAATAAGCCTTATTCTTATTATGGTGTTTATGGTCATTACACACATGATTGTCCTATTTACCATAGATGAAGCAGATGTGGGAGTCTCAAGCAACATTGCGAGGATAGAAAGCCTCCCCTTCTATCCCTCCCAGTGCTGCACCTATTCAACCGGTTGTGTTTACTAATCCTTTCCCTCAGCAAGGATTTATGGCTACCCAACCACCTAAAGGTCAGGTAGCCACTCAACCTCTTCCATATGGTACCCCTGATTAGCAAATTCTCATGATGAATTTTGATCAACATATAACCATAGATGTCAATCTTCAGACTCGATCCCATCAGTACAACAAGCCTCCTGCTACGTTTGTCCCTGAACCACCTCCTTCGGTCTCTAAAAATCCTCTTTCGACACCTAATGGTCCCTTTAATATCCCTCAGCCTAAGGCAAAGGTTGATACCAAGATCCCTAAGGAACCACTATGCTAAAATGCTGCTTCTGGCAAAGCTGCCCATTCGTATAGCATAGTATAATATTTGGCACAATCTTCTGCTGCCATTTCAATGCTGGAACTCCACCAGTCATGCCCTTCACAACGAAAAGCTCTACTATCTGCCATGGGTGTTGTAGATCCTTCTGGTGATAAATTTATTGACTTTGATGTTGACTGATTAGAACATCCTCCTCTCCCTGCTTCTGTCGCCTTCCAAATCCCAGTGAAGATCCAAAACGCCAATGTTTCTCGATGCATTATTGATCAGGGGGCATCCACCTATGTGATCTCTGCTTCAGTTTGGAAGCAACTAAGATCACCTAAGTTGGCCCCTTCCATAATCACTCTCTAAGTGTGGGATGCCCATGCCTCCCAACGCATTGGCCTATTCTGCAATTGTCCCATTACTCTTGCGAGCAGGACTATTTGTGTTGACGTAGAAGTCATAGATGCCCATTTATATTACAACATTCTATTGGGTCGTAGCTACACCTATGCGATGTATGTTGTCCCATCTGCGGTTCACTGCAAGATGTCCTTCCCTCATAACGAAAAGATAGTCACCATTGACCAGTTGACATATTACGAACTGAAGTCTCAGACCTCCCCTGAGTCCATCATCTCTTGGGCGACCAATAAGCAAACCATTGATCCTTTAACCAATGTCTCACCCGAAGTCTACAAGGACTCCTCATTGCTTGGTACATTCCCTAGTCTTCCTCCTCCCGTCTTCGATCCCAGCTCATCGAAATTTTTCATGATGCAATCATCTCAGGCTGACCTTAAGTGGCTTGCTTCAACTATTTAGCAGCCTCCTCACCCTTCGTAGCATACTCCTGGCCCTTCAATTCACCCTTCTAGACCTCCTCCTCCTAGCCCTTTACCTACAGCTGATTTTCATGAACCTCTTTACCCTCCTGGAATGGTTCCTCCAGGCCTTAACCATCTTGGAGCCATCCCGCCTAGCCATTACCCCTCCGGTCCGATATCGTTCCTAGCTTCCCCTCTTGGAGTGTATTTGGCACCTGTCATGTCTACCTTCTCTCTTCCCAACCTGACCTTTGGGATCCCCATCTGGTACCTCGATCCTCCAGCTGCTACCCATACCACCCATACCTATCCTAAACTGCCTCGTATCAAGCCCATGGTTAATTTTGTGTTCCCTGAGTCTACAGTCCCTGAAGCCTCTATTTCTTCCTCGACTGTAGCCAAGAACCCTAAGACTATTCACACCAATCAACCTTGTGCTTTGTGTGATCTCCAAGGCCATTATTTCCACCATTTTCCCCACCCTACACATTACCGCGCCTCTTTGGAGGTAGGTCAGGAGTACGAGGTTAAACAAAACCAATCTGCCTCTCCCGTACCTGCGCAGTATGTTGTAGGCCAGCTTGAGGATTTACCCACTACCATTGACATTCCCCCTCCTGATGTCGAGATGAAGGAGCCTGCGGCCACCATTCTCTACCTATCATCATCCATGAGACCCTCGGTGGAAGTTCCCTCCGCATCTTCCCATGTTTTTTCGCTTGACCTCCCTTCAGCGATCACGCTGGGCTCAACATCGGTAGATCCCTTATTTTCTTGTTCTTTTATCATCCCCCGTGATGATGCACATGTGGACCTTTATTCTCATGATGATGAGTTAGGTAGCTTTTCCGCGTCACGTGGTCTCCCTTCCTCCAGTCACTCCATCTTCTATTGTGATGATGACATCATGGAAGCCTTGCCCACCCCTGACTTCATCTTTCCCACCCATAAGCAAGATGGCACCATCCATGTCTATGGTGACTTTCACAGCTTGAGCTCATGCTACACCTCCAATAGCTCTCACACTCCACTTAACCGTCGGCGTGTGAGTAGTAGACATCCTACCCACATCACTCCCTCTCGCGGTATGTGTTCGATTTCTACTTTGCGCTCAAGTTGCCAGCATTGTTCATCATCCTCCTATTTATTTTCTTGTGGCGCCTTTCAGATGGACCTCCTATCCACACCTTACATCGGTTATGTAGATGGTGCAAGTTGCTACTCCCAGAATCTAGCCTCTGCAGGTTGGGCCACCTTTACCCGCTTGCATTTTCTTGTTCTCTCGAACGGTGTATGCATTGGCACTTCCACCAATAATCAGGCTGAATATGATGTAGTGCGAGGTTTATTAGCTGATGCCCTTTCACATCGCATCCTCCACCTTCATGTTCATTTAACTTCCATGCTTCTTGTCATGCAATTGAATGGTGTCTATCATGTGCATAATTCTATCCTTTTTAGAAGATATTTACAAGTGAAGCTTTTGATACGTGAATTTGAAATCATTGCATTCAGTCATGTACCTAGAGCACAAATTCACTATGCAGATAGGATTGCAAAAAATATTCTAGATTGGCATTTAGCACACACATTTAATGCAAGACAATAACATAAAACCATCAAAACAATGCATATCCATAATATGTTTCGTATTATATGTTTAAGAGTCCATCAACTCTGATACATATGACATGCCCATAGCATGTTACAAAAACTCAAAACTCGCGGCACCACCTGCTCCTACACACTACTCACTATCTGAAGGATCCTGAGCCAATGGATCTACTCCTGCAGCTCGTATATCATGCATCCCTTGTCTGGCCATCTCCATGCATGGCACGACCCGTCGCCATTCCAAGGGTAGACCAATACATGGCTCTATGTACTGGTCATCTAAGTCTTGCCAGCCGCACTCTGTAACACCGGTCAAAAGCCTCTCACATCTACGACGGATGTCATCCAGGAGGGATGTTGCATCCTCATTTTTTGGCGCTCTCTATCCACTAGGTCTGGTAGTTTCTGATAGAGCAGGTCGACCCATATACCCGGTCGGTTTTACCGATGCTGTATCTACATACCAAAAGTGGAAGAATCAGTACCATATAAAATATTCTGAAAATTTACAATGCACATAAAATATTATCAATTTTTCGCTTACCATCAGGCCCCCATACTCGACTAGGGAGTAGTGGAAAATATGGGTCCTCACGATAACTCATACCACTAGAGGGATAGTCATCTATGTACAATGGCATCTGATCCCAAAGAGAAAAGAACTCAGGTCAGGACACCCGTTTGATTGCCCCACCTCCTTCTCTGCACAATAGTTGCCCCCACTGGCACATCCTGCGCTCTCTCAGGCCCCCATCTTGGAGCTATATATTAGGTAAAAGTGTTGGGATTTTCTCAAAGAAGAGCAAGCACAACACTGTACGAGATGCATAGTCATGGTTAAATTTCCACTTGCATAGCGACAATTGTCGTTTTAACGACGAAATCATCATTTGGGCCCACCCATAGTAGGTCCCATTCAACACACTCTCCACAAGCATGATCTTCCCTCCAGTGATGTGGTGGAGTGCCTAGTTGCCCAGGATCTTCGGCACCGCTGCAGCCACAACACGAGTCTCTAACCTCTCTAGATCCCCGATGGGTATCCATGTACCTTTGACATGGAGACCTGGTTGATAATGGCACTCTACAAACTCCATGATGTTCCTCCCTTGTGGTAACACCGGCTGAGTATTCCCAACCATCCCAAGTGGTGGGAGACCAATCAAGAAATATATATCTTGGACAGTCACCTCAATCCGGTGCCCCTGCACTATAAATACCTCATGGTCTAGGTCGCATTCGCTGAAAATCTGGGCCAATAAGGGCTCTCCACCTCTCATCAAAGGGTTCTCCACAAACTTCAGAACCCCAAACCTGGCTAATGCACTACGGATACCCTGATCCTCTCGGATCTTCAATCGTAATGTGCCCAGGTCTCTCTCTCTCTCTAGTTGATCTATAATTCTATCGTATCTGCATAAAACCATCATATTTTTCAGTGTACAGATAGGAAAGACTATATCCAAACATAAAAACCCTGTTCTCAGCCACAAAATAGCACAAAAACACACCTCTTTGTTAGGTCGCACTTTTTAGGCCCAATCCTGAGACAAGTCGCAGTTTTCTACCGAAAACCTGCTACCTAGGTCATAGTTTTTTGCTCGAAACCTGCTACCCAGGTCGCAATTTTTACCTAAAAAAGTGCGACCTAGCTATGAAGAGGAGCAGGGTTTTATTACTGAGATCTGGATACCTAAACTGAACTTTCAATCCATTGAAATGAAAGAGTAGGGTTAGGCCTCTTACCTGCAACTGATGGATCTCGATTTAAATAGTCATTTTGTCTGCTACGATCATTGCAAGATTTAGGGCCTTCTCCCCTCTCTACATTCACCACAACTCCACATGCAAATGAGTGAATTTGGAGGGAAAATGCCTTATTAAAAGAGAAACCCCTGATTTTTCTTTCACCTGTTGTGGCCAAACCATACCTCAGTTTGACAGACCGTATATACCATTGGAAAGCTCTCACCGAGCCCTCAAATGGGTATCTGTTAGTTTTTTGTGATTGTATACTTCACCTAGACACATTTCGTCCAAGAAGGGTCACTTCACCACTACTAAAAATCAAATTTCTTCACCTGCAACACTTGTACTTGGGGCACCACTTTTCCTTCATACTTGTCCATGCTCGTGTCGATTTTTGTCATGAGTAACCATCATGTACTCATGTTTTTATGGTCCCCATTGGATCTTTTCTCTTTGGCAGCATCATCGAGTCACCCTTGTTTAGAGCATCCGAGTTGAGTCATCATCACATTCATGGAATCTATCTCGAGTCCCTTTGTATCCTGCTATACTCCTTCATCCTTCATTTCTTGGCTCCTCTCTCGTGTCACACATCATAGCCTCCAATTCTAGTGTCCCCTATCATGCATGATATTGTGTTAGTCGCTGCTAGGTCATCCATACCCTTTATGCTCTAACAAGGGAAGTCGTCCGCCCGCTACTCAGTACCCCCCATTTCATCATCATCCCTGGTGTCAGTCTATCAGTCGCCCTACTATTTTCTCTTGTGCCTTAGTTCAGGATCCCTTATTGCCTCACCTATGGTGAACCTCCTTCTGTTGACATCAAATCATTCATTCTATAAGATAGGTCTGGAAGGTGGTGTACCTTGGTTCTATCTTCCACTCTTGTTCGGTGGCTCGGATCAGCCAAAGGACTCCATATTACCCTTTGACTTGATTTTTTCACAACTCCATCTCCTTTCAACATGATCGAGATCTGTATACTTAATGGTTCAGTGATGCAGCAGATGATATCGGTGATTCTATGGTGTGTGTGAGACGTTTCAACCCTCATGAGGGGCTGGCCCTACGGGTAGTCCCCCACATGCTCGGATGACCTATTCATTACAGAATTTCATGCAGCTCCATATGTTTGATGATATCAGCCTCAGCCACTTGCAGCGCCTTTTTTTTTGCATGTATCAGTCGGATTTTTAAATCCCATTCCTGTTTACAGGGGCATGTGGGTTGTATTTGTATCTCATGTACTCAGATATTATTGTATAATTCCTGGCTGTTATCCCAGGGAAAGTATGTATGTGGGATTCATTATCAATTTTTTACCTAGATCATGTTTATACCAGCATGCACTATAATTTTCAGTCCCTTGTTTACTGGATGCATTATTTTTTGTACATTGTCTCGGTAGGCATAGGTATGCCTCCCTCGCCACCTATAGCATAGGTACTCACTCATAAAATAAACTTGTCGCAACTGTAAGTCTCACCTCCTCAGGGTCTATTCCTTTAGCGCATCGTTCTACCTTACATTTCTCTCTCTTTGATTTCCCCTTCAGTGTCTAGTGATTGAGTTCTTACAACATACTTCGGTCATACGATTAGCTCCTAAGGCTCGCACGCTGGGGGGGAATCTATTACACCATTTTTTTTCATCTAACCTGTTACTATTAGATGGACCTAAGTACACCATGTAAGACCAATTTTACCCTAACTAAAATTGCTTTCACAATAAAAGAAATAACTTAGTAAACCACCTTTATTAAGTTGTTTATGCTGTAAACAGGAAACCTCATGAGGAAATATTAAATAAATCTACATTTGTTTGGTTTTCCTCAAGGAATAATTAGTTAAACAAAATTTTAATTAATATTCTTGGTCACATTTAACCTAAAACGGGAAAATTAATTAGATAAATCATTATTTTTCTTATTATTTTCTAGGAATAATTATTTAAACCTTATCTAAATAACATTACTTGTTAAATTTGACTAAATCACCTTTAAATAATTAAATAAATCATTATCTATTTGGTTATTACTCAATCACATCCTTAAAATGATAAATAAATCATTTATTTATTTATTATTTACAAATAAAGGGATTTGATCCAAGTCAAATTTCTTTTCCCTCCAACAAAAATAATAAAATAGTCCATAAAAGTTGGATCTTGATTTGGTTAATAATATTTTAATTATGCACCAATATCTAGAATAACTCAATATTTTGTTATAAATAGAAGGTTTTTTTCATTCATTCATCACCTTTTGTTGCCTAAATATATCTCTGGATATATACTTTTGGTGTGACTTTGATCCACCATCATTGTCATATTTTTCTATCTTTTTTCTCGTGATTTCCCTTTGAGTTCCATTTTTGTCTGGGTTTTCTACACCATCAAGACAAAGGAATTTTAGATCTGAAGTGATGAGGAATTACAATAACCCATCCCATTGAGGAGAATTGGTAACATCCTTCTATGTTTTCCTCCCAGGTGCCCTTAATATAAAATTAATTCAACATATTCTTGTCTTGTCTCTTGGATGCATGGAGTAAATCTCATTTTTATTTACTACTTAATGTATTTTGATGCATAGATCTAGATTTTTACATCATTTATCTTGATCATCTAATTTTAGATCTGAAGATATTGGCAGCCATATTTTTTGTTAGGGCTGTTTGTTATGCATAGCTAAAGTGGTCTTTTTTCGTACACTTGCGATTAAGATTCATACTAAAAAAGATGGTCTTTAGATCAATCTTTCACCTCTCTGAAAGAGGAGTCCAATAAAAATATTGGCATCATCCTCTGAGTAGTAAAACATGATTTTGGACATAGTTGCTCAAACTTAGCACTCCCTCTCAACTAGGGAGAACCCCATCCACTAGTTCCATCCAAACATCATGCATCATTCTGTCGTAACTTGCCTTACTGGCTTCTTTATTTCAAATGGTGAGTCACAAATACATCACTCTCGGCTGATCCAAAATCAGAGCTCAGAGATCTGAAACCTCTATAGGACTCAAGAGAGTCTCGTACTAACCCAAAGTTAGTTTAACTGACCTGAAGTCATTTGGATGTCTAAAACCTCACTTGGACTCAAAAAGAGTCATATACTAACCCAAAGTTACTTTAACTAACCTGAAGTCAGTTGGAGGTTGGAAACCTCACTAGACTTCATCCCAGATCAAGTGGTTGGACACATGCCATCCTAGACATAGAGAGTACGGAAATATTTGATGCATCCATTGGTCTTGCTATCGGTCTCTATCCACATTCCCCACCTCATTGGCCAAGATGAGAGGTACTTCCCATGAGTCTGGTACTCCATGGGTAGGATGCATATAGGGCACAGATCAAATAGAGTTAAACCAACTCAATATCATCACGGTGGGGTGGAAGAACACCAACAAGGTTTTTCAAGCCTAGCCTTGTTGTTCCTTATAGCTCCAAGAAGCTATCCCCAAAGCCCCCTGGATCTCCTAGAGCTCATTGTCCAACATGACCCTCAGAATAGGCTCGTTCCACGATTCCAAGATTATCATGGAAGGTTAGAAACTTGACCTTCCCCAAGGGCTTTGTGAGAATATCTGCAACCTCATCATCAGTTCTTATATGGTCAAGCCTTACATTGCCTCACTGTACCATATCTTGGATAAAATGGTATCTGATATCAATATGCTTGGATCAATCGTGGAACACTGGATTCTCTGACAAATGAATCCCGCTCTAGTTATCACAAAGGATAATGGTGGCATCTAGCACATGCTCGAACAACTGACTGAAGAGCTTTTGCAACCAAATATCTTTACAACAGGCCATACTTGCTGCAATGTATTTTGCCTCAGCAGTGCTCAAAGCCACCGATTTATGCTTCCTGCTCATCCAATATATTGAAGCAGACCCAAGTGTGAAGCAACATCCAAATGTGTTATTGCAATCCACCACAATGTTAACCCAATCGACATCAGTATATGTATGGAGTCTCAAACTCCCGGTATTACATCTCAACCCATGGACTATCGTGCCTTGAAGATATATCAAGAGATTCTTGGTACCAACCCAATGAATGTGATGAGGATCAACCATGTGTTGAATCCAAGTGTTCACTGCAAGACATATGTCCGGACGGGTGTTCACTAAGAACATCATGGCCCCTATGAGTTGTCGATACTCGATAGGATTTGCTAGCACGGGCCCAGTAACATTTCCACCCAAGTTCTTAAATTTGAGCTCCATCGGTGTCGACACAGACTTACAATCCACCATACAAAATCTCTCCAGCGGCTTCACAACATATTTTCCTTGACAGAGGAAAATCTCACGAGGTGTCTGCCAGACCTCCAAGCCTAGGAAGTAATGCGTAAGTCCTAGGACTTTCATCCCAAACTTGGAAGTGATCTCCCTCTTACACTAATGAATGAGAGGTTCAACACCTTTCCGGAAGAGATTATCCACATAGAGAACTAGAATGAGATGCTTTTCTCTATCAACCTTGAATTAAAGGTTTGGATCAGCATTACTTTGACTGAAGCCCAGCTTCATGAAGTAGGTATCTATCCTCTCGTACCAACCCCTGGGGGCTTTCTTCAACCCATAGAGGTATTTATTCAACCTGCATACATGAGAGTCTCTATCGTGGACTTCAAACCCCAGAGGTTGCTACACATACACCTCTTCCTTTATTGAACCATGCAAAAAAGTGGTCTTCACATCCATGTGATGAAGACTCCATCCTTGTGTTGCAACAAGGGAAATAATAGATCAGATTTTGGTATAGTGGGCCACAGGTGCAAATATATCATCATAGTCTATGCCTTCATTTTGAGAGAATTCCCAGGCAACGAATCTTGCCTTGAATTTTTCAGCACTACCATCAGATCCATGCTTGATCTTAAATAGCCATTTCGAGGTGACAATAGCTTTGTCCTCCAGTCTTAGGACCACATCCCAGACATCATTCTTCATAATGGACTCGTACTCTTCGTGCATAGCATCCTTCCAGACTTGATGATATATGGCTTCCTCAAATGATCTAGGCTCATATTGTACAATAGTACTCATGGTTGGTAGATACCCTTAGTATCCATTCAGCCTCTTTCTTTCACGGAATGTCCCCCTTGGGGCCATATGTCTCTCAGCATTGTCTAGAGTATCCCTGAGCCATGAGGGTCTTCTCTTCATTGAAGGATGTGGATAAATAGGGTCCATTGGTCCTTCAACATCAAGAATCATCTCATCCTTCGACTCTCCCTGCTTCCCTAATCTTACATCATGGTCTTCCTAAGAGCTAGGAATATTTGTCACTTTCCTTAGGGAAGCATCTTCATCGAAGGTGACATCGTGGCATATCTCCACTTCTCTTTCGACAGAGCCCTGGCATACACCTTCATGATCATTTTTGAATTCAAGCATCCCCATCACCATATTCCTTGCTTCGGGAAGGGCTTTGTAATGAAGGTGTCCAAACCTCTGGTGCCATAATTTGGTTTGACAAATTGTATCACATGTCATAGCCCCTAATGGACTTCCTCCAACCTAGTAGAGTGTATATCAAAGGGGAATTTATTTTTAATTGGCCAGGACTCAGAATTGTATTGGCAGAGTATCTTTCTACTTTTATCCATCTTGAGTTATTTGTTACATTGTTGACATTACAAAATTTTCTGTCAACTAAAGGAAAAAAATCCATGGTACGAGAGGCTTAAGGGTTTTGATTATGTACACTATTTTGCTAGAAAAGTCTAGTGAAGCCAATATTTGTCTTGCATAAATAAGTACAATGATGAGTCATGAGTTTCATAGAGTAGAGAAGGAATCCAGTGAGCTTGAAGAGATTTACATGACTATTGTTAGTCAAGTAAATTTGGAGGTTGATTAAGAAATGTGTCATTATGTCATTAAATCTGAGGAAGATGATGATCATTCAGAACCTCCTTCAGAAGAGGAACATTTTCCCGAACAATTTTAATTTCATATGGATTATGAAGATGATGAGTATTTCAGTTACATGAACTTTTTCCAGTGGTTGGGTGAAGGAATCATGTGGAAGTTTTAACAACAGCTCGACTTCCATGCAAGGAAATGGTTTTAACAAATTTCTAAATTTTCATGACTTCAATGGAATTCCAACATTGTTTCCTCATTTTTCTTTAACAAATTCTGAAAGAAAAGATCTGAAAATTCCTCCTGTTTCATATGGGACACCTAGAAATTCTCGAATTGGTATCGGGTCTGCATGGCTACTGCACCAATGCAATCTGAATTGAAATGTGTGGTCATAATTTTCTTGGTGCCCACTCCCCACCACCAGACAACCCAAATAAAGGAAAAACTTTTTGTGCAAATTTCATGGTTAGATGAGGAGGTTCAGTTTAGCAGTAGCAGCAGATACCCAATCCAAATCCCAGAGGGTGGGAAGCCCAAATGAGGGAAAAAGTTATAAGAAAAAAAAACTCAAGAAAAATAATTTTAGCAAGTCGTACATCTGATTCACAATTGAATAAAAAATTCATGCATAGTGACCTTAACCAGAATGAAAAATAAAATAAATTGAAGGCTAAGGTGATTGTAGCGGTGGTAGTTATGCCTCCTCTAACCTCTTCCAAAATCGTACAACCTTCTGCTGGTTTTACATGTTCCATTGACAAGGAATTTTCCTCCGCATTCATCTTGCATTATTATTGTGTTTATTCTGAATCAGAATCCATCCTATACAATTATTATTTTCTTAAAAAAAGTATGGAATAGGCAGTACTAGAATGGAGGATGTTACTTTTTTCCATAGGATGAAAATATTGTTATGCTTTCTAATTCCATCGAAGAGAGTCCTTCGTAGGTATCTTAGATAAGGGCGTTGTAATATGAGCATACATTTTTATAAGTTATTGGTAATATCCCATTAACTCCTGGAATCCTTGCAATTAGTGATGTTTTTGGGTTTGGGGCTACCTTTACATGACCTTTTTGATATTATATGGTCGATGTACTAAGTCATTTTATTTTCTCCAAAAATGTAGTTGGTACTTTTTGCATAGAAGTGTTTTTATTTTAACATAGAGAATACCTAATTTATGTGCTTGAGGTTGTCCTTCAAGGTTTTACTGCAGTGTATATGTGTATATCTATTAAAATTGGAAACTAGGGCCAAATTCCACTTATATCTATTCAGTTGATGAAGATAATAATCACATTAAATTCCTCTTTTCAAGAGGACTAAAATCAATCTAAATATCCTCAAATTTGATCAAGGAAATATTTTTTTATTCAAATTAAAATTATATAATTTACATTCTTTTTTAGGCGGGCAAAAGTGAAAATTGGAATTTTGAATTTGCCTCCAAAATCATCATGTCAAATCGAATATAAGCGCATTTCCTCATCCTCATTTGAGACATCATTTCACATGATTTCTCCTCTATGAAATAGATGCAACCAAGAGATGATCTCAGCAAAGGAGGAAGGTTCAGATTGGCATGTTGATTGGGTTCCTTAATAGTCCAATTTTCAAAGGTTGAAAATGTGGAATAGTTGAGGGTAAGTCTGGGCCTATTTGTAGAATATTCTGGGCTTATTTACCTTCTATTGGAGGGATAGATTATCTCTGATGTTGACTACAGGCATGAGGAAGAGATGAAATTTGTGGGATTATTCTTTATGGTGAGAAATCCATCCCCTAGGTAGGTTGCACCTACAGGAGCCTTTCTCTAGCAGGTCTCAGGCTTTACTCTGCTATATAGTGGGCCATGAAGGCATGTATCTTTCCATGTGGGCCACAACCTTAATTTGGTGAAGGTTGGTAGACATGGAGGCATGTTTAAGGAGAAGACTTGTGATAGAGGGAGGATAGTGTTGGAAATGTTGTCATTGATGGCAAAGGAATTGGTAAAGAAGGAGCACCTGAAACAATAACTAGGAAAAGAGAAAATAAATATAGCAGGGTACAAAGGTCAGCAGAGAAGAACAGAGAAAGAGTGCATTTACAGTCAAGAAGAAAATTGAATTCAGTCCCTGTGGAATTAATTCATGTATGAACTATAATTGAAATCTGTGATAGTTAAGAAAACCCGGTGTTGGGTTTGATGGTGCTCAGTATACAATCGACTGTGTATCCCAACTGGTAAACAATGAATCAACATGTATTATGGAGTAAGGTGTTTATCCATATTCCTAATGGAGGATCAAATGCACACAGAGAACCGAGTCGAACAGTCCGAAAGGATTTTTGGTTATATGAACTGATAATGCGAAGAAACGAATTGACGAAAGAACACTAACGGAACCTGGAGTAGAAAGGCGGAACCTTGCGAATGAACAGTGAACGTGGTTTAAGGCTGGAAGTGGTTTCTATCGCACCACCTTTGCAGCAAAAGCGGTAATTGAGGAGGGGGGATCGATTCCATAGAGGGCTCGACACATGGTGAGGTGGACCCCCGAAAAACCACCATTCACTGCGTGTCATCGCACATTATTGTTTGACCCAGGATGCCCAGCGATATTATTGTGCACCGTCGATCTGCAGGGAACGCCATCGGATGGTGGTTGTATGAGGAAGATGTGCAAAGGTTAACCAAAGTACAGCGGCCATCGCGCATTATTGTTCGTGCGTCTTCGCCGAGCGATATCGATCTGATCAAACCAGGTGGCGCAATGCGATAACAACCGTCGGTTAGAGACGATCGTTAACGTTGGGGTCCATATGAATGTATTGAGGTTTGCGGGTTTAATCCAAAGAATTATGTCATGTTTTAAGGGTGTGGGACCCGATTTCCCTTCACATTATTGGTCCAATATATATTATGCCAAGATATTAACCCCCAAGTCAAAGATTAAATATTATTGAAGGGCCTGAAAGGTTATATGGATATATATATATATATATTACTGCTGAGTCAGCAGCACGATAATGTTTATTAACCTTGGCTATAGTATTATTTGGGAGAGCTAAACATTACCTTTGGGACAATTCGTGCATGGAAGAACAAAGGTTGGGGTTTCAATTTGAATTGGCTCGATTTTTAATACGTGGATTGTTATTAAGATAGAATTTGTGTATGCCTCAGAGAGATCATTTCTAAAGAAGAAATTTGGATTAATATCTCAATCTCATATTGAGATATTAAAAAGTATTAGATTAATTATTTAATTCCCAAGATCAATAGAACAGTGTGAGTTTCTCGAGATGTGGAGACCCCGCTGGATTATCTAGTTTGACCCCGTCCAGGAATACCATTAGCGGTTGAATGGTTTTGAATTATGGTATTGATAAAGGCTAAACTATATAAGCAGAAGAGGATCATAATACAATGGGTGCAAGAAAAGGGCTGTTAACGAATAAATCTCTTTAAGAGATATCTGTACGATTGAACTCTGAGAGATCCGAATCGGCGATGCACCGGTGGATATGACGAAGGGTCAAGATCTCTCGATCTGAAATGATGAATATTTAGGAAGATATGCAAAGAAATAATTAAGACCTGATGCTAGTCTGATGAAGAAATTAAATAAAGTTAATTGATCTAAGAGATGAAGCCTTCAGTATGAAAGTTGAAGTTTTCTGTCAGTAAAAGCTGATGTTAATTCAGGGGGTTGGAGCTCCCTTCCAGTAGTGACTAGAGAATGAGAGAAGGTTGTAGCCTTCTGCAGGTGGTTGCCTACATGCTAGTATAAGTTTGCACCAGCACAAGATTGTAAGAAGTTTTCTTTATAATAAATATTGAAGACAGAGACGACAACAGCGGTGGTTTTCTCCCGAATTGGGTTTCCACCTTAAATACTGGTGTTCATGTGTGTTGCTTATGCATGATGGTTTATTATGTTATTATTGCACATGCTTACTGCTTATTAAACATCTGATGAATGATTGATGAAACATTCTAAAGAATCAAATGTATAATAAGTTCTCTGGATATAAGCAAGTTTTCTTAAGAATATCCACATTTGTATGTAAGTTGGCTTCAGTAAAGTAACGTATGGGTTTAAGAGAAATAAAAGTGAAAAATTTTTAGTTAGCTCAAAATATTGATTCACCCCCCCCCCCCCTCTCAGTATTTTTTTCAACAATTGGTATCAGAGAAGATCCTTCTGAAAAGCTTAGCCGCTAGAAGGAAGATCAATCGAGATGAGCAATCAAGATGGATTAGAAGCTATCAGGCCTCCGCTCTTTAACGGAAACAATTTAATCTTCTGGAAAACAAGGATGAGATCTTATCTTCAGTCTCTGAGAGCATATGTATGGGCTATTGTTGAAACAGGATATCAATATCCAGCCGCAGTACCAACAGATCCAACGGAAAGAAAGAATTACGAAACAAATGCAAAAGAAGTCAATGCACTATTGGGAAGTCTAACTAAATCAGAATTTCTCAAATTCATGCAGCTGAATACAGCAAAGGAAATATGGGACAAAATCATTCTAAGTTATGAAGGTGATGCAAAGGTAAAAAGTGCTAAACTCCAAACTCTCAGAATTCAATATGAGAATCTAAAAATGCATAACGAGGAGAGCATTGCAAATTTATTTCTACGTATTGATGATATTGTAAATCATATGAGAAATCTGGGAGAAGCAATAATCGAATCTACTTTGGTTGAGAAAGTTTTGCGATCTCTAACGACAAAATTTGAGTCAAAATTTTATGCACTTGAAGAAAAACAGGATCTTCAAAATCTTACTGTGGTGCAACTTCATGGCATACTAACTACATATGAAATGAGAAGAGGAGGACCATCAGAAGTCAAAGAAGTTGTCTTTAGAGCTTCTACAAAAGGGAAAGAAGTACAAGAGAGAGAAGGATCAGGGTATATCTCAGAAGAAGAGGAGGTAAATTTTGTAAAGAAACTCCAACTTGGTACAGGACGATTTAGAGGTAAGCTTCCTTTCAAATGTTTTTCTTGTGGAATATTTGGTCATTATGCTTCTAAGTGTCCTCACAAAGAAACGCACGAAAAGGAAAAGGAAGTAGCAAGAAGGAATAAGAATCGGTTTAGCACTAGAAAAAATTACTATACTCATGAAGATAGTGATGGGTTATCTGACAGTGAGGAAGAATGTGAACAAGATCTTAAACTTCTCATGGCATTTGAAAAAGAATCTAAAGAAGAAAAAGATACTTTTATGGATGCTTTAGAGGATAATGATTTTCTTGATGAATTCAATCAACTTAAGATATGCTTAGAAGAAAGTAAAAGATGCTTAGAAGAAAGTAAAATATCCATAGAAATTACGAAAAAACAACTTGAAGAAAAGGAGAAGAATGTTACATTTGGAAATGATACTCCTGTTGTTATTAAGGGAAAAGGGTTTGTTTTTCTAAAAGAAAAGGTGAAAGCTAATAATTTCATGTACATAGATGGATTAAAGCATAATTTGTTGAGTGTAAGTCAAATGTGTGATCAAGGAACTCAAGTTGTCTTTAGTTCAAAAGAATGTGTGGTACGTGATCTTGATACAGGTAAAACAATTATAAAATGAAACAGAACTCCAAGCAACCTATATGTATTGAAGAACTGCAAAGAACAATGTTACTTAAGTAAATCTTCAGAAAATTGGCTATGGCATAGAAGGTTGGGGCATCTGAGTTTCTCTCAAATCAACAAATCAAGCAGACTTAAAGTTGTTTGTGATCTTCCCAATATTACTCTACCTGAAAGTATCATATGCAAATCTTGCCAATTCAGTAAGCAGACCAGAGTGTAATTTAATGCCAAGGAAGGATCATCAAGTAAGCCTCTTGAACTCATTCATACTAACATATGTGGACCTGTGAGGAAAAATTCACCACATGGTGAACAATACTATATCTTATTTATTGATGATTTCTCTAGAATGTGTTGGATTGGGTTACTTAAACACAAAGATGAAGCATTTGAGAAATTTCAGATCTTCAAAGCACTAGTTGAAAATGAATTAGATCTAAAAATCAAGTGTCTTAGATCAGATAGAGGAGGAGAATATACATCAGATGAATTCCTTGAATTTTGTGAACAACATGGAATAAAAAGACAGTTTTTTGTAGCTGGCACTCCACAAAAAAATGGCGTAACAGAAAGAATGAATAGAAAAGTTCAACAAATGGCTAGAGCTATGCTTGATGATTCCGGAACACCTGACACATTTTGGGGAGAAGCAGCACATACAGCGGTAAATATTCTTAACAAGGCACATGTTCGTGTAAATAGTGATAAAACTCCATATGAACTATGGTATGGTAATCCTCCCACTGTGAAACATTTTAGAGTATTTGGAAGAAAATGCTTTATCAAAAATAATGATGAAAAACTTGGGAAGTTTGAACCTAGAGCAGATGAAGGAATACTTCTTGGTTACTCCTCTAGAAGCAGAGCATATAAATGTTGTAATAAAAGACTTCGAAAGATTGTTGAATGTATTGATGTTGTTATTGATGAGTCTCCTGCAGCTCCAAAAGAAGAAAAACAAACAACAGATGAAGAAGATGATGACATATATCCTTCTACATCAAACAGGAATAATATAGACAGTGAACCCAATGAAGAACTGAAGATGATTTATCTAAAAAGGCTCCATCCAGATATGTTCAAAAGAATCATCCAGAATCTCAAATTTTAGGAGATAAGGGATCAGGAGTACAAACAAGAAGAACTCTTGTAGGATCTTCTAGCTATCTGGCATTTCTATCCACTATTGAACCACACAATGTCAATCAAGCTAGCAAGGATGAATGTTGGATTCAAGCCATGAATGAAGAACTTGATCAAACTGAAAAGAATCACACTTGGGAATTAGTACCAAGACCCCATGACAAAATTTTCATTGGAACTAAATGGATATTCAAAAACAAGCTAAATGAGAATGGGGATGTTATAAGAAATAAAGCTACACTTGTTTTCAAGGGGTATGCTCAACAAGAAGGTATAGAATTTGAAGAAACTTTTTCTCCTGTAGCTAGACTTGAAGCCATAAGAATGTTTCTTGCTTTTTCAAGCTTCCAACAAATCAAAATTTATCAAATGGATGTTAAATCTACTTTTCTCAATGGAGATCTAGAAGAATAAGTTTATGTAGAACAACCAGAAGGATTCATTTTGGGAAATGATGAAAATCTTGTTTGTAGACTTAAAAAGGCTCTATATGGTCTCAAACAAGCTCCAAGGGCATCGTATTATCGTCTTGACAAATATCTTCATCAACAAGGATTTTCAAAGGGGTCTGCTGATAGTAACTTATACACAAAAACTGGAAATGATAAACTATTGATTGCGGTTGTATATGTTTATGATATCATTTTTGGAAGTAATGAAGAGTCTATGAGTCAGAAATTTGCTTCTGATATGCAGCAAGAATTTGAAATGTCTTTACTTGGGGAACTAACATTCTTTCTTGGCTTGCAAGTGCAACAAGCAACAAATGGCATATTCTTATCACAAAAAAAGTATCTTAAGAAAATTCTAAAGAAGTATGGCATGGAAGAATGCAAACCTATAAGTACACCCATGGTAATCGGATGTAATCTCAGTTCTCATGATGATTCTCCCACAGTGAATCAACCAGAATATAGATCTATGATAGGAAGTCTACTTTATCTCACTGGACTAGACCAGACATTATGCGTGCAGTTGGGATTGTTGGACGGTTACAAGCTAATCCAAAAGAGTCACACCTTCAGGCTGTCAAAACAATATTCAAATATCTACAAGGAACTCAAGACTTTGGACTATGGTGTCCAAAGAATATTGATCTTACTCTTCATGCTTACACTGATGCAGATTGGGCTGGAAATGTTGATGATAGGAAAAGCACTAGTGGTGGTGCATTTTATATGGGGCCCCGGTTAGTATCTTGGTTCAGCAAGAAGCAAATCTCTATTGCCTTATCTACAACTGAATCAGAATATGTAGCTGTCGCATCATGTTGCACTCAACTTCTCTGGATGATGCAAACCCTACAAGACTTTCAAATCAAATGTTCACCTCCTATATCCATTATGTGTGATAACACAAGTGCCATCAGTATCTCAAAGAAACCTATTATGCATTCCAAGACAAAGCACATTCCCATCAAGTATCACTTACTACGTGAACAAGTGCTTGAACAAAAGGTGAAGATGGAATATGTGCCCTCCAAAGAACAAGTTGCTGATATATTAACCAAACCTTTACCCAGGGAAGCGTTCGAATATATCAGACAGAAGCTGGGAGTAATCTCTGCCATACAAAAGATCAAAACTACTTAAATAGAGAAGATTAAATTGGATACGCTCCTGTTGAAGGTGTTCAGGATGCACAGGTTAAGGGGGAGCATTGATCATGTGAAAAGAATGTGTTGCTGGAATTTCTAATTATTTGTTGTAGTCTGATCTCATTGTATAAGTCATCTCTATTACCTTATCAAATACTATGTTTTAAGATGCAACATGATCTTAGGGGGAGCATGAAGGATCTTGATCAACCCTTTTCCATTGATGTCAAAGGGGGAGGAAAAGCAAAGACAAATAGAGGAAGAGTATTACAGAGGCAGAGTATTTCCATCAATGCCAAAGGGGGAGGTTGTTGGAAATGTTGTCATTGATGGCAAAGGAATTGGCAAAGAAGGAGCATCTGAAACAATAACTAGGAAAATAGAAAAGAAATATAGCAAGGTACAAAGGTCAGCAGAGAAGAACAAAGAAAGAGTGCATTTACAGTCAAGAAGCAAATTGAATTTAGTCCCTGTGGAATTAATTCATGTGTGAACTATAATTGAAATCCGTGATAGTTAAGAAAACCCAGTGTTGGGTCTGATGGTGCTCTGTATACAGTCGACTGTGTATCCCAACTGGTAAACAATGAATCAATGTGTATTATGGAGTAAGGTGTTTATTCATATTCCGAATGGAGGATCGAATGCACGCAGAGAACCGAATCGAACAGTCCAAAAGGATTTGTGGTTATATGAACTGATAACGCGAAGAAACGAATTGACGAAAGAACGCTGACGGAACCGGGAGTAGAAAGGTGGAACCTTGCGAATGAACAGTGAACGTGGTTTAAGGCTGGAAGTGGTTTCTATTGCACCACCTTTGCAACAAAAGCGGTAATTGAGGAGGGGGGAGTGATTCCATAGAGTGCTCGACACGTGGCAAGGTGGACCCCCGGAAAACCGCCGTTCACTGCGTGTCATCGCACGTTATTGTTCGACCCAGGATGCCCAGCGATATTATTGTGCGTCGTCGATCTGCAGGGAACACCATCGGACGGTGGTTGTATGAGGAAGATGTGTGAAGGTTAACCAAAGTACGGCGGCCATCGCGCGTTATTTTTCGCGTGTCTTCACCGAGTGATATCCGTCCCATCAAACAAGGTGGCGCAATGTGATAACAACCGTTGATTAGAGACGATCGTTAACGTTGGGGTCCATACAAATGTATTGAGGTTTGCGGGTTTAATCCAAAGCATTATGTCATGTTTTAAGGGTGTGGGACCCGATTTCCCTTCACATTATTGGTCCAATATATATTATGCCAAGATATTAACCCCCAAGTCAAAGATTAAATATTATTGAAGGGCCCGAAAGGTTATATGGATATATATATGTATTAATGCTGAGTTAGCGGCATGATAATGTTTATTAACCTTGGCTATAGTATTATTTGGCGGAGCTAAATATTACCTTTGCGGTGATTCGTGCACGGAAGAACGAAGGTTGGGGTTTCAATTTGAATTGGCTCGATTTTTAATACGTGGGTTTTTATTAAGAGAGCATTTTTGTATGCCTCAAAGAGATCATTTCTAAAGAAGAAATTTGGATTAATATCTCAATCTCAGATTGAGATATTAAAAAGTATTATATTAATTATTTAATTGCCAAGATCAATAGAACAGTGTGAGTTGCTCGAGATGTGGAGACCCCGCTGGATTATCTAGTTTGACCCCGTCCAGGAATACCATTAGCAGTTGAATGGTTTTGACTCATGGTATTGATAAAGGCTAAACTATATAAGGAGAAGAGGATCATAATACAATGGGTGCAATAAAAGTGTTGTTAACAAATAAATCTCTTTAAGAGATATCTGCATGATTGAACTCTGAGATCCGAATCAGTGATGCACCGGTGGATATGATGAAGGGTCAAGATCTCTCGATCTGAAATGATGAATCTTTAGGAAGATCTGCAAAGAAATAATTAAGACCTGACACTAGTCTGATGAATAAATTAAAGAAATTTAATGGATCTAATAGATGAAGCCTTTAGTATGAAAGTTGAAGTTTTCTGTCAGTAAAAGCTGATGTTAATTCAAGGGGTTGGAGCTCCCTTCCAATAGTGACTGGAGAACGAGAGAAGGTTGTAGCCTTCTGCGGGTGGTTGCCTGCGTGCTGGTATAAGTTTGCGCCAGCACAAGATTGTAAGAAGTTTTCTTTATAATAAATATTGAAGACAGAGATGACAGCAGCAGTGGTTTTCTCCCGAATTTGGTTTCCACCTTAAATACTGGTGTTCATGTGTGTTGCTTATGCATGATGGTTTATTCTGTTATTACTACACATGCTTACTTCTTACTAAACATCTGATGAATGACTGATGCAATATTCTAAAGAATCAAATGTATAATAAGTTCTCTGGATATAAGCAAGTTTTCTTAAGAATATCCACATTTGTATGTAAGTTGGCTTCAGTAAAGTAACGTATGGGTTTAAGAGAAATAAAAGTGAAAATTTTTTAGTTAGCTTAAAATACTAATTCACCCCCCCCCCCCCTCTCAGTATTTTTTCAACAGATAGATTGTCTTGGAGAAATACTACATCAATTGAAGGATATTTTGGAGGTTTTTGAGGACTGTAGCAGTGAAGTTTCATACCCTAACCAGAAGCAACCATCAGTAGTAGTAATATCCAGCATTTAGGTGGATGATTGTTCAGGTTTTTTAGCTTATAGAAGCTCCTTATGAACAGAATGTAACCTTATCCAACCTAAGCTCCTTCAACTATATGACACCAGTTTATGAAGGAACAATTCGACTGATTCATAATTGTATTGTGATCGGGTCATCTATTTATTTAAGGAATATGATTCTAGATCATCTAATTAGCAAGCCAATATTGACTTTGGATTATTTCTCTCTCTCTCTCTCTATCCTAAACAATTTGATGAGTATAATAAGAAGGATTGATAAAGGGTTTTCCCCATCTTGGGTTTTTCCCTGGCTTGAGCTATATCATCATGTTCTCTTGTCTTGGCTTGTATTCTAGATCTATTGTTTATAATCTTTCTTCATTGAATTTAAGCTATGATTCATGTGATTGCTAAAGAAAATAATATGGTTTAAATAAATGGGCTTCTATGGAATTCTGAAGTAACTGTCATATGCAAAGATCATGTAATTTTAACATGGTGTCAGAGAAAGGAGAGGACAAGACCAGGCTAGAGTGGAAAACCTTGTTGGCTAAGACCCTATGGTCTGTGGTATGTTTCACAAGAAATGGATCTCAAAATCGTCAAATGAGAAAGAGGGAGAAAACCCTTTCACCTAAATAAGCCCTAATCCAAGATTCAATCTCAGCCCGAGGTACAATGAATTAGTTCCACATTTCATGATTTGAGTGGCTTCTGTGATCTAAGGAATGGATTAGGTCCCACTGTTTCAAGTCCGTCTACATGCCTTGCTCAGCTGTGGCATCGAAATACATTGGAATATCTCGTCCTTATAATTTATCTTTAGAATCAGTGGATTTTTGCTGCTTCATTATGTTCTTTCAGCTCTGCATCATCAATTCAAGGATATGTCAATGCATGCACTAGTTTTAGAAATATCATACATTGATACAAGCTCAAGAGTTCAAAGCTAGCCATTGCAATTCCAATGAATTTTAGCAATGAAAGTATCCTCTGGTTAATTCTTCCTTTCCTTTCTCAGCAGCCCATATATATTTTCAGCATTGATTGTAGTCCCTACTCTCAGCTCATTATATAAAGAAATTTGTATCTAAGGGAGTGTGAATCAAGTAGGTTTGCTACCTATTTCAAGAACAAGAATAAGCAATTCATATTTTTCTCTTTTGCGGTTGACATCAATCAAGGAATGGTAAGTCATTACTATCATCTGTTTATCAACTAGCAGCATGGGCAATTGCTACTTCAGCATCAATTTTCTCAGATGCATTGTACTATTGGCTTGATGTGTTAAGATATCGCTAGATTATAATATTGGTTTTGTTGTATATATATAATTACAAATTCAAATATCTGCTCAGCAGGGACTATAGATATAGAAATATGTCAGGATTCATATGACACTCTATTGCTTTGACATCATTGTTGCATGATTGATCTTGGCTCTATGGATTCAACATTGTATTTACAATATCAAACAACCTAAATCATTGATGTTTAGTTCCAGGATGATGTCTGATGTCTCAATTAAAATATCATATGAATTTAGTGGTCACTTCAGAAAATCAGTCTCTGGTAAGTCATATCAGCCTTGAAGACGTTTCAAGATTGTCCTCGAGTAGTAAGGAAGATTCGTAAGAGACATTAGGCTTTTTCACAAAGTTACAGTAGAAGTATATATATTGATATATGGTTGATCATGTACAATCTTGTAATTCTAGTGATCAAGCTCATTATTTGGATACAAGGAATAAGATTCTTTGGAATCATTAAGTAATGGATATAATATATGCTCTGGTTATCTATCCTTATAGCTCACTTATTATCTACCTCGTTGTATCTGTTCAGATGGCACCTCTTCAGGTTTTATTTGAAGCATAGATTTTATATCAAGAAGTTGGGAAGTGCACATATTGAGAAGATGATTTATCAAAGTCGGTGAAATTTCTCACTGTCCTTTTTCAAAAGGAATCATCTGTTCTGCACCAGTGATAGTTTAGGCCATCAATTGTATTCATGTCAAGAGTACTTGATGGAAATTAATAATTTATCTGAACAATATTCCCATTATGTTTATGGATGGTGAGACGGTACACCTACATACCTTATATGATATAGTATCTTGCGAAAAAGAAGACCAGTGATAAAGGAAGTAACCTTGTAAATAACGACCTATGTTTGATAAGGTGGTCTTCCTATCATCAATATTGCAACAAGAAGCATAGTTGACACTTAGTAAATATTTCTATAATAAACTTGAAACTCTTAAGGAAGAGTAGCCTTCCCAAAATATGAAGGCCTTCTATTAGTCACCATGTATCATATGTATGGCATCAGTAGCTATGGTGATATGTTTTAACTCCTGTAACCTGACAAACTTGTTCACAATCGAAGTTGTCTTCAGAATTTAGAGGTCACTTCAAAAAAATTTATCTTTTGGGAGGTTTTATATTGAGAAGTAGCTACAATGAACTCCTTGGAAAATAAATTGTAGCTCCTTTGATAAGAGGAGCAACTCTTCTGACAACAGAGCCTCATACTAAGTCTCTTCTCTCACGTGGGAAGATCATGATTGAAGTTCAAATGATCACCTTAATATGGAGTTATAAAATCCATGAATTAATATCAAATGGTTACACTCTCAAAATAACTATACATCTATTGATGTTGTCTTTCATTACATGCCTAGATTCTAGTGATCATCTACTCATTAAACTAAAATGATCAATATTTTATCACAGTAAGTTGCAAGGTTGTCAGTATGTAAGAGCACATCTAGGTGCTATATATTTTGGGATCCACCATGGATGAATCATTGACTGAAGTCAGTTACTCTAAGAAAGCATGGCTTATTATGAAGTCGCTCGTATTGAAGAATCTCTTTAGTGAGTCATTTGTCCTCACTATCATTGCAAAAGTATTTCGCATAGCACTGGATATGGTTCAACAGAGGTCACTCATGTTTTTATGGCATGCTTGAGTGATTGAAGGACACTATGCACCATGGAAAGACAAGTATAGGCTATGATATCCCTAAGTGGAAGTAATATCAGTCAAATATCTTCTCCATTTAGATGTACAAGAAGCAGAAGATTTCTAAGTGTTGACTAGATATCCGCTGTAAGTCAATATGTCTAAGACAATGTAAGTGGGAAATGTCATATTTATGAGACAATTTAAATCTTCTTACTCAACCAATAGATGTATCACATCCACAAGGTCATTGGATCATTTCTGCTCCTTACTGCCACCAGTAACTACTCCTCAACCTAGATTTTGTAGTGAAACATCCATCACTAGATTCTTCTCTTCTACTTCAAATGTTAGGAGAGCTTTGATATGCCATACCAACCTTCTAGGCTCATCTAACTAGGCCCTCTCACCCTTAGGCACTACTAAAAAAACATTATGAGTGTCTGAATCAGCTGCTCCATAATGATAATTGATGACAGGGATGCCTGTATTCCCTCACTTATCTCTACCTCTATCTCAATTCTTGACAACTGATGTTGAATAGTGTGTCCTCTGTTTCTATGGTTTACCTTCCCTATTCACCATTTATTATGTTATTTTCTTTGTTTATCATCATGGCACCCCATAGTCCAATGTTGATTGGCTATATCTACTATTCCTATTGATCTATCCTTTGGTGATTTGTTGGCATTAATCAACTCATCTTACCTTCATAAACTCTTCTTGGACATTTCAATGTGCATTATTTGATATTAGTTTATTACTATTTCTACTATCAAATTCCCTACATGACACAAGTGAATTAAATTATGTTTGACTTTATACCAATCTATTCATAATTTCAACACAATGGCATTGTTTCCTCTTTAGATCTCTTAAATAATTTGTAAATAGATCATGCACTGAATATGAGGACCACTCAAGTTTTCTTAGTTTGCAGATACAACAAAATGAAGCCAAAGAATTTCATTACGAAGAAACAAGGTCACTTTGACATATCAAATTTAAGGAAACTCTAAAGATAGGCTAAAGCCTACCTCTCTGCCATGCTTGATTTTATACCACAGCAGCTTAAAATTCCTCAAGAATAAAAGTATTTGTAGACCCCACTAACTCTATTTTCAATGTGCTTGAGACAAATAGAGATCACATGGAATATCACCAACTTTTTCAATTTTTATTTTGTCCACTTTTAGTGTGTGTGTTTGCATATGTGCGCTATCTCTTTCTCCTCCATAAATGTCATTGCAACCTCTGTATCTGTCTCGTCATTTTTTGCATCATCAACAATAGATTCAGATGAATTATCTTAAGGTAAGCTCACTGGTGTAGATTGCAGAAAGTCATCGAACTGTGGGAATTGCAACAGGTCTTTTGATTTGGAAAAAACTTCCAACTCAATATTGATTTCTTGTAAGTCATATTCAAGGTGATACTTCGATTCTCTAGATTTTTTATTTTTATAAACACTGCTCTCAGCCTCAGGTGGTAGTGTTTGCATAGATTTTTTTATATCTTCACCAATTGAAGCTACCGGCTGTTGGTGTTTCTGTTGTCTAGCCACAAATTCATCCACATGAATAGATGATGGCCTACCGCCAGTAAACCCTCCACACTAAACATTATAAACATTGGAGCTGCTACACATACCATCGTTGTTTCTCCCTCTTGCAACATAATCGTCAACATTCATAGAAGGTGGTCTAATAGAATTACATTTGTGTTTCTGAAATTTGTCTCTTCTAGTTGGACTAGATGAGGAAACAATTGTAACTCTTGTATCAACAAATGATCCAGTGGATTTGGCTTCTTCCACAACTCTTGAACCAATTCCATCTACTCTCTGGTGCCTATATGGGCCATCCACTAAAGACAATTTTATTTTTAATGAAGACACATGAAATGTAGGCCTATCTAGGGTTGGCATTAAAAAATTGATTTGCAGAATTCCTGAACATAGCCATCTCTACATTGAAACAATATCCATTGCCTGATTTCCCTCTGGGGTCCTTTGGATAAGGACTTAAGATTCAATATCCATGTTCATACCATGAGTACAAACTACCTAATTGATTTATAGAAGAAGGAAGGATGGATCTCTGGCAGTTGCTAAGTTATTCATCTGTAATGATCTTTCAAGGTCAAGGTTCCAGGACTATTTTAGGGCCACTTCATTTGGAAAATATGCAAGTTAGAAGAATTATGGAACAAATTTAAGGTTTCTTGACACCTATGTCTCAAAACTCTCGATCCTAAGGGTATAATATTCATGCCATATGTTTCTACTCTACTATCAGACAATGGTATGCTCCTCCATCACGGTATATACCTCAAGTCGCATCTCAAAAATATTGAAAATTCATCATTTGATGCTTGTTATCTGTTGAATAACATCACTTGAATTAGTGCTCAAAGTACTAAAATTTTCCATTGTATGCCTGCGGTCTCTTCCCAAAATATTGGAAGAAAAAAAACTATTTATTCCTGTTGTGGCCCTTGTACAATCTTGAATATCTTGAAACTTTTTGGAGTTTACATGCATAGTGCATGTTCGAAGGGTGTTTATGTTTTTTTTATTTCAATCAACCTTGTAATACTCTCATGATCTACTTGCTCTTCATCTATGGTATGCATAACTCTATGGCAATTCATGAAAGGTTAAATTCTAAAGAAATTTGTATCACTTGAGTATCAATGTGAAATATAATTGGGTTGGTATATCTCATCTAGAATCATTCAGTTATGAGCTTGAACCCAAGGTAGAAATTTTCTAGGCTAATACAGTGAGTCTATAAGTTTGTAGACATATTTTATGCTCATTCAAAAAAAATTATGGAGCACTTCAGGCTGAATTTTGAAGAATTATTATCTGAGGGTTAATGTTCTGTTGATTTTAAAGGCCATCGGTCCCTCCTTCAATAACTGATTTATGCATCAAATATGAAGCATGCATTTCATTAAGGTATAGCCTTCAATATTATTTGAGACATATATGATGTATCCAGTAAACAAAACAAAATTGCACAAATTTAAGGCTGAAAATTCAGTGATTGGATCTAAAACTCACTAAGATGTTGCCCCTTCCTCATAAGCTTATATGACAAATTTCAAATTCTGTTAAGGATGTGCATTTAAGGTATGATAGTATATTTACTGAAGAAACATTTAAAGTGAGCTTCTAAGGCAATCATTCGTGTCAAATTCAGATTTGATTGAGATTTTCCAAGGTTCAAAATTTGAATATTGACTGTATGCTGATTTGAAGCATATCAAAGATACTAACTTTACAGTTAATATATATAGTTGAAGGTTATTTTGAGATCTTTAAGGCTTCTCTTCAAGGTCATCTATATCAAGCGTGTCAAAATCTGAAGTACACCTCTTACAGAAATAAAATTTAAAGCAAATCACTCTAAGGCAGTTTCAATGTGAATTACTTGGCACCTCCATACAATCAAGGATATTAGTAACATTGAAGTACAACAATTTATTCATCCTAAGAAGAATCACTAGTAGTATAATTTTTTGAAATGGGAAAAAATTTTGGTCCAAATTTGAGAACTATGGTAAAGGTAGATTGGTATGTTCTTTATTGCACACCTGAAGTATTCATACAATAGTAAGGGATTCTAACCGATTGATTGAAAGATTGTTCCCTAAAATAATTTGATGTTCTAAAACAAATCCTACTGTGTTACTATTATATGTTGTGTTCCAGTACAATGACACAATAGGATCATTACAAATATTGCTAGGATTTGCACTTCATATATAAGACTAGCTTGAATTGTGTAATGGCAGAGAAGGTTTTCTTGGATGAGGATGGTGCAATTCCTTTCCTATCTTCATTCAGTCAGTAATACTTATGAAATCAGTAATAAGGTTCTATTGATATACTATTTTTGAGGTCTGTCATTTGAATGGGTAGAACATGTGAGAGAATTTACTTGTGCATTACTGAAGTTTGGTAATTGAAAGTTTCCTAATATAGTGGCAGCATGATAATGTCTCACCTTAAATATGAGGAGAATATTGAAAAAGGATGAATGTTCAATTGAATTAAATCTTTAGAGGGATCTATGGAATCCCTGGCAGAATGGCTTATCAACTCTTCTTGCCTAATGATTTTTACAATAGAAAGACCATGCCACAAGACGTTATTCTGCAGAAGTCGGATGAATATGGCTGAATGGGCTTAATTAATAACAGGTTGCAGATAGCCCAATGGTTATGTTTTGGGTGAAGTTACTTTTTTGATCTTCAGAGGGAGATATGGTCGGTTTACAGCTATTTATGATGTTTGTCCAAAGATAAATATCATCTCGATATGAGAGGAAGTTTTCTTAGCCTTGATGCACCTCTTCCTAAAGCTTAAAATTATAATAAAATGGACAAGTCATTGATATAAATACATACAACTTGTGAAGGATCTCATGCTTAATAAGATATCCATGTTAACTGTGACCTATAGTACTCTGCCAAAATTGTTGGATTGCAGAATGATAAATGGAAAGAGCACTTCTAGATCCTATATCTTTTCGGATCCACCTTTATTTTATGGATGAATGAAGGACTAAAGTTTGGGAGAACCACTGAGGCTGAATGAATGAAGAAGCTAGCACGACCTATTATGAAGAAATTTGAGTCATGCGAGCATGTGTTGAAATATGTCGCTTAACATCAGGTGTCACTTCATTTGATATGGCACAGTGGGGAGAAATCTAGCTCCAACATTGCAGGATGGATGTACAGGTTACCAACATCCCCTCAAAACCCCTTGGTAAGGACAAATTTAACTTCCTTTAGAGAGAGAGGTTGGGTGTCCTGGAAAGACCCTACTATGAGGATCTCGTTTGAACATTGAGCTTTAGGAGCTCATTGGGGCCTGGGGTACTTCTTTGAGCTATAAATGACCCTAAGGTGAGTGGTTCACATTCCCCTATAAGCTCATGGTGTATAGGATCAGTGGTTCACCTTTCCCTGTGACAGCTGACATATGTATAGGATAAGTGGTTCACCTTCCCCTACATTTACAGACACATGTGTGTAGGGTGAGTGGTTCACCTTCCCCTACGTATGATGAGATATGAATGGGATGAGTGGTTCACCTTCCCTTGTGGCATATGAACAGAATGAGTGGTTCACCTTCTCCTGTGGGTACCCCAGTGAGAGATGCATTCAGGCATCTGGTTGTGGACATGTCATTCAGACATGGTTCATCCTTTTCCCCACATGTAGGATGCTCATTCCCTATGATTGATGTTTGACATATCAGTGGGATGTGGTCCATCCTTTCCCCACTTGTAGGATCCTTCCTACTATTTTTGGTTTCCATGCATGTAGGACGTGGTTCTCCCTTTCCCTACTCTCAGTGTTTTGCATGTGTGTAGGAGGTGGTTTATCCTTTCCCTACATGTTATTGTGATGTGTGTTTGTAAAATGTGGTTTCTCCTTTCCCTACATGTGATTATGAGCAGGATGTGATATACTCTTTCCCTATTGGTTTTTCTGCATCATCTTACCCATGATGTCTGGGACTCATGGGAAGTACCTCTCATCTGACCAATGAATTGGGAAATGAGGATAGAGACCATAGCTCTACCGATGGATGCATCATGTATTGTTGTACTCTCTATGCTAGGATGCTTGGTGTTTATCCACTTGATCTGGGATCAATAGAGGTTCTACCTCCAAATTGAATTTTGTCAGTGAAGAGTGGCAAGGTCTTGTGACTCACTCTCGATCAATTATTCTTTATTATTCACATCACTATTCCTTGGAGCAGAGAAAATAAGACATAGATGGTTCATGATTACAAATATGGTTCATAATGGCAGGATGGCATGCTGATCTATGAAAATAGATGGATTGGAAAGTGGAATTCTCCTTAGTTGAGAGGGAGTGTTAAAATTGGAAACTAGGGACAAATTCTACTCAAATCTGCACATTTGATGGAGATGATCATTCCATTGAATCTCTCTTTTCGAGAGAACAAAAAAAGACCTAAAATCACAAAATTTGGATAAGGAAATATATTTATTTATTTAAAAAAAATTCCACAAGAAATAACCTTATTAAGGGGGGAAAATTGAAAATTTGAAATTCAAATTTTTCCTCCAAGTGTTAAGGTTGGTTTCACCTCCATAAGGAAAAATTGTTATATATAAAGGGATCCCTCATCTTCATTAGAGATCATCCTAAAAGAGTGCATTCAACTCTTGGGTAATTCTTTCTGAGGCAGCCACAGCTTGGAGAAGCAAGGAGCACGTGTAGCATTGATCTCCCATAGGTTTGAGTAGGAGCATGTAGCTAGTTGTAGGTTTGAGGGCTGTTCTAGGTGATGTTTCGTCATGGTTTTTTGGTGTGAATATCTTTAAGAGAAGGTCGCATTGTTTTTGTGGAGCCACATATCAGAACATTGGTTTAAAGTTGAGGTTTGGGGTTTATTTTTTCACGCTTTTTATTTTGGTTCAGGCCACAGGAAATGTTGCTACAATAGCTAGTATGAAAGCACATGTGGAAGGGACGCATGACCTAATATGAGTCCTTTACCCTAGCTTCATTCAAGAAGAGAGGGCAGCAATGTAACCAAAGATTTTAACCCTTGTTTGTGAGCATATTCTTATTACTATTAGCATAGTACTGTTGTAGGATGCTTTGGAAATGAATTGCAAGTCCTACAACATTGTTAGACGTCTTGTAAAGGAAAGAAAAGGGTACAATTCATTGCAAGAAGGTTACTTAGTGACTGTTAGGAACCCTAACCAGGCAGTAAGCTTCAGGACTATTTTGAACACTAATTTAGCAAGTTTATTTTGACTCGTATTATTGTACTCTCTCTATGCTGAACATTTGATATTGATAATAAGAAGAAGTGACTAATGGTTCTCCCCGTCTTGGGGTTCTTAGCTAGCTTGTGCCATATCTTTGTGTTATTTTTTCTTGGTTTATCTTCTACAATTAACATTTATGTTCTTTTTTCAATTACTGTCAGTAAGATGATAATTCATGCATGGATTAATAAATGGGCTTATAAGGAACATTGAAGTAATTGTATTATGCAAAGAACATGTTAATCAAAATTAACACAATCACACCCACAACAATGGAAATGCTTGGGGTTTTAAATGTTTTGTAGCAATTTTGTCAATTTCTTGAGAAATATGTAGATTCTAAGTGGGTCTCTATATTCCAATTGTCTTACTATGGTAGATAAGCTATGTCAACAATCTTCTCAACTTTAATATTTTCATTTTCTTACTCAACTAGTTAAGTCAACTTTAATATTTTAATTTTTAAGAGTTGAGTTAGGTACTACATTGTCCAAGGTTCATCAAAACTATTCTACCTATTGTACCATGCTTTTTCGATTGGCTTTGTGTGCATCGCCAAATTTTTTGCTAAGGAGTCGTGGAGGGTGTGAAGTTGTTTAACCAAAAACTATGTCGTCGGCCATGCAATTGTCACCACATATGCCCACACTACTGAAAAATTGTTCCCTGAATAGTTACGTGGAGCAAGCAGCTACTCGATGGACAACTAACTTTGTGACCCCCTTTTTAGTCATTACATTTATTGGAAGGGGTGAGAGGCCCTAATGCTAAAAATGAGATTGAATGGCTTCCATTACACTACCATGTAAGGGAAAAGTTTCTTTGTCAACCCTGTATTAAAATGGGGAAAGCCAATCTCTTTTCTCCCTCGTCAAAGAGAGATCTTCTTCCATCAAAAACATGAATTTTTGTCTTTAGTTCATTTCCAACCCTCAATATCTTTCCCCTTTCCTCCCCAAAAATTAGGTGCCACTGATGGGACCACTGGTTCTATACCTTCATAATCAATGATAGATAGGTTGTTGAGTGAGTGCTTCACAATTCATTGATCTATTCTTGATTTGATTCCCCATCAAGCAACCCCCTTCAGTAATTGATGACCTTTTCTCTTGTTATCATGAATCCAGCAACCCCCTGCGGTAATTGATGGCCTTTGTTGTTTGAGGCGTAACTTTGTTTGAAGCCCTCAAGCAAATACTTATGCTCTAACGCCCTTGGCAATGGGTTGAAACAAATCAGTTCATGCCAAACCAATACCTAACAGAAGTGATAAGCGATTTTCCAATTTATTAACATATAGAATTATTTTGCTCTATATTTTAACTTTTTCCAAAATGAATATTTATTCAGTTTCTTTGAATTTATTTTTTAAGTCGCTATCAATTCTTCATGTAATCTCAGCTTTGTTTGTTTAAAGGTATGGCTTAATCAACTTGTTCAGCAATCCATTACATTATTTTCAGTTTTTTACTCTCAGAAATACCTATAATTAATTTGTTTGAGGATGCTTAAGATTTGTGTAGAAATTTGATATATTTGGCTTTAAATTTTGAGAGGCTTATTTTTGTTCGAAATTTACTATAATAATAACGTTAAATTGATGTTCAAATCATTTTTGAGGCTGATACATTCTTACATAGATTAAGTCTTCGTTGTAGAACTTGACATGCAAGCTATTTTCATTGTCCGAATTCCTAGGGATTTCGCCCATTTGTCTATAATAATTGTTCTTTATCAAGGAGCTACACCTTTTAATCCTGATGGAAGGAGGATTGCCCCTCATCCTTATGAGAGATGGATATCATGATATTTAAAAATAATTATTGGGTGGTAGGGTTTTTACTTGTGTTTTATAATTATATGCTACAGCTTTATGAGGTAGCTTCACCTTGTGATTTTGTCTTTCTATCGGGTAATACCATTGCCACACGTTGTACTTTTGTCTTACAAAAGAAAATTTGAGTTTTTTGGTTTATTTGGAGACCTGAAGAGCAGATGTTACAACATTTAATGCTGCCACATCATTGTTATCCTAACAAGAGTTTCTTTTTAATTTAGATGGATTACTTGTCTTTTAATAGTGCCCATCTATGATAGAAATCATTACTTCTCGTTTAATGGCGGGGAGTAGTAGAACCCATCCATTGCATAAATTTTATGGGGAGGCTTTGAAATTTTTATGGATGTTTCATTTTGTGGCCTAAGTATTTCAATTATAAATATGTATATTTATTTTTGACCTTATGCGATTTTTGGTGTATTGGATAACTTTTAGTGAATTGCCAATTCTTTTTTCAGATAGGGATATGAGATAGGCATATAACATGGCACCTTGCAAGTAATGTTTGTCTATTATTATATGAAATGATGGAAGGAAAAATACTTCAATTGGATCTTGCATGCATTCCACGTGTCTGTTGAGTGCTCCATTCATTATCACACTTGGATCATCCACCTCGCTTATTGGTACAACCCTTGAATGAACCCATGTTGTCTAAAAATTATTTTCTTTAATGAATAGGTAAGGGCTCAAAATCTAGTTCATTCATATGCTCTAAACAATTATAAATGAAAATTCCTCAAAAGTGGGCCACCATCTAGAAAAAAGTTCCCTGGAAATCAATTGTATCCTTGTTGCAACTTGTTCAGAAGTTAAACACGATGACCTTGTGGTGTCAACTATGGAGGATGAAGACAACTCTCCTTGTAGAGTAGAAAAATGACACTTGAATCGTGATAAAAAATATGAACATATCAAATCCCATCATTTCCAGTGCAATTCTGGAGGGTTTAATGGCTATATATAATTTTTATACTATGCATGTGAAAGATGGGCAATTATCAGGTACATAGTGTTGGTTGTGTGGCTTTTGGCATTGTTATCTATGCGCCCCTATGCAGTTACTAGCACGAGGAGTATTAGTCATCAGTAATTTTCACTATCCGTAGATGACTAAATATTGGTTCTATATTTATAATAAAAAAAATTCCATGAACATTGTGGGTTTTATAAATCTCACTGCCTTCATTATCCTTAGAGAAAATTTTTCACTGTCCTACCCTTTTTTCCATTTCATGATCACCTTGTAACTCCTACATACTCCAAATGGCTTGTGCCTCTCATTTCCATCCTTTTTCCTACCCATAATCTCGTTACTATTTTTTCCCTTGCCTATGACTCCATTTTCCATCTAGGGTTTTCCCATAAGTCTAACTCATTCCCATGATTCCCCAAAATTCCCAAGCATTGATGGTCTCAAAACTATCTCTGTAGGCTCTTTAGATAAATCAAGTAATTGTATTTTGGATCTTCATTACACCACTTGGTCAATACTCTATTTTTCACTTAAATATTCCAAGCCAATTTTCAGTCAAAGAGAGGTCAAAGAACCCCCCACTAGGTCAATTAGGGTTCCATGTGTTCCAATGTCATAATTTCCAAAGAAGACGATCATTCAGTTTCAAAGTCTGCATATGAGGTAATGGACACGCTTGAAATTTTTACAGAAGTGTTAAAAGGTCATATCAGCAAGCATAAATCCATACCAACTCATAAACATCATGCCTCCATCATTTTCCAAGAATTCATTCCAAGAGTCAAGTCATTTGCCACACCTAGGGCCAATTGTGCTTCAAACTATGTTTCTGACCAAATAGAGATGAATTTGACAAAAGTGAGAGAGGGTTTTGTCCACAATACGTCCAATAAGAAAAAAATCCTTCATTTCTTTCACACATATCATGTTTTGGGAGCAATGTCGAAAATACAGGTGTCATGGGAGAATTGTTGCACTTCTGGAGTGACCTTGGGAAAATTAGGTTTTCTCATAACCGAAGTGTCCAAATGACTTTCTTGATGGGTCAAAAGATAACTAGATTGGAATATATTTCCATTGAGCTATCATGAGCTCAATTTGGAGTTGGTGAAGGCCTCCAAAAGGTGTCTGCAACAGCAGTTGACATTTCTGCACCATCATTTAACACTTTTTGACCAGTCTTGGGAGAATCAACTTTTTATAGGTCAAATCAACTCCAATCAGATAAAAAAAGGTATATTTGGAAATAATACAATATAATATTTCCAACGCACTATCACGGCCCAATTCCGACATCGGGAAGGCCTCCAAATGCCCTCTGCAAATTGGCGTTGCGCTTAGGGCAAAAGTGACCCAACAGGACCTAAACGGGTTGAGGCGATGCGCTTAGGGCAGAAGTGACCTGATAGGACCTGAACGCATTTAGGAGTTGCGCTTAGGGAAGAAGTGACCCAACAGTGCGTTCAGGCATTGCGCTTAGGGCAGATGTGACCTGACAATGCGTGCAAGCATGTGCCTAAGCCAGAAGCCCTCCTTCACCTACAAATTGTAAAAAATTGATGGAAGGACACCTCCAAGCTGCATCAAAGACTCTCAAAAACATTGAAATTTGGTAGGTAGATTTTATTTTCATTATCCTCCAAGTGAATTTGATGTTTGGATGATTAAAGGAATTAACCAAACCCTAATGAATGGAAACCATAAATCCTCATGAAAAACACTATGTTTTGACCTCCAAGCAAGAATTTAATCAGTCAAGAAAGGTGTGAACTAGGGTAATTACAGTAATTTGGAGTTATCTCTTTATCTAAGCTCAAAGGAGATCATTCATACAGCTACACCTCCATCTCACTCACTTGCAAAAAATTGCCTTTCACCATTATTCCATTTCACTCATCCTATCAAGTTTCACAAGAAAGCCTAGGGTCGTTTAAAGGCAGCACTAATCACCATGTCAGGAGAATGACCATGCCTCATCATCTACACATGTATCCTATCCTCAAGGAAACCTCCCTTCCTCAGCGTCTCCTGATGCATCAAATCAAGAAGGAAGTGGCAATGAACAGTTAAGTGAAAATGAGGGTGAAGATGACAATGATTCAAACCAAACTGAGGATGAATGAGATGATGAGTTGAGCCAACAAGAAGTAGACAACATGGAAATAGAGGAGGGTGATGGTAGTGAAGAAAATGAAGAAACTGACAGTAGGAATGGGTCAAGCAAAGATAAACAATAAATCAACAATAAAGAAGAGGCCATCATTAGGGAATTTTGAGTTCTAAAATGGGCCTCATAAGGAAAATGTACAATCAAAATTCACTTTATGAGAACCAATCACATTTTATGGGATGCCATTATCCCTAATGGTTTAGGTGGCATTGCTTGAGTTAAAGGTACTTACTTGTCACATTCTCAATGGTGGATGAAAACTCATGGTTAACCAATGTAGTTCTCTAAGTACTTTTGAAGTCATAAAGTAAAGTACTCATAATAAATGTCATTTCACATTTTTGAATAAAATAATATTATTGTCATTTCATATTTCTTGAAAGAAACAATGCATATCCATATACATTTATTATATTATATTATTTTTATATAGTATATTAATTACATGTTCTTATACAATTTAAATAATATAAATTTTAATTAAAAGCATATAATATAATTAAGAATTTATAATAAAAAAATTATATTTTATTTTAAGTTATTTAAGTATGAAGTACAAATGCATTAGTTGTTTAATGATAATGACTTTTTCTTGAAAAGATCATTCTTATTGATAGTCGCATCAATACAATTTTTTTATTATTATTTTTTTGGTACAACTTTTTGAATTGAATTTAACTATGGTTACATGGATTATGGTGCAAAAAGTGAATTGCAAATTCATAAATATTATTTTATTGGTTTAGCTATTATTTTATTATTTCCTTAGGAGGCTCATTTTAGACCTCAAAATTCCCTTAATGGAAAAGAGGTAAGTGATGAAGAAAACAGAAATCACACTGAAAATGTTGAGGATGAGGAGGAAGAGGATAGCATGGGCACAAATGAAACATGTAACCAATAAGCAGAGGATGATCCTGAAGAAAGCACTAATAATAAGATCCCTAATGACAGTCAAAACAGTGAGGCTCTTAGTCATGACAGAGATGAGGGAAAATATAAATAAGGCCTCCAAAATAAAGATGATGACTATGCAGAAAATGAAGAAGAGGCCGAAGATAGTCATGACTATCATGACAACAGTCATGACAGTCATGAAGATAGTAAATAATATCAGGAGGCTAGCAGCCAAAATGAAGGTCACAACAATTATGAAGGTAGCTACAATGAAGAACAAGATGAGAGTGCACAAATCAGTGAAGAAGCAAGTAGTGAGGCTAATGTTGAAGGCAAAGAGATAAGCAACAGTCAAGATGATGAAGAGGAGGACATGGAAACAAATGATGCCACCTATGATGAAAAAACCCAGGTAATCACAATTAAAACATTTCCATTGAAATATCACAAGGGGGAAGGCATGTGTTTTCTACCTCAAAAAGGTAAGGGACCATGCCTCCCACTTCTACCAAGCATCTAGATAAAGGCAAACAAAAGATGAAGAGAGGTAAGAAAGGTAAGAAGGAGCTTAAAAAAGGACTTGGAATCATTGACCTAGAAAATGAAAATGAAAACAGGTAGCTGAAGAAGGTGAGGAAGGATATTAACCTTCAAAAGAAAATGACCAAGCACTATGCATTGCAAAACCAAATTGTGAAGGCTAAACTCAAAGAGGCCCATGCCCAGCTACAGGCACTCAAAGACTAAAAACACCAAGAAAACCTTGGAATATTGGCTCAATATTCTCTATAGATCTCTCAAACCCCATGAGGAACACATCCACCAAATTTGAGGAAATTTTGACAAATTTTGGTTTTTTGTGAATTTGGAGTCCTCTAAGTGCAACACCCCTGGCGCTACGCTTTCATCTCAGGAACCCTCAGCAGAAACACTTTGAATTTTTTGAATCCTCACATCTATTACAGTATTCTCGCCAAATTTTATATCATTTGGAGCATTTTATTTACCCTTCAAAAGGCCAAAAAATACCTTAGTTTTCACCTTTCTGCCTCATTTTCAGGCCTGGCACTGCGCCTAGAGAAGTTTTGGGAATTTTTCATTTTGGAATGGTAAATGAATCTCAATAAGGAAACCAAAGGTATATTTCAAAATTATACTCATCAATATGTATAACAGGCCATCACGGAGCAAATTTTGACATCGAGAAGGTCACCAAAACTTGGCTGCAAGTGGACACATTTTCTGCCTATGCTAGCGTTGCGCCTAGACAAGTTTTTGGAATTTTTCTTTTTGACAAGTAAATGAAACTGAATCAAGAAAAAAAATTACATTTGAAAGGTAGACTCAGCAAGATTTATAACGGGCCATCACGAAGCAAATTCTTACGTCGGGAATGTCACCAGAACTTGTCTACAAGTGGACGCATTTTCTGCCTGTGTTGGCACCGCGGCTAGAGTGGTTTTGGGAATTTTGTATTTTGGACAGGTAAATGAAACTCAATAAAGAAAGCAGAGGTATATTTGGAAATCATACTCAGTAGCCTTTTCAACGGGCTATCACGGAGTAAATTCTGACTTCAGGAAGGTTACCAAAACTTGGCTGCAAGTGAACCCTTTTTCTGCCTATGAAGGCGTTGCACTTTCAAACCTCACTGTACGATTTTGGCCAAAACTCAACAAAAGACACTAATTAATTGAAAAAGGATATTTTAATGTTTTCTTAGGTGAATCAATCCAAAATTAGCTGCTAGGATTTATTTCTGAATTTATTTCATGAGATATTTTGTGCCTTGGGCCTTGCATGGTCTCTTGGGTATTAATGACATTTATGGATGATTTTGACATTTTCAAACCCTAGTTATGGTTTTTGACCTCTGCTATATAAATAGAGCATAAGGGCCTTATTTTAAAAGGTTGGCATTGGATGACTCTTTGAAGCAATACATAGTTTTTTTGGAGATTGGAGAAGAAATTGGCGTTCTAGAGTTTTTGAATGGCTTGTCTTGATTGATGATGGAGAAGGTTGCTTGTAGGATCCCTGAGCTTGGTTAATGGTGATGTGCTTCTCTTCAGTTATTTTTATCTCATGTATCATTGTGTTTCATCCTTCTAAATTGTAGTAGGACAAATATTTTAGACTAATAAATGTCTTCAAAGCCACCTTAGCTCTGTTTGTTCTCCACTGCCTCTATGTTTTCCTCTACTAGGTCATTTTAGAGAATTATTAATTTCTCTCTAACCCACCTAAGTTTTTTTTATTTCATGAATTGTTTAATACAATAGGTATCAAATATTTTTTATGGTTAACCCTTCTTGTTCGATGTCACTAAAACATTCTTCTTGAGGTCTCTCTCTAAAGTACCATTAATTAGGTTTGCCAAAGAGGCTATATTTCGATCATACCCTTTGTCCATGCTTGAATAATTTTTTTGTAGATCTTCATAGCTATGATCAATGATGTTTAGGTGTTCCCTCTTCTTTGATTAAATTTATATGTTTATCTTAAATGTTTTCTAACCTTGAAGGTGAAATCAATGGAAGTTAAATGAGTTTCTCACCTTCTATATTTCATTGGATTGTTTGTCTAAAATGCTTATTTGCTTGAGTTGAATCAAAGAATTATTTGTCTGCCCTGTCTATTGATTACTTCTCTCTGTTAAATGGTGTTGAAGTCCTTTCTTGTTTTAAGTACACGACAAATTATTCTTAATTTCCCTTTGCCCTACTTTGATTCACAAACTTGATGTTCATTTCACTTCACAAAAACCTTGAGAATCCATCTGACCATGCTAGATTTGCTCTGTGATCCACCCTGATTTATTGTTGCAACTTTCCATGACTTTTATTAACTCCATAGCCCAATGACTTGAATATTTCCTCACTCTATCTATTCTACTCGATCATCTTACCAAACCAAAACAAACAAACAAACCCTACACTTAACAACTAGCCTAAAATAAAAACCCTAAAAGCAAACAAGTTTAGATCCTTCGCAAAAATAGAGAGAGCCCTCTCTGAGTCCGGGAAAGCTATGTCCTAGGACTCCAAAGACTAGTCTGATGTTACCCTGTGCATTTGATCTCACCAATCTAACAAATCATGGGAACCTAACAGGGAGAATAAAACAAATTGATTTCCGGTACATAACGCTGGTTGTGTGGCTTTTGGAATTGTTATCTATGTTCCCCTATGCAGTTACTAGCACGGGCAGAAAAAAAACAAATTGATTTTCGGTACTCTAGAGAGAAGGAAGTTGCAAGACTTGGAAGGCAAGGGAGATTTGGAAGGTCCAAACAAAATAGTTTGTTGTAGACTGAGCGTTAACCAAAAGTTGGAATGGGGCTAGTGGGATATTGACCTTTATCTTCCTCTCCACCTAGCCCATACTCCCAGAGGGAAAGTAACATTCTCACCTAGCTCAGCTATTAACAAAAAATCTTATCGTTGAACTCAACCCTTACTGAAAATAGACCTCATCGCCGAAGAGGGGGATCCATACACCATACTTAATATTTCCCATTGTTAGAAGGACTTGCTTGAGGTGGAATCATGTTAGAATAGGCTTTGGTGAAGTAGGTAGGATCATTTCAGCCTAGACTCAGGTTAGGTAGCAATACCCCAAGGCAGGATCTTCAGTAAGGCACGTTGTTTGTGAAATAGGTCATGACAGTGGACAGTCATTCTTATTAATGATATAATAACAAGCTTACTACCAACAGGCCAAGCACACCCCACCCCATCGTGAAAGTTGCCGACTATTGCACCGAAAGAATGCATGCACCGGCCAAATAGCAGGCAGCATGAGGTAAGGATATCAATCATTGAATAATGATAAATGGAAGTTCATACCAATGAATATTACTTGTTGATTAAACAAAATAGGTGTGCGTTGGTTTATTTTTTCTTAATCGTCCATTTCAATATTTTGTAATTGTATTCATGCCTTAATAATTGTGTTCATGCCCAGAGTATTATATTGGCACAATTGTCTTCATGTCGAGAGTATTAAATTGTGCCAGTTCAAACATATGTCATCCATTTAAAATCAAATATGTTCTATAACTTCTATGTAATATTTTTTAAACTTAGAATTTAATATTTTTTATCATGGCATTGTTGAAATTTCCAGAAATAGAAAATATGTATACTTAAATATATTCATATTTTAAAAACTATGATAATCAATGTGATTTGGATTCCATTTTTTTTCCATTTTCACTTAGCCGCAATTAATATTTCCATTTGTGGAGGTGTGAACCATTTTGAAAACTATAGTGATGTTCTAATAAGGGCGTATACATGGGTAAAACAAAGATTTAAATGATAGTACATACCTAAAAGAAATTTTTTCTTCACATGTTTTGTGCTCCACGTGATTCAAGAAATTTTTGCTTCAAATGTTCTGTGCTCCACGTGATTCAAAAGCTTCAAAGTAACTTGCTACACTGGCTGAAGAATTCAATTTCACTAAGTCCATCTTGGATGCAGCAGTATGAGAGCAGCTTAGCACTTCCTTATCTGATAATACATCCTCTACGAGAATATATCCTCTACGGTAAGCAGAGGTCAAGATAGCATAAGGCTCTGGCTTGTGGAAAACTAATTAGGAAGCATTCATGACCTTCACAGCAAGCAACAATGAGCAATACAAAGAGATAGACCATCACAACCAAGATATCCATAGCCTACAGAAACAACAATAAATGAGGCAGTATAAGCCAAGCAATGCCAGTAACCGTAGATGGTAAGTGATGTTAGTAGATGAAGACAGTCAAGCAGTGACAGTACATGCAGATAGCCACAATTTTGTCTTGACAAGTGGTCAAGTGGTGCTAGTGCATCATTTTTGTCTTGACGGGTGGTCAAGCGGTGCCATTGCATGCAGATATTTGGTTCTCCTTTGTTATTTTGCCTGATTTGCATTAATTCCTTGACCTAATGCTACCATTATTATTAGTTTTGTCACTAGTTAGAGATATCCACATCAATGTAGAACGATCCATTCATCAATGCCTCGGAGCACCGCGACTACTATGAGTGAAATTATAAGAGCATGGATGCCATTGATCAAAAGTTATGAGCAGATATCCAAGACAAAGTTAGAACATGAAAACCTAATAAGCATGGAATTTGGTTTAAGCCCTAAGTTTCACCAGCTCCAAACAAAAAATCCACTTCAGGGGTGTCTTTCTCTTCTACTTTGTTGCTAGGAATAGCTTACATATCTGATTTTTCATTTCTCTTAACATAACAAGATGGAAACATTTGGCATATTATAATAATTGTGTGAAGAAGTCTGGCATGTCAGCATAATTGGTTGCAAAAGCTTTGGATACCTGGGAAAGGCAAGACATTTTCCATGTTAATGCTCTTGAAATTATTTTCATATATCGAGGTTTTTGCAGATGGATATCTTAAAAACAAATTCAAAAACAATCACATGGAAAATGTCTTGCATTCTTAAGGGGTTGGGTTGTTGGGAAATTTTTCCTCTGATAATGTAAAATAATTTCGCTCAGATGATTTGGGACATTATTCTTATGAGTAAAATTTACTTAATAACTCCAGCTCATGGATTCACCATATAAAACTTGGCACATTATGATTAAGCAATTTATGTAAACATAACCAGCTGTAGAACTTCTAAGGTAATTCCCACCAACTATTATGTTGCGAAAAATTTATCTTTCATAACATAACAGATGACTGATTCAAAAATTTATTAAAATTTAGATGGGCATCTATCTAGGCCACTTCAAAACGGGAGTTGAACCGACATTCAAAAAGCAACAAATTTGGGTTATTGCATACTTACTTGTTCCATAGGGATTCTCCAGTCGGCACGGGAATTGGGCTCTTTGGCAGGATTTGATGGAATGAAATCTTGTGGTGGTCCTGATGGAACTGCTCCATTCTGTGCCTGATTCCTGCCACGGCTTTCCGTTATGAATCCACTGGAAATCGGTGCTACGTCTTCTTCAAGGGATTGTTTTCTGTCCATTTGAATCAATAAATAAGAAAGATTGGAACTGACGAAAGGATATAAACAAAATCTCCACTTCAGGGCAATCTGACTTGACTATAATTTTGTGATAATCAAATCCTGCTACCTCTTTGTCCATGTTTTATGGATTGTTGTTCAGGGAAAATGGGGGGCATATTGCCTTTAAATTTGGCGAGGAAGAAGCTCCAAGGTAGCCCTCGACCATGGTGGTCGGTGAGGAGAATATGGATGAAAATTTGATAGTAAGAGGGCTCCGGGGAATTGTTGTGCTCTTCCTGTTCTTTGCATTTGTATCTTTTTTTCCTGCATAGTATACTCTCTTCTTTGTGTTTGTATATTTTCTTATCATGCAGTGTGGTCTTCCATGTGGGCTGGAATTGAGTGGGTTGGGTTGTTGGGTTTGTAGGGAAGAGAGAATGTACAAAGATGTAGAGAGTGCACCTTTTGGGAAGTTTAGTGTAAAGGTTGTGTTCCATTGGTTTTAAATATTGAGTTTATGCTTGTATATATATAATTTAATTTTTTGTTGCAAGGAAAATTATATATATAAGAGATAAGAATTTCTAAATAATTATTGTTGTGATGAATTAATAAGTTAAAATAATGGTAGTTTGAATTGTGATCTAATGTGGGTGTGTATAGGACATTTCAATAGAAGCTAATATTTATTTATAACTCTCTTGGTGTCTCTTGGTGTCATAAAGATGACAAATTCTTTCAACCCATAATATTTTAGGAGTTGTCCAATGCTTTATTAGTGTCTACCAAGGGAGGGCTCTAGTAATCAATTTGTTTGTTGACAACTATTAGTTTAGTATTGACCAATGCAACTTGTAATGTTCAACTTTGAAAAATAAATATTTTTTTTTCAATATTATTAGGAAAATTTTCAAACATTTGATTGGACGATTACTCATGTGTTATTTTTAGATATTTTTGTAGTGATTTTTCATTCTTAATATTTTAAGGAAGTAAATAACATATTTACCATCAGTTACTTCCCATCATTTAACGAAGTCTTTGAATAAAAAATGGATAGTAATAAGATGTAAATAAACATATTTGCTAAGACTTATCAACACTTTTGTAGGAGTAAAATTGTAAATGTGTAGACTTACTACTGGTTGCTACCAACCAAAATTTATGTAAGTCCATGTGTCTAAGGAGCATGTAGAGTAGATGGCAACATTGGAACAAATGAACTATTTACAATGCCAATTCTAGAAGAGACCGGTAGTGATTTGGCGAGGCCAAAATCAACTCACTCATGAGAAAGTAAAAAATATGGAGACTTGGTTGGCACACTTTTAAGGGCATGTTCAGTGTGAATTTTGTCCTCTACTACCTCCAGGAATAGCCCCAGACAACCCTGCATCCATCACGTCGAATGACTAGTATGCTATCTGGTGTTCTTTATGTTTTATATATGTTTTGGTGCCTCTGGCCCAACCATTTATGGACTATGTCCCTAGTCTCTCTTTTGTATTTTTGTCAGATGGTGCAAATTTTGGTCAACATACCTGGTCGGGGTGAGACCACCTATTTTGTAAGTGGCTATATGTACTTCTTTTTCCCTACATGAATAAAACATTGACTTACAAAAAAACAAAATTTCATACAACATCAAAAAATTAATTAAGATTCATACCTAAATTAATAAAGGTTCATACTTATTTACTAAATAGGTCTATAAACATATATTTTAGGTTTATCTGTTTAGTATTTATCTAATACAAATATGATCATTTAATACTAGATTTAAATGAACTCACACTTTTAACATAAATCAATGAAGTTTAAAAATTAAACTAATTTATGGCCAAAGTCGATTAAACATAAATATTAATATTAATTTGGCTATCTAAATATTACCTTTACTAAAATTATAATGAAGGAATTTGTGTAAATAATATAGATGATACATGCAATTTTTTTAATTGTACATGAATCCATCTGCAATGTTAAACTTTAGAGACAAAAGGGTATTCAGAATTTTAACACTGTAAATTCAGAGACCCCTTTATCTCTAAATTTTAACATTGCAAATGGATTCGGAGGCCCCTGTAGTGAAATGTAACACTTCGGTATCAAAATTGAAATTTTCTATTTATGGAGTGACACAACTAAAAATTACTAACATAAATGACTAATTCATATACTTGTTGTACTTGTTATTTGGTCATATTTTTATTCTTGGACTATAATATTCATTTACCTTAATCATTATTAATTTTTTCACTTATTATCTAATCATATATTTTAATCCTAGACTAAATTAGTTATTTAAGTTAGTCAATTTTAGTTTAGTCACTTGTTATCTAGTCATATATGTTATCCCTAAACTAAATTAGTCATTTAAGTTAGTCATTTTTAATTTAGCCACTTATTATCTAGTCATATATTTTATTCCTAGACTAAATTAGTCATTTAAGTTAGTCATTTTTAGTTTTTTCACTTAAAATTGCTCAAATTTTGTAGTAATTCACTTGAAATAATTCTGGTGGCTAACTTTGTTAGTCACCTAGTCATTAATTTCATCATTTTTTACTAGTGAAGGGTCGATTAGGGTAAGAACGGTCCTTTAATTCCACAAGATCCAGCATATTATAACCACCATCTTATTCGGATTCAACCCAACCAGGTCTGGAATGCATTGAGTTAGATCGAGAGTCGAGCATTGATGATGGCTTCCTAGCTTCTTCACAGGTTTCTTAGTTGATTTTAATCGAATATCTACCATCTATTGTTGCTAAAGCAACAGAATTCAAATAGTTGTTGCACTCACAAAGGCTCTAAAAATCAGAGGATGACCGCAACCTTGTTGAGGGTGCAAGTTTTCTGAAAGAAAACAACTCGTTGATGTTGTACCTAATCGACCTCCTTGTGGATGGAAGAAAAGTCGTATTTATGAAGAATAATATGCCATACGAGTTTCTTCTACCAAATGAGCTTATCAACGACCCTCTCTTGACAGATCCCTTGTTGACAGGGCTATCAATCAGGTTAAATACTGATATGTATAAAATACCTTCTTCAAGGCAATCCAAACCAGAATTCAATCTGACATGGGAACATCCCGAAGCGAATCCTTCATCGTCACCCAATATGCACTCTGATACTGAAAATGAACTCTTAGTAGAGCCACCAATAACCTTCATCATTTTGCATGATGAGCCACTGTTCCATGTCACTCTAGGAGAGTTAATAATGAGCACTGGTATTTCAGAGCATCCAACAGTTGTCATCCCCAACCTGGAATGTGAATACTTATTGACCAATTTCGGAAATATAACAGAGTTGTTACTTGCTTGAGAAAACTATGTATACTCTTCATAAGACTGTGAATACCCATCGGGAGAATGATACTCATCTACGCCAGACAACATATTGTCACTAAGAGCCATTCTCCTTTTTTTTTAAAGCTTTCTAGCTTGTCTCTCCCGAGACACCTGACCCTATTTCTGAGCCTTAAAGTTTTTTTTCAAGTGTCATTTTTAAATTAACAAAAAAAAAAGGTGCATGGTATTTAAAAAAATAATAGGGGGCTTTTTTCGAGCCCAAGGAAAAATTGTAATTTTATAAATGAAAAAAAAATTACATGTCTTAGATGCTTACAAAGCATTCAATCATACTAGTTGGAACTGGTGTTCACAGAGACATTACGTATAAAATAACCTACTCCAAAAAGGAAGTACACATGTTACCATTTTCTCCTTTTCTATTTATCTACCTTCTGCCATTCTCCTTGAGTTGGAGTGGTCATTATAAGTTCTAGTTGGTTCTCTTCATTCATCCATGGATTTTCCTTATCTGAATCCAAACTTTCAAAAATATGATGACGTTTGAAACCTGTTGTCTCCTTTTCTTCAGGGATCTTCTCTAACTGCATTGTTGGGAGTGGGGTTCTTTATGCTTCATGATTATCTCCCCCATTTTCTATGATTTCGTGTGGATTATGGGTTTCTTCATTGGTAGGGGGGCCTATTTCCTCCTCATCCTCTTCGTCTTCAGATTGTTGCTCTGGAAATTTTCGTCCCTTGGGTTTCTTTCCTAGTTTTTTTTTCATTATTGGCTCTTTCTTGGCCACGAGACATGTATTTTGTAGATTTCCTATTTTTCCACATATTCAGGACCTAAAGTATTTTTTTTTTAAGTCTAGAAACTGTATCTAACACTGCGCATTATGCATCAAGAGGATACAATCTGACAATCCTTTTTTGAGTTCCACCTCCACACAAATTCTGCCAAAAGTGTAGATTCATTCTTTGGTTCTTTGTTTATCCATCTTTATGTATCGCCCTATGAGATTCACAATTCCTTTTGGAACTTTATGGTTCCAAAAATGAAGAGGGATATTATGAAATATAGCCCAAACCAACATTCTTGATACCACCATTGTATTGGCGTCAAATTATGGGAACCATAGGGTGAAAAAACATTCCACAATATCGCAGAACCATGGTCCCTCTCATAATATACTCTTGTGCCTCCGGTGATTCAAAATTTACCATGAAGAAACAAATGGAGAAGAGGTGACTCTCACAATTAATTGTCCAAGTTGTGAAAATCCACTTTAATAGATCCACTGGTTTTGGCCAGAAACCATTAAATATCCATATGTCTACCTAGGATTCATATTGTACGTAGATAATTTTTTTATGATAGATCTATGACCATTGTAATTGGGACTTGATTTAGCTACTCCACAATATAGAGGCCAGGAACATTGAGAGTCGGATCTGTTTTGGCTGAGGCAACATAGTTCCCTTTAAGAACGTCATTGAAATAAGTACATCCATTTAATTTTCCTTTATTCTACTCTGATCCTTTGGGGAAACTAGATACAGGAAATTTCCCCCTCAACCTCATATTGATAGCAATGGAGGAATTTTGATCAACTCCTTGGCATGGGAGAATCATTTCATCTTGTAGATATTTTCCTGCACAAATCAGACTTTGATCTTGTAGATATTTTCCTGCACAAATCATACTTTTCATCTCCATTGGAATATCTTCTCTTTTATAGATCTCTCGTTTCAGTTCCAATACCAACAAGTCCTTTAGTAATCATATAAGAAGTGATCTACCATCTAGAGTCTATGCGAAAATTTGAAAGGAAGCCACTTCTTCCAACGTTGTTGTAAGACTATTATTCTTACACATCTCTATCATATCTGGTAGTATATAAGGTGGAACTACAATTTATGAAGCTCCAAAAATCCTTCTCATGTCTCGATCCATGCATAAGAAGGGTGAAATCCATGCCATAAATAAGTTGAGAACTCCTATCAAGATATCTCTTGAGAACCAGTGCTTCGAGAATAGATATGTCAGTAAAAACACTTGTCTTAGATCCCCATAATGCAAATCAAAATAAACCACATCATATCTCCATATTCCATCCTCTGTAAGCTGTAAGAGATCCAAATCGATATTCTAGAGCCTTGTTTCTCTGACCTCAATAACGTATGTCAAGTTTCTTAGCTTGTATAATCCTACGTCTTTTGGAATTATTCCTATCAAATTCGTCACTACTCAACCTCTACTCATCTTTAGCATAAAATCTTGATCCAACTGGATCCCTCTCAAAACTCATCCAGAGGGTCCTCATCCCTCTTTTGACACCCATTGAATCAAAGGATCCCCAATACACCGCTCAATATTCACACCAGAGGTGGGAAAACGCGCAATGGATACACCTTCTATGTCACTAGTGAGGACTAGAACCTTAACGTTCAACTCAGCCATCTCTCTCTCTCGTCCTATTCAAAGATATTAGTTAATGTTGAAAAGTATCAAAAGGGGAGGGGGGGTTTATTGAACAAGAGTTTAGGGATATGGAAATTCTGTCGGTCTACAAAAATATTTTGTTTGTTTTGTAAAGCATCATATTTTTTTGGGTGAGGATTGTGCCTTATGAGAGCGCATATTGAAAAATCATATTTATTTTTTTGCGTCGATATGGAAGATAGCCTCATGCAATCAAGAAAGCAGTTGTAAGCTAGAGGAAACAAAACGTTCATGGGTTGCAATGTTTAGAGAGGTTTAGGCCACAACCGAGGAACTAAGAAGTCTAGCAAAAGACAAAGAAGAAATTGAGGGTGATTGGTGTAGCTTTGATCTACTACCACCTTCTATGTTTACTAGTAAATATTTTGATCATTGGGTTATCAAGATGTTAACTTTTATTTGGGCTAAAGAGTTAATTGAGTACGAGTCTAATAACCCATACGATGAATTATGTGATGTTTTTGCATTGAATTTTATAAAACAAGTATTGGATGAGAATTTTTTATGCAAGATAACAAAATCTAAAACTTCTAAGGAAGCATGGAAGATCTTGGAAGCTGAATTTTGTGCAAGGGGGAGTGACATGCAGTAGCAAGATGTCTCACAATTTTTTGATTCAGTTGCAAATCTGAGAGTAGATGAGGAAGACTTTGAAATGAAAACAAAGATTGGAGAATCCCACTCAAAAGTGGACGATGGTCGTAGAATACTATAAAATTGAAACCCATTATGAAAACATGCATATGGATGAAGAATATGCAGCAAATATTGTAGAGACAGCAGTGCAGAGCAAAAGAATATAAATGATCCAGGACTTCACTGTAACGTTGAAGGTGCATAAGATGGTGAATTCCATTGTGATGAAACACATGTGAATGATGACTGCAAATTGAGATGTGAATTGGTGAATCCAACCACAACTGATGGATTTGGTCAAGTTAATTTTTTTATTACGAACATGTAAGCTCAGATATCCCACAATAGAGTGGATGAAAATTATGCTGATGTTAACTTCGATGAAGAACATTGAACTAATGATGAGTGGTTCTGTTGAACCCTTAATTAAACTGAGAGGGGGGGTGAATCAGTTTAACACATTCATGGTCTTTTAAAACTTTCTTTTAAACTTATTTACACCTCCATTTCATGATCAACTTATTATATAATGAAACCACAATCTTAATAAGTGAGCAACAAGTATTAAGCAGATTTAAATATAGAATATCTACACATAATCATAATACACCTAGAAAACATATATAAGTGGAAACCCATAAGGGAGAAAACCACATCTTATTATTGTTGTGATGCAAAGGCAAGCTCCAACTCCCTCGCACCACAGATTTTTGTAGACACCAACCTATAGGAGGCCACTACCTCAATTATGCAAGCTACAACTTGCAAGGAAGCACCAACTCCCATCTATTTTCTGCAGGCTACAACCTACAAGAGGATCCTACCTCAACCAGCTACAACTGGACATCTATCAAGCTACAACTTGATATGGAAGCCCCAACTTCCTCACACTACAATGAAAACACATGTTGATTACCTGGATATCAGCTCTTTTCTGTTCCTTCTTCACTGCTGTCCTCCAGCTTTCATATCTACCTTATATCATCTTTGAATCTTCACAGCTTCTCTATCTTCTCCTCCTTCTTATTACACTCTCTAACCTCCTGCAGCTCTCTTACATTCTTCTTCCTCTCTCATCCATTCTATAGTTCTCTTTTTTTTTCTCTTCACTGATATTACATCTCTTATACAGATAACTCTTGACTGATTACATTCTACAGGGAATATGAAGTGAATAGGCCTGACCCTATGCCTTCCACCCATTCGATTCCTCATTCTTCAATTCAAGTTATTACATGAGAAATAATCATTACAACACTCATGGAGTTTTTCCTATGCCTACGGAGACTTGCCTTTGCATCACATACAATAAAAATAATTAATGAATTTACATTTGCAGTTACAACACTATTTCAATTCAACCCTTTCAGCCTCTTGCTTTTCCATTTATTTTGTCTTCTCTGCCTGCTGTCCCTTTATCTTCTCTACCTGTTGTTATATTTCTAATTGTTCTGCACAACCGTCTTTTTCTTATTTGACCCATGCCTTTACGTTTTACACAGACTCTGCCTCTTGCATATATTACCTACATCGTTCCATGCTCTTCTCTTTTTGCTGGGTCACTTATACTCCCAAGTATTGCCTTCGCGTTTAGACCTTCCTTCTTAACTCACAACCGCAACTGCATCACACTGTTCTGCAGGGGATCGGGTCCTTTTAACTACGCGAGCCTTTCCTTGCCGTGATCAACCTTTTCTTTTGTTACCCGAGTCAACCTCTTCTTCCACTATTTTCTTCATAAACAACACATAATACATTAAGCCTGGACATGAAATACATTACTATTTACCTTTGAACAATATCGTGTCCACTTTTTATCGCATTTCGATATTTCCATCATTCTTTGCTATATGGATCCTTTGCTCTCCGATACGATTTACAAAGGGAAAATCACATACTTCCAGACTTGAAAAATTTTAGGCTTCAGCATCGATTTGCATCGCGTCCGCTCTCTTTATCACACTTCGCACTTTGGCGTTCCTATGTGTTTCTTGCTATGCATAGCTCTTCCAATCCCTGATGCGATTTATCAAAGGGAAACCTTATACCTTCGGATTTGAAATCCTTTAGACATTTTTTTTGAAGTTGCATCGCATCCAGTACTCTTATCGCATTTCACATTTCAGCGATTCAACCTTTCTCTTACGATCTTCACCCCTCCGATCTTGCGATTTGCAATATGCTGGCCAATTCCACGTCATCACCATGTCATCGTGCCATGTCACCTTGCCACATCATCGCCACATCACTGCCACGTCATCTTGCCATGTCATCTTGATTTATTTACGATTTGTGGGGTCAGGTCCACACCAGCTGCCACATCACTTGCCACGTCATCGCCACTTCATCATATTGCACTTTTCATTTTCTATGACCACTGTGTTTGTGCGATTTTTCTCCTGCCCCAATTGCGATATGCGATGGTAATATCGCCTCGCAATATCGGCTATCGCAACATCGTAATATTGGCTATCGCATATAATTTACCATACCGTGTGAACTCATATCTTATGCGATATGCGATCGCATCGCATCGCATCGCTTCGTATCGCATCGCATCGCATTTCAAATTAAAACAATTACCTTGTGACTTGCGATTTTGATCTTCGCCGATGTGATCATCACCGTTGATCTGCCCAGATCTACGGTCCTTACTGCTGCTGGCACTTCCGATTGATTTGTACCCTGCTTATCTTGCGATGAATCTTATCCATTCATTTCTTGCCTTTGCTATTGTGATCTAATCATGACCGTCCGTTCACCTCACTTGGAATTCTTCTGCCTTATTCTATTTTCCATTTGTTTACGCTATCCTGTTATGTGACACCGATCCCACACCTTTTATCATTTCGCTCTTTATATACTTTTTGCTTTAAAACAAAACACGTCAACAAAATGTATTGGCCCCACAATATGCATAACACCAGACCTCAAAAGGCACTTGAATTATTAAATCAGATTCATAAATCATCGGGTTCGGTTTAAGGTTTAAACCCCGAGTCTCCACCATTGATCCTAGAATGATCCAACGGTCATCACGTTATCGCGTGCCAACTAGCCCAATGGATAATGTTTTTGAACCTATGTGAAATAGGCGGTTTCAGTATGCCATGCGTCGCCCTCCTAACGGTATCACGTCCATCTCACTTAAAACCACTTATCCTCCAAAAGCGGTGCGAAAGCCCTCTAGTGGTTTTCGAAACCACTTTCACTATTCCACTTTCACCATTGGCTCCATGGTTCCACATACAATTTTTAATGTAGTTCCTCTGCATCATCAATTATGGTTTCGGTATTCATTCTAGGTACAACCTTCGCCTTTTACACTGCATCTGTTAACTCGACTACAGTAAACCCAAGCGGAACCTTCCGATCTGTTACACTAGCATTCGTCCCCACAAATGTCTTGTCTTATCCTCCAGAAAATAACACCTCTTGTAGCCTCTGCCACTTCACTTTATTTCTCTGCAATAATTCCATTTTATTCTGATCTGCTCCCTTGTCTTGGCGATGCTCCTTTGTGCTCCTTTGCCATCAATGACAATATTTCCAACAGTCTCCCCCTTTGGCATTGATGGTAATACTCCAATGCTTCCTCCAGGACTTCCTCTACTTGATTTTCAGAAGACCCTCTCTTCTTTTTCTTACTTTTCCTCCCTCTTTGACATCAATGAAAAAGGGTTGCACATTTCCCAATGTAGTTTCTATCTTTTCATTTCCTCTGATCTTGAGGATCTGTTCCATGCACTACTCCATTGTTCTAGCTCTTTTATGACAATTTATTGAATACTCTCCCCCTGGAATGATGCTTTCTTGTCTGATATTGACTATCACTTGTCTTCTGCACTGATCCTATTTCTTGTATGTAGCCCCCCCTTCTTTTATTTTTTGATTTCTGATCATGTTAGAGAGTAACATCTGCAGACACTACCCCTAGCTTGTCCCTTAGATATTTGAATGGTTCTTCAGCAAGAGGTTTTGTGAATATTTTTTATGTTTGTTCCTTAGTTGGTACATATTCCATCTTCACTAATTTATGTGCTACTTGTTCTCTGAGGAAGTGGTACTTTATTGGGATGTGCTTTGTTTTTGAATGAGGTACAAGATTTTTTGATATACTTATTGCACTTGTATTGTCACATTTGATAGAAATGGGTTCATCAATGCTTACCTTCATGTCTTGGAGAGTTTGTTTCATCCACATTACTTGTGTGCAACATGCAGTTGCTGCTATGTATTATGCTTCTGCTGTAGATAGAGAGATACAAGTTTGCTTCTTGCTTAGCCATGCCACTAGAATTTTTCCCAAATAAAATGCACCTCCACTTGTGCTTTTCCTGTCATCCACACAGTTGGCCCAATATGCATCTGTGTATGATGTCAATGTGAATTTTTTTCCTTTTGGATACCATAGGCCATAATGTGAAGTTCCTTGTAGATATCTAAATATTCTCTTGATTGCAAGTAAATGATTTGTTTTGGTGCTGCTTGATATCTTGCCACAAGTCCTACTACCAACATAATGTCTGGTCTAGAAGCAGTTAGGTATAGTAGACTTCCTACCATGGATCTGTAAATTTTTTGATCTACATCTGTGGATCCATCATTAGCACATAGTTTGCATCCAGTGATCATGGGAGTTGACACAGGTTTGCAGTCTTCCATTTGAAGCCTGTTGGCTTGAGGGAGGGGTCCTGACCCAGGCTCGGTGTGGAAGGTTTTCCAACAAACCCCTATACTACTGGCCCTTTCAGTAGTGACCTGCTTGCGCAAGTCACAATCTCACCCAAATTAGTATGGGTGGGAGCTGGAACCAGGTTTCTGCACCCTGAGAAAGGAAGGGTAAGGCAAGTACGGCTATGTTCTGTCTAGATTACCTTGTCTCTGCACAGGGTTAACTATGTATCCAATTGCATCCACGTGCACTAGATCTATAATTATATACTTTTCATAACATCAACACAACATTACATAACCCAAACAGAACGGATCTAGATTTACTTCAATACACAGACTTTCGCAGCAAGATATAACCAAAGCATAATAGATCCAATCATTCAATATACGGACCTTCGCAACACAAAGACAGAAAATGAATAACATAGTAATTATCAGCAATCCATTAAATAGTACTCACAAATTCAGATATAATAATCCTGCATATTCATTCATTCGTCACCCTTATAATTCCCTTCCCAACCTGCGCACACAGCAGCAGGGTCCACACACAGCTGGACTAGGATCTTCGCACACACAGCCAGTAGGAGTCCATTCCCCAAAACCCCAAACAGACCACTTTACACAACTGATCTCTCAATAGCTCATCAAATCCTACCTCTTACAATCCGAAATGCCTCTCTATTTATAACAATCTAGCTTTAGCATTCCTATGGTCCGCAACCCATGGTTTTCGGACCCCTAGTTTACCCTTTAACCCCATTACAATGCTTTCGGGGCTTTGACCCACCCCAAAACTCCTACACTATACTAAATATAACAAAAATAACCAAAATGGACCGGTTTTGTAGCTTGTTAGGAGACCTCGTTCCAACAGTCCCCCAACACAATCTTGTGACTCGTCCCGAGTCACGGCACTATTGCAACCCCATGATTCGTAGCCTGGTATGGTTTGACTTGACCTCCATTGACAAAACCAGGGAGGAGGTCACCATGCAGGGTAGCTAACTGGATTGCTCCTCCATTCATAACCTTCTAAACTATGTACGGATCAAGCCAGTGCTGCCAGAATTTTCCTGGATGTTTCGCAAACTGGCTGTCGTATAACAAGATGAGATCACCTACGAAAAATGTCTTCTAGCGAACATGTCGATCATGCCAGGCTTTATCTCTAGATTTTTGTACCTGCTGTTGAATTTGAGCAATAAATTGATCTTCTTCCAATGCTACCAGTTGCGCCAGGCGTTCTTCTATGATATCGGAGTCTGCCATATTTGTAAATGCTGCAATGCATAGGCTAGGAACAACATATTATATGGGCATGATGGCCTCCTTGCCATAGACCATTCGGAAAGGTTTCCTACCAATCAGCTTTTTGTAGGTCGTTCGGTAAGCCCATAGGACCGAGGGGATGCAAATATCCCAGTCACTATGATCGGCATTACAAACCTTCGTTAGTGCCTGCTCCAAAATTTTGTTGAAAGGTTCCACTGTCCCATTAGCTTGGGGATGGTATGGTGTACTCTTGGCATGGTGGATCTGGAATTCATCATTCAAAGCTTGTATCGTTTGGTTAACAAAATGCGTACCGTAGTCACTCATTAGGATTTTCGGGCAGCCAAACTTGGTCAGGATCTGCTCAAAGATGAAGTGTGCATCAGTATCGACGGTACAATCCTTCACGGCTTGTGCCTCAGCCCATCGTGTGATGTAGTCAGTGGCAGTGATAATGTATCGCGCGCCGATTTTCTTGCCTGGTGGATTAATGGGTCCTATAAAGTCAATGGCCGATTTATCAAAAGCCTATAGGGCCATTTGGGGCTGTAACAGCATATCATCGCATCGCGAGGGGCAGTTGGTTCGTTGGCAGGTATCACATGTTCTACAATAGGTGTAATAATCCTAATGCAGGGTAGGCCACCACAAGCCAGCCCTCAGAATCTTTTGCACTGTAGCCCTGCCTGCATAGTGGCCGTCAGCGACTCTCTAATGGACCTCTATGAGGACGGCGGGTTGTTCATGTTCTAATACGTATCTGCGGAGTATTTCATCTATGCCTAGCTTGTATAGCTGTCCTGCGATTTTAGTAAAGTCTGCCGCTCGAGTGACCAACTCCTTTTTTTGTTGCACCGAATACGTAGCCGTGCCATACCCGTAGTAAGGAACTCAAGGATATCAGCAAAGTGGTCATCCACCATTTTAATGGTAAACAGTTGTGCATCAAGTAAGCCTTCGTCCATGTTAGTGGCTTCTTCCCCTATCTCAATACGAGACAGATGATCCGCGCTTGCATTCAACCTTCCAGGCTTCACGATGATCTCAAAATCATATTCTTGAAACAGCAACAACCAGCAGAAAATCTTCCCCCCCAACACAGGCTTGTTGACTAGGTATTTCAAAGTCAAATGATCTGTAAACATCTTAAAGTGTCCCCCCAGCAGATAGTGCTGATATTTTTGTAGCACATATACCATAGCCAGTCCTTCGTGTTCACTGGTAGAGTAATTCCATTCGGCACCTGAGATTTTTCGACTGGCAAAGGCAACCGGATGATTAATATCCCCTTCGTCAGGATGCATAAGGACCGCACCCAAGGCAATGCATGACGCATCAAAATGTACATGGAATTATTTTGACCAATCAGGGAATATCAATATGGGCGCAAAAATCATCTTCTCCTTGAGCAGTTCAAAGCTCTTCTGACATTCATCATTCCAAAAAAAAGAGACATCTTTCTTTAGCAGCTGTTCCATGGGTGCTGTGATCAGGGCGTATCCTTGAATGAATTTCCTGTAATAGCCTATGTGACCGAGAATGGAGCATAGTTGTCTCTCCATTGTAGGGGCTTCCAGGTTGATAATTACATCTGTCTTCACAGTATCAACCATCAGACCCCGCTGACAGACTATATGACCCAGAAAGATTTTGAACGGCACGCAGAAGATGCACTTCTCGATATTCAGGGAGATCTGGTGCTTTCAACATGCATCCAACATTAATCGCAGGTTTGAGACGTGATATTTTACTAAGCCAAACACCATTCAGTCATCGAAGTAAACCTCCAGAAACTTATGGATAAATTCTTTGAACACAGCCACTACGACCCTTGAAAAGGTAGCAGGTGCGTTCTTAAGACCGAAGGGCATGACCGTGTACTGGAAGGAGCCCCATTTGGTGGAAAAGGTGGTCTTACTGCGATCCTCTGGTGCAATTCTGATCTGATGGTATCGCAAGAATCCATCTATGAAGGAATAGGCCTCCTAGCCACCCACACTATCCAAGATTTCATCGGAGAAGGGAGAAGGGAAGGGGTCGTGAACGCAGGCATTGTTTAGTTTTCAGAGGTCCACACAGATACATATTTTTCCTTTTGTTTTTTTCTCCTAAACGACCATTGGGCTGATCCAATCTAACTGTTCAACTAGTTCAATGATACTGGAAGTCAGCATTTTGTCCAGCTCTTCTTTGACCTTTTGTTTATACTTAGGATTCAACTAGTAGGGTCGCCACTTGATGGGTCATGCCCCCGGTTTTAGAGTGATGTGCATAATGCCGAGGTCCCCCATGATTCCCTTGAGCTCAGAAAACTTTGTAGGAAATAAGTCTTGGTACTCCGTGAGTAGCTTGGCGACTTTGCCCACAGTGCCTTTGTCCCAATAGTCCCCAATTTTCGCCAGTTTAGGATGTTCATCTGTCCCAATATTAACCTCGCGTAGCCGAAGAGGTTACGTCACATCGAAATTTAAGAGCGATGGTCTGATAATGGCACGTTCCCCTTCAGATTCCGGAACAAAGAGATTCTACGGGTTATCTTCCTCTTCATTAATCGCCAAGCTCCGGCAGTTGACTATGTCTTGAATCTGGGCCTCCCATGTCAGAACAGCTGGTGGGGTGTGACGGTGAGGCTTCCTAAAGACGAATGCATCAATGTCTTGCAGGGCTTTGTCAAGAATTTATGTTCCCCCAATGAGTCTGAATGTTCCGAGGAAGTCCTCTTTTAATATTTCCCAATGGCGGGTCCACTGATGTAATTCGGCATCCAAGTACCAAGTAGTGGGGCTGGGGCCTAGGGCATGTATGAACAGATGGATCCACTCATCTGGGGTTCGGTCAGCCCACTTGGTTGTCCATATACGCAGATGTGCACGGGGATCTCCGGGCCCCAAGAATATCTCCATGCGCACATCAGCAGGGGGTGTGAATCGCAGCACCATCCTATCCCGACACATCTCCCAGTCTGGGAATGCTTTCTTGTGGGTATCCCACCATCGAGCAGGTGTGTTGCGTAGCGCTAGATCGAGCACCCAGAGTCATTGATCCTTGGGCACCCTAGCTTCTAATGTTCTTATGAAGTCCTGGACAGTACTAAACCCATCAAAGTGGGGAAGGTCCCTTACCTCCAAAGTGATGCAGTAGAAAGTCCTTGCAATCTGAGGGCATTGTAGGGTTGAAACATCATGTAGCCAAGTCTACCACTTCTCAAGTTCTTCATCTGGATCAGAAAAGTACGCCCTGTTATTCTCCCATTTGAATACTCCACCTGTTACAGGATTATCCTAGTCCTCATCCTGTGCTGTCATCCTGTAGATGTGATCGAGCTCCTCGTCTTCATATGCTGTTTCGGTATACCTTACGCCCTCAGCAGGATCTAGTGGTACTATTACACGTGTCCCATTCTTCTCAAACACCATGCTGCGTTTTTTTAGATTAATGACACCTCCTACATCGATAGCCCAGTCTATCCCCAGGAGCCCAGGATAGGGGTCCGTATCTTCCATAATTTCTATGACCTCAAAGTCAGCCAGGACCTTTAGTCTTGCGACATTGACCATAACCCTTGGCAACCGTCCCGGAGGGATTATATTTTGTTGATTCGCCATTCGCAGCTAGATGGTGGACCAGTCTAGTTTAGGTTCTCCCATTCGTTTGTAGGTTTGTTTTGGTAAGACATTCGCATCAGATCCAAGATCAAGAATAACCTGATCTATCTCATAGTCACCAATTTGTACAATCAAGCACATCTCTCCCCCGGTGCGCCTTTTATAGCTGTGTAATTTGTGTACTTCCTTAACCTCAGTCATCATGCTGGGCTGAGCTACGCAGTCTTGCAGTAATACTTGAAGACTTTCTCCCGCCTGCGGGCTGCGTAGGAGCTTCAAGCATGCCCTCAAAAAGGTTTCAACTTCTTCTTCTGGTAGCTGCGCAGGGGCTCCCAGTGATTCCTGCTTCCTGGGAACTGGTTCTTTCCAAACAGAAAGCTCCTCTCTTGCTTTCTAGGTGACCATGCTATGCGTTATGCTCCTTAGCTCCGTTTTGACTCTCTGTATATTTCGTGTGTGAGTAGACTATTTGTCCTTCATCTTTGTTAGCAAAATTGGGTAGTCTTTGAGTTCATGGTCCCACTGTCGGCAGTATTTACAGGTCTGCCTAGTGGGATTTGAGCAGTTCCGGGTGAATTTCCCTACCTCTCTGCAGTTGTAACAGATCAGTTGGCCCCGTCCTCATCCAGCGCTTCCTCCCCGCCCCCCTGCCCTGCAGGGATAATTTTAAGGATGGAAAATTATCTTGAAGTTTAAAAAATTGGCGAATCTCACTAATCCCTAATATGCAAACTATAAAATGTTTAATTATGTATTTGTAAAATTATTCAAATTTATAACGATATTATATATATTGTATATATAATGTTGGCTATTTTTAACGTAAAATAATTTTATATTGTAAAATTTGGGCGAATCATTTTTATAAAAAAATGGAAATTAGCGAATCTTTTTTTTGGAAAAACCATGGAAAATTAGCCCACCTGCGAATATTAGCCCCTAAAATTTTCCATGCTGCCCTGTGTAGGGGAGACACTAAAGCTCGCGGGGGATCTTAGAGAGGCAGGATCGGATTGTACCCTATAGAGGGTTCCCCGATCTACTAGTAAGTCATATGTGCGGAAATTCTGCTCATCGTGTCCTATAGATCGGTAGAACCTACATCATTGTTGCTTCAATTCACCTCTATTGACCCATGGACACTGGGTTGTATCATGCAGTCCCACCACCCGGAAATCCTCGCACCAAAGGTCCATGGTTACCCCCTTCCCTCGTTCCATCCGTAAGCTCTGTATTTCCATGTGCATGGCCCTGAGCTGCTCCTGAATTTTCTGTATTCCCTCCCTTCTGTCATCCTTAGGTGCCGCTTCAAGTTTCATGGAAGCTTCCAAGGCTTTTTCTTGTGATTCAAAAGTCTGATGGCCCATGGGCGTACGCAAGTGAGGTAGGAGCATAGCAATAAACCATTATGTATGTTGTTTGTCATCATACTTGAACTCGCCTTCTTGGATTTCTTTTTTTAACCGTTGATCAGCCTCCCAGACTAACTCAGATGCTCCCTGCTTGAAGTCTTTCACTTCCGATACTAGTTGGGAATAGGATTTCAGTTTCCAGAATTGTTGTTTTAGGGCATCCTTAATATTTTGAAGTGTTGCGCTCCCGTTTTGAGATATGTACCGCATATACCAATCCGGCGCCCTTTCCTCAAAAGCCAAGGATAGCTGCACTCTTTTTACAGTATCACTTACCACCCCTTGCGTTGTCCATACCGAATCGGCCACGAACCAGAATCGTTCTAGGTCCTCATCGACTGCTCCTTTAAAGGTGGGTAATTTTAATTGTGCCGCCATGGGCTCCTCCGGTTTACCTTCCTGAGGCCTTAGCATCGGGGCGGCTAATGAATTTCATGTAGGTCTCGACAGACTATGGGCAGGGCAATCTTCCTCTCACCTGTTTTGATAGTTCTCACTGTTCCGCATTATATCTTGGCTCATTTAGCCCTACGCTAGATCTGTGATGCCACTACCCGATCCCATTCTCATATCTATTTGGGTCCCAGCAACGGAACCTTTTGTTGGCTTGAGGGGTCCTGACCTAGGTTTGGTGTGCAAGGTTTGCCAACAAACCCCTATACTACTGGCCCTTTCGGCAGTGACCTGCTTGCGCAAGTCACAGTCTCACTCGAAGTAGTATGGGTGGGTGCTGGAACTAGGTTTCCAAACCTTGATAAAGGAAGGGTAAGGCAAGCAGGGCTACGTTCTGTCCAGATTACCTTGTCTCTACGCAGGGTTAACTATGTATCCAATTGCATCCACGTGCACTAAATCTATAATTATATGCTTTTCATAATATCAACACAGCATTACATAACCCGAATAGAACAGATCTAGATTTACTTCAATACACAGACTTTCACAGCAAGATATAACTAGAGCAGAATAGATCCAATCATTCAATATATAGACCTTCGTAGCGCAAAGACAGAAAATGCGTAACACAGTAATTATCAGCACTCCATTCAATAGTACTCACATATTCAGATCTAATAATCTTGCATATTCATTCATTCATCACCCTTACAATTCCCTTCCCAACCTGCACACACAGCAGCAGGGTCCACACACAGCTGGACTAGGATCTCCGCGCACACAGCTAGCAGGAGTTCGTTCCCCATAACCCCAAACAGCCGCTTTACACAACATATCACTCAATAGCTCATCAAATCCTACCTCTTACAATCTAACATGCCTCACTATTTCTAACAATCTAGCTTTAACATTCCTATGGTCTGCAACCCATGGTTTTCGAACCCCTAGTTTACCCTTTAACCCCATTACAATGCTTTTGGGGCTTTGACCCACCCCAAAACCCCTGTGCTATACTAAATATAACAAAAATAACCAAAATGGACCGGTTTCGTAGCTTGTTAGGAGACCCCGTTCCAACAAAACCTTTTCAACATTTCTCTTAAGTATTTTTCTTGCGAAATGAATGTTCCTGTGTTCTTTTTTTGAATTTGAAGTCCTGAATAGAAGGTCAGCTCTCCAATCATTGACATCTCAAACTCTGATTTCATTTCTTCAGCAAATCCTTTTTCTAACTCATCTTTGTTGCTACCAAACATGATGTCATCTACATGCACTACTACAATTAAGAGTTCATTTTCATTAGCCTTTATGCACAAATTTTTGTCTACTCCTCCTTTTTTTTACCCTTGTTTTTGCAAGTATTTGTCCAGCCTTGAATTCCATGCACGAGGAGCTTGTTTCAGACCATATAAGGCTTTCTTTAATCTGCACACATAGTCATGTTTATCTGTTAACGAGAATCCTTCAGGTTATTCCATGTAGACTTCTTCCTCTAGATCTCCATTCAAGAAGGTGGACTTTACATCCATTTGATATACCCTGAAATCATGATAGCATGCAAAGGAAAAAAAACATTTCGATTGCTTCCATTCTGGCTACAAGGGCAAAGGTTTCATCATAATCAAGTCCTTCAATTTGAGAATATCCCTTGCATACAAGTCTGGATTTACTTCTGATTACATGCCCTTGTTCATTCATCTTATTCCTGAATATCCATTGTGTGCCAATGACATTTTTCCCAGTGGGTCTTGGAATTAATTCCCAGGTATTGTTCTTCTCAATTTGGTCTAGTTCTTCATTCATAGCATTTACCCAATTTTTGTCTTTGTTGGCTTCTTCAAACTTCTTTGGCTCTATTTGAGATAGCATGGCTAGGTATACTTCTTCTATCTGTTCAGCAAGTTGTCTTCTTGTCTGGACTCCCACACTCTTATCTGCAATGATTTGATCTTCTCGATGGTTCTTTTGAGTGTATCTTGAGGGACCTTTTGAGTTTAATTCAGTATATTTTGTTGTCTTTCTATGTTCATCATTATCTTGGTTCTCAACCTCATGATCATCTGGAGGATTGGTGCAGCTTGTGTTTCTTGTTTTTTTTGGTAGATTTTTGTCAACTCTTAAATCAATGCTTTCCACAATTTTGTGCAGTCTTTTGTTGTAACACATATAACCCTTACTCTTGGATGCATATCCTAAAAATATTCCTTCATCAGCTCTTGCATCAAACTTCCCCAGTTTTTCAGCATTATTTTTTATGAAACACTTGCTTCCAAAGACTCTAAAGTGCTTGATTGATGTTGGTTTACCATGCCATAATTCGTAAGGAGTATTATCACAATTTGGTCTTAGATGAGCTTTGTTGAGAATGTGAACAGCTGTGTGTACTGCTTCTTCCCAATAGGTTTGGGGAATGTTACTTTCTTGCATCATGGCTCTGGCAATCTGTTGTACTAACATGTTTCGTCTTTCTACCACTCCAGTCTGTTGAGGTGTACCTGCAATTGTAAACTATTGTTTTATCCCATGTTCATTGCATAGATTTGCAAAATCATAGTCTGTGAATTCACCTCCTCTTTCTGATCTGATGTATTTTAGCTTGCATCATGTTTGATTTTCTGCCAATGCCTTGAATATCTTGAATTTCTCAAGTGCTTCAGATCTATATTTGAGAAATGCCACCCACGTCAATCTGGTAAAATCATTTATTATTAGCATGAAATAAGATTCTCCACCTGGTGCATTAGTTCTTGAAGGTCCACACAGGTCCATGTGTACAAGCTGAAGTGGCCTACTTGTAGATATTTCATCTTTGGTCTTGAAAGATGTGCGGGTCTGTTTGCACAATTGGCAGGATTTACATATGGTATTTGGAGGCTTATTTATTGTAGGCATATTCCTGACTGCACTCTTCTTGCTCAAACTGATGATGTGGTCAAAGTTTAGGTGTCCCAATCTTCTATGCCATAACCATGATTCGTCAATTTTTCTTAAGTGGCATGCTTCATTCTCTTCTTTTACTATGTAGACATTACTTTCTATTAGAACACCTTTGATCAAGGTCTTTCCTGTGGTGCTAGATCTTACTTCACAATCTTGGGCTCTGAAAAGGATCTCACAGCCTTTATCACACATTTGACTGACACTTAGCAAATTGGCTTTTAGCCCATCCACAAATAGTACATCTTGAGCCTCTCCTCTTCCATTATTCAAACTGATTGAACCTTTTCCTTTGATTTTCCCTACTTTATCATTACCGAATGTAACATTTCCATATTTCTTTTCATCAAAGGTTACAAACTTGCTTCGATCTCCAGTCATATTCTTTGAGCATCCACTGTCTATATACCATTGGCTTTTCTGATCTTGAGCTATTTGAGCCAGGTCACACTTATTCAGCTTCTTTTTCCATTGCATGTTGCTATTTGTTTGGTACCTTTCCTAAGAAGATGGACCACAGTCTTTGAGAGGAAATTTGTGAGACTTGTGTCTGATTTGATGGCATACAAAGCATTTGATTATATTTTTAAATGGATTATGTGTACGAGGGAACTCTCCATTGTTCATAAATCTCCTTGAGTTTTTATACATCATTCTTTGTCCAAACATTATGCACTCCACGGCTTTGTGACCAAACCCTTTACAATAAAAACAATACCCATGGAAACGATTAGAGTACCTGGTGAAAGGTTGTCCTCTCCATTTGTTTGCTTGAGGTAGTATTTTCATTTTCTTCATCCTTTACTGGTTGGACTTGATTTTCTGTGTCTAATAGTATGCTGCAATATGTCCCAGTTTTTGGTAGACAAGACAAGTGGTATTTCTCATCGGAGGAAAGAATCTCCTTTGATAGCTTCCGAATTTATTCAATTCATATTCAAAAGTGTAAGAGCCTTTTTTAACTGACTATTTCTTTATTTCGTTCTGTGTCATTTGAGGTTCCTTCTTGTTTCTGTTTACTTCATTGCAGGTCTTGTTTTTTCTGGCTTCTATTTCGGTAGGAATCTTTTGAGCAGCTTCATTATACTTTACGGCTTTTACAAAAGTGATTTTCTGTTTATCTTCTACCTTGTATTTTCTAGTTTCTCATTTTTAACCTATCCTAGTATTTATGAGAGGAGATTTTTAAGCATTTAGTATTTTATCCAACTTTTCAGAGCTTGTCATTCGTGGAGAGTTCATTGATAATTCCCTTTGGGCGTTTTCTAATTTCTTTCTCATGCATACTACTTCTTCTTCCAATTTCTCTTGCTTCTGAATTTTATCCTTAATTTTTTTTAGTAGAGTTTCATCCACATTTGCTTCTTCAAGTTCTACTTTCAATTGAATTAGGTCTTCTGAATTTAGTTCCTCTTTTACATATTTGAGGAGAATGTCTTTCTGTTTTCTACACTTGAGTTTAAGCATGTCTATTTCCTCCAGGGCACTTCTTAGCTCCCCCTCAAGATCTACCTCACCTTCTTCCTCATCTTCTAGAAGGAATCCTTCAGACTCTTCCTTGGCTATCAACACAAATTCAGAGCTTCCTTCTTCATTTGAGGATTCATCCGAGTTTCCAGATGCACTGCTATCTTGCTGAGCATAAAGTGATTTTCTATTGAATCTCTTCCCTTTCTGCCAGTTATTTGTTTTGGTTTTCTCTATCTCTTGAGTCTGATTCTTTGTTTTCTTGTAAGGACACTTTGATGCATAATTATCAACTCTTCCATAGTTAAAGAATTTAAATGGAAGTTTACCTTTATACTTGCCTGAGCCTCTATCCAATCTTCTAACAAATTTGGCCTCTTCTTCATCAGAGCATGAGCATGTATCTTCCTTTTCTTCTTTGCACTTCTCTGCCTTAAAGGCTGCCTCCCTCATATTTGACTTCCTCTGTGGAAGTCTCATCTCATAGGCTATTAAGTTTCCAAGTAATTGGTTCATGGTCAATGTTTCCCAGTCAGTTGTTTCTTCTATGGCAGAAACCGTGGGATTAAACCTGGATGGTAAAGACCTCAATATATTTTTTACAATTACACTTTCTCTAATGGTTTCTCCTAGAGATTTCATGTTATTCACTATTTCTGCAACCCTTAAGAAGAAGCAGGCAACATCTTCTTCTTCATTCATTTTTATATTTTCAAACTGGGCTTTAGAGACTTGCAATTTGGCAGCCTTCACCTTTTTATCTCCCTCATGAATACTTTCTAATGTATCCCATACTTCTTTGGCAGTCTTGTTGTGCATTACTTTGATAAATTCTGCCTCACACAGAACATTTAAGAGTGCATTCATGGCTTTTGCATTGGCTATAAAATCTTGTTTGGCTTCTTTCTCTATGTTAGAATCCTTTGGGGTATATCCTAATTCCACAGCAGCCCAAACTTATATTCCTACAGACATAATGTATGTCCTCATTCTTATTTTTTAGAAGGCATGATTTGTGCCAGTAAACAAAGGGGCTTTATCTTTTGAGCAACCTTCCACGCTAGTCATCTTGGGGACCAAGGATCTCCTTCCAGTTGTTAAACTAAAACAGAAGGAACTAGCTCTTATACCAATTGTTAAACCCTTAATTAAACTGAGAGGGGGGGTGAATCAGTTTAACACATTCATGGTCTTTTAAAAATTTCTTTTAAACTTATTTACACCTCCATTTCATGATCAACTTATTATATAATGAAACCACAATCTTAATAAGTGAGCAGCAAGTATTAAGAAGATTTAAATACAGAATATCTACACATAATCATCATACACATAGAAAACAGATATAAGTGGAAACCCATAAGGGAGAAAACCACATATTATTATTGTTGTGATGCAAAGGCAAGCTACAACTCCCTCTCATCATAGATTTTTGTAGACACCAACCTACAGGAGGCCACTACCTCAATTCTGCAAACTACAACTTGCAAGGAAGCTCCAACTCCCATCTATTTTCTGAAGGCTACAACCTACAGGAAGCTCCTACCTCATCCATCTACAACTGGACATTTATCAAGCTACAACTTGATATGGAAGCACCAACTTCCTCACACTACAATGAAAACACATGTTGATTACCTGGATATCAGCTCTTTTCTGTTCCTTCTTCACTGCTGTCCTCCAGCCTTCATATCTACCTTATATCATCTTTGAATCTTCACAGCTTTCCTCCAGCCTTCATATCTGCCTTATATCATCTTTTAATCTTCGCAGCTTCTCTATCTGCTCCTCCTTCTTCTTACACTCTCTAACCTCCTGTAGCTCTCTTACATTCTTCTTCCTCTCTCGTCCATTCTACAGTTCTCTTTCTTTCTTTTTTCTCTCCACTGATATTACATCTCTTATACAGATAACTCCTGACTGATTGCATTCTACAGGGAATATGAAGTGAATAGGCCTGACCCTATGCCTTCCACCCATTCGATTCCTCATTCTTCAGTTCAAGTTATTACATGAGAAATAATCATGACAACACTCATGGAGTTTTTCCTATGCCTACAAAGACTTTCCTTTGCATCACATACAATAAAAATAATTAATGAATTTACATTTGCAGTTACAACACTATTTCAATTCAACCCTTTCAGCCTCTTGCTTTTCCGTTTATTTTGTCTTCTTTGCCTGATGTCCCTTTATCTTCTCTACCTGCAGTTATATTTCTAACTGTTCTGCACAACCGTCTTTTTCTGACTTGACCCATGCCTTTACATTTTACACAGCCTCCGCCTCTTACATATCTTACCTACATCGTTCCATGCTCTTCTCTTTGTGCTGGGTAACTTATACTCCAGAGTACTGCCTTCGCGTTTAGACCTTCCTTCTTAACTCACAGCCGCAACTGCATCACATTGTTCTGCACGAGATCGGGTCCTTTTAACTACACGATCCTTTCCTTGCCATGATCAACCTTTTCTTTTGTTACCCGAGTCGACCTCTGCTTCCACTATTTTCTTCATAAACAATGCAGAATACATTAAGCCTGGACATGAAATACATTACTATTTACCTTTGAACAATATCGCATCCACTTTTTATCGCATTTCGGTATCTCCATCGTTCTTTGCTATGTGGATCCTTTACTCTCCGATGCAATTTCCAAAGGGAAAATCACATACTTCCGGACTTGAAAACTTTTAGGCTTCAGCTTCGATCTGCATCGCGTCCACTCTCTTTATCGCACTTCGCACTTCAGTGTTCCCATGTGTTTCTTGCTATGCATAGCTCTTCCAACCCCCGATGTGATTTCTCAAAGGGAAACCTTATACCTTCGGATTTGAAATCCTTTAGAATTTTGCTTTGAAGTTGCATCGCATCCGGTACTCTTATCGCATTTCTCATTTCAGCGATTCAACCTTTCTCTTACGATCTTCACCCCTCCGATCTTCCGATTTGCAATATGTAGGCCAGGTCCACGTCATCTTCATGTCATCGTGCCATGTCACCTTGCCACGTCATTGCCACGTCACTGCCATGTCATCTTGATTTATTTACGATTTGTGGGGTCAGGTCCACATCAGCTGCCACGTCACTTACCACGTCATCGCCACGTCATCATATCGCACTTCGAATTTTCTGTGACTGCTATGTTTGTGCCATTTTTCTCCTGCCCCGATTGTGATATGCGATGGTAATATCACATCGCAATATCGGCTATCAGAATATCGCAATATCGGCTATCACATATAATTTACCATATCGTGCGAACTCATATCTTATGCGATATGTGATATGCGATCGCATCGCTTCTCATCGCATCGCAAATTAAAACAATTACCTTGTGACTTGCGATTTTGATCTTCGCCAATGTGATCATCATCGTTGATCTGCCCAGATCTACAGTCCTTGCTGCTGCTGGCACTTCCGATTGATTTGTACCCTGCTTATCTTGCGATGAATCTTATCCATTCATTTCTTGCCTTTGCTATTATGATCTAATCGTGACCGTCTGTTCACCTCACTTGGAATTCTTCTGCCTTAGTCTATTTTCCGTTTTTTTACGCTGTCTCGTTCTGTGACACCGGTCCCACACCTCTTATCATTCCGCTCTTTATATACTTTTTGCTTTAAAACAAAACACGTCAACAAAATGTATTGGCCCCACAATATGCATATCACCGAACCTCAAAAGGTGCTCGAATTATTAAATCAAATTCATAAATCATCGGGTCCGGTTTAAGGTTTAAACCCCGAGTCTCCGTCGTTGATCCTAGAATGATCCAATGGTCATCGCGTTCTCGCGTGCCAACTAGCCCAATGGATAATGTTTTTGAACCTATGAGAAATAGCCAGTTTCAGTATGCCACACGTCGCCCTCCTAACTGTATTGCGTCCATCTCACTTAAAACCACTTATCCTCCAAAAGCGATGCGAAAACCCTTTGGTGGTTTTCGAAACCACTTTCACTGTTCCGTTTTCGCTGTTGGCTGATGGTTCCACATCCAATTTTTAATGTAGTTCCTCTGCATCATCAATTATGGTTCCGGTCTTCATTCCAGGTACAGCCTTCTCCTTTTACACTACATATGTTAACTCAACTACAGTAAACCCAAGCATAACCTTCGAATCTGTTCCACCAACATTCATCCCCACAAATGTCTAGTCTTATCCTCCAACAAATAACACCTCTTGTAGCCTCTGCCGCTTCACTTTTAAAACTTTCTCTGCAATAATTCCATCTGATTCTGATATGCTCCCTTGTCTTGGTGCTGCTCCTTTGTGCTCCTTTTCCATCAATGACAATATTTCCAACAGGTTCCACATGATGCAATAGAAATATCTTATTGATGTGTGGTTATTTGGTGTGATAATCCCACTTGTATTTGGAATCCAAGTGGAAGATAACATGTTTGGAGCAGCAAAGGTTGGTAATAAGGTAGAAAATGAAAATTATGATGCAATGATAGAACAAAAGAAGGCATAGAATGTAGAGGTGGATTAGGAAGCTCTCACTAAAGAACACAACAAATATGTTTGCAACTTTATTTTTTAATATGCATGTGTTCAGAATAGCATGGGCACAAAATTTGAAAATAAAGTTGCTAATAAGTTTTATGCATATTTGAATTTCACTGAAGAAGGGATGCAGAAACAAATTAAACAAATTGTTGTGAGTCTTAAAGCATCAGCTGGAATAAAAGAATCGAATGAAATGGTGAACATTGATCTTGAGCGTGCAGAGTACAAGAAAAAAAAAACCATACCTGATGATGAGAGTGAAGAGAATGAAATGGAAGTTTATGAAAACAAGGAAGAATGCATTAAAACTATTTTTTAGCAATAGAGTCAAGAAGAGATAAGATTTTTCTATCAAGGAATATGGAAGAAAGAATGTCAGGGATATGAAGCGCAAGAAGAAGCCCAAAGAACATAGTTTGAAGAAGAAGAGTTCTCGAAGCATTCCACGAGTGAAAGAATCCTTGAAGAGGAAGTTGTAGAAGATGGACTACAATAAAATTCAAGAGAAGCCAAAGAAACATTGCAACAACAACATGTAAAGAAATATGGAGCCTATAGTAAGAACGCAAACAAAGAATGAAGAAATTTCGAGGATATGTAATTTGGAAGAAACAAAAAAGAAAACGTAAAATTGTAAAAATTTTGAGTCATTATAAGCCTAGCTGAGACATAGACCAGTGGGCATGTTTGAGTAATGATTGAGTTAATTTCTATTGTATGTCTAGCAAGCATAGTTAATTCATTTTGAGTCATGTTTGAGTTATGTTGAGTCACACAGTTATAATTAAGGGGGAGTGTTGGAAATTGTAATTAATCCTCCATGCAAGAGTTAGCTAAATTTGGAGAGCCACGTAATTGAGTCAAGTCGAGTGAGTTCGAGTTAAGTCATATTTTGGGAAAATTCAAATTTAGAGAGTGTGTGCATGTTGAAGTTCTTTTGAGTTTTTCATTAGCTTAAAAGCATAAATACCCCAAGTTGGGTTCATTGTAATCATCAATTTCGTATGGTCAATTGAAGAGCTGCAACTCGTGTTATTGTGTGTGTGAAATACTGTGATAAAATTTGTTCCTTTCCTCCTTTGCCTTTCCAACACAATTTAATTCCATAACTGAAACATTGACAAATAGAAAACAATAGAATGGAAACCTACATTATTGAAAACAAGGTAAGGGAGTATTATTATATTCTTCTTATGTGGTCGTTTGAGGACTTCTTATGGCCATAAATTACAACTACTCCAAAGATCTTGGTAGGATTGATTCCCATCCCAGTGATGGAAATAGTTGCCAAGTGTCCCATGCATACAACAAATCAAACTGAAAGCGGAGCCAAATACTATGCCACTAGGTATCTTAACATAATAAAATATTCAATCTATATAGAAAATAAAATGGGTTACTACGATCTTTGGGGCATAGCTAAACTAGCGATGGTTGTTTAAATCAATTATTTTGTGAGGGGAGGTCCAGTGTTCAAATACCCCAACTTTCCCCCAAGTTACCCTTTAAAATTTCTACCAAATTCAAATAAAATGAATAAAATAAACAATCTATACATTTTGGAGAAAATATTTCCAACCATCATGTACCTGTCTTTTGAGTTTTTTCTTGTTTATGTCTTCTGCCTCTACAATATTTGTGAGTTTTATCTAGTTTATGTCTTCTGCCTATACAATCTTTGTCATGGTATGAAAGCTTGAGGCTACATAACAATTTTATAATCTTTTCCAAGATATAAGAGCGCAAGGTTGCAAAGCAGCATTTGAAACATAGAGAATACAAGTTTGAGGAGGAGAATGAATAAGTTAATTCTTTCCAAGCCAATGAAAGCCAAGAAGCCAAAATACATCAACCAATAATACCCCAAGTGTGGGACCACTACGAAGGTTGCCAAATCGAAGTGATAACCTAGAAAATTTCATGAGTAGCGACAATACACAACTAACTCACCCTAGCAACAGTAGCAGTCACGTTATATTGTAGACACTTCAAAACCAACAATTTTGAGAACACTAATGCAACCTCATGAACACTAACATAGGCTCTCTATATCGGAAGGTGTGTTAACCATCATTAAAAAGAAGCGCCACAAAAATTCCACAACAAAGGTATTTATGCATGTATTAAGCCACAAATTCATTTTAAATGGTCTGCAACAAACGTATTTACACATATGTTAAGCCAAGAATTCGTTTGAAAAAATCTGCACAAAGGTTTTTACACGTGTTAATTTTTTGAATGAGTTTATTTTTTAATTCACTGGATGAATAGAGGGGGATGGTATTGTTTTAAAAGGGCTCTTGTAATTTTTAAAAGGGCTTCGTTGATAGTTCTTTCAAAACCAACAAAGGTTTCTTAGGAAAGAAAATACATTCAAATTTATTTTTTTAAAGTCTATTTAGAAAAAAAGAGGGCTTTGTTCATTAGCAATTTTATTTAAAAGAATTTTTTTGAAACATTTTTTCTCTACATCTTTAAAAAAAAATTGCGTTTATTGGAATCTACATGAGCATGTTTGGAAAGTAGTAGCGCCTCCTGTCTATCAAGAAAAAAGTAACTATGTTTACAGGTCAATTTACTTGTTGAAAAAATGGGAAAATCCAAGAGGCTAATAAAGTAAAAGCATGAAAAAGATCTATTTGAGATCTACTTGAAAGAATTAGAATCCAAAAAGAAAAATAATGTGTTCGCATGAAAATGCATAAATAAATGCATAGATAACAACATTCTTCCCTTCATTGTGCAAAGTCAACAAAGGAGGATGGGGATACCCTTGAGAGGATTTTTGGTATAAGGGGGTTAATCAAGTTGTAGATGAAAAAGAAGGTCGATCTATAGTAGCAAATCTAAGAAAACATGAAGAGATTAGTGAAGCTCACTTAAAAGTGGATGAAAATTAGATGGTATGTTATCAACAATAGAGAAATATCACATAGATGTTCATAAATCTCACTGTACTCAACCACAAGTGAATGATGATTTAGTGAATCCAACAACACATCAAGTTGAAGACAATGAAACTATCATTGAAGCAATAAATGATATGGTGGATCCAACAATTAAAATTGTTGAAGTTAACTTTGATGAAGAACAATAAAATAGTGATGAAGCAATAAATGATATGGTGGATCCAACAATTAAAGTTGTTGAAGTTAACTTTGATGAAGAACAATTAAATAGTGATGAGTGGTTGCACATAATATAATTGAAACATCTCATTGATATGATGTTATTTGGTGATAGAAACCCAGTTGTGTTTGGATGCCAAGTGGAACACAACATATTTTCATGAGGAGAGGCTGGAAGAAAATGGAAGATATAGATTATGATGCAACACGAGAGGAAAATAAGGAAGAGGAAGAAGAGAAAGTTTTAGCACAAAAAACATAATCAACACGGTTCTGCATATGTTTTTTCATATAAACTTAACATTGATTTTGAGTGTGTAGATATTAACAACAACAAGGAAGAAACAACAAAATTTGAAGAAGAATTAAATTTTCTTGAAGCATAACTCGAAACACCTTGTTTTGATGAAATCTGGATAAAAATTGGAGCAATGAATGTTGAAGAACACATAGACAATATATAAAAACTTAATCATAGTATAAAACTTAAAATTCCCATCAAATTTAAGCCAAAATTAATCAGAAAAAAAAAACTTCTTAGGGCGAAATCTTAGGAGAGGTAGAGCACATAACCAATTAGCCCATATTCTATTCAATTCACTAGTGATAATACAAAGAGTGGAAACTAAGGCAGGACACTAGTTAGCAACTAGGCTTTTTTGGTTTTTACATCTTTGAGATATTTTTGGAATTTGTAATAGAGATAAAGTGTTGAATTTATGTGGATTTCATATATTAAAAATAATTTTAAATTAGATAAATAAGTAAATTGTTTAAACTCATTTTTATTGGTAGAGTTTTCAAATATTTTCTAAATCTATAATCAAAATAAAAATGCTTATCTTATTTAAATGAAATAATTTTTTATATTTTCAATTTGATTTTTTTTTAAATAAAATAAATATTAAATGAATAAACTTTTATATTTTCAATTTGATATATTTTTAAATAAAATAATATAAATATTTAAAATCAAATTTTTCCCTAGATATTTTGTTTTCATTAAGGTAAAAAAATGTCAAAATGATAATTCAAATTGTTGTAAGGAAAGTTTTTATATATTTTTAGTATCACCCAACTTTCAATGAAACTAAACTTATAGTGAACTGATATTTTCTTAATATTCTCTTCATACTCCACTTTCAAAAAAAAAACTGTTTACTATATAAGTAAACCATACATATCAACCATCATGTGCAAGCTAGAAAAAGACTTCTCAAAAAAGAATAGATTACATCATACTCCACTTACAAAAATCATATTGCGATGATGCAAAACTCCACTTAAAGAAAATCAAATTTCCCTGATTCAAAATGAACTATGGAGTTACTCAAATGCAGATGTAATCTAGAAAATCATAGACAACTAATCCAAATTGTAACTTTTCAAGGGATTGCTTAGTAGGGCTATCCTTATCTTGAATATTGATTTTGAAAATCTTTTGAATGTTGTAGATAATAGCGAGGTCAGTAAAACTATTGATTTTAGTTTTATTCATCAAATTTCAAAATATTTTCGAAATCAAGAATGAAATCAATTTGAAACCGTTAACTACGCATTTTGTTATTTAGTCGACCGCTTTTCGATCTGATGGTACGAGATATAGAAATATAATAGCTCTTTTTTTCGGATCTGAAGAATGCGAGATATAGAAATATAATAGCTCTTTTTTTCGGATCTGAAGAATGTTTTTGCTGTTGGGGTCGGTCGCATAGATGAACGCATACACGCAGAAGAAAGTGCCAAGTTGTCAAATATAAAATATGTACAGCTCAATATTAGTTGCACCTCTGGCAGTCTTGTCTTCTCCAAGAGACATTTATAGTCTGTTCTTGAAGATATTTATCGTTCTATGGCCCACATAAAGTGTTCGCTACATACAGGATTCACATGATCAGTAGCCCCCAGAATTGAATTTGACGGGGTAAGTTACATGGTCATTTGCCAGTCAAATATGGCAAGCAATATCTAACAGGCTATAGGTCTATTAATGTTGTCTGGTTGTATAATCTTACTTTTAGATAATTAAATTTAATTTTAGATAATTAAGGTGGGTATATATGGCTTTATAATATTAATGGAATGGTTTTATAGATTGGGAAATATATATAATTGTTAAATATAATTAAAAAAATTGTAAAATGGTTAAAAAAAATTAAAATAGTAAAAATTAATTATATTAGTGAGAAAATTATAAAAATTTTGGCCAGTGAGTTTTTTTTGAAATTCCAACCTTAAGTAGCCCTCACCAAGAATAGCTATAACGATATGAAATACAAAAAAATAGCTATAACTGTATGATAACCTTGGCTAGAAAAAAATAAAGTTGTCTTCAAAAGAACAAGTTATCAATTATATATATATCATTAACTATATATATATATATATAAAATTGGTTGATAAAGTGTTTTTTTTTTTAATTGTAAATTCCAATGGTTGAAAAATGTGCAAATAAATTTTATATTTGAAAAAGAAAATTTCAGTTATATAATTAAAATTTATAATTTTAATTGGTAAAAAAGTACAACATAAACACACGCATATTGTATACCTATGTTTGATTTTAATAATGACGTAGTGCATTTCATTTCATACTGGAGGACAAAAACTACATATCAAGCAGTTGATTCCATACATTTTGTAAGTTTGCATACCTACTTTTGATTTTACTGATGATGTACTGCATTACAATTCATACCGGAGGACAAAAAAATTATATATCAGTTCATTCCATACATTTTATAAGTTTGTATACGTAGGTTTGAATTTACAATTGATGTACTGCATTACATTTCATACGACATGACATAAAATTATATATCAAGCACTTACGACAAGAAAAAAAATTATATATCAATCACTTCATTCAATACCAGATAACTTTCATCGTTTATTTTGTCAAATTTGTATGTCCCAGGTAAAGGTTGCTCTTATTCAAGTAAAAAATCAATAAAGCTGCAGATTCATGGCTCTGAATGTATTCAGATATAGACCTATCCAGGGTTAGAATTTCAAAATAGATCGACTGTTAAATTTTGATACTTTTCACATTTTCTCAACAGGTCTTCATAATTTGAAGAAAAATTATTTACAATTTTGGAAATTTTTAAATTGTATTTGAAGAGAAAAATTTGCTTTTAATTCAAATAAAAGATCAATAAAGCCAGAGCAAGACGTTATTGATGAGAATGCATTCAGACATAGACATATCGACTCGTCTTCACAATTTCAAGAGAAGATATTCAGACATAGACCTATGGACTCGTCTTCACAATTTCAATAAAAAGATATCGAAAATTTTATAGAATTTTAAACTGTATTTCACGTTATTCAAGTAAAGGATCAATAAAGTCACAGATTCACGGCCCTCCAGAATCAAGACGTGATTGATTAAAAATGCATTCAGACATTTAAAGGACAGCAAAAAACTACAAGCGTGAGACTAATTATTGATTCCGAGTTAGTGGGCAATTTCGTAGCATGGGCATGCATTACAGTGAGAAAAAACAAATATTTAAAGGACAGTCCAACATAATCTTGAAAGGAACTATTTCCCTGGTCAAGCAAACGGCGTACTGTGCATCCAGCCGAAGCGAATGTCGTACACTGATCGGAGAGAAAGATCAAATCGTTATATTGATGGAGAAAATTAAGTCAAATTTTAATGTAATAATAATAATTTTAATGTAACCTAATTTCTTTGTTTAATTAGGTTAAATGGCAGGCTAGCTTGTTTACTGAATGCAAGGATGGATAGATATCCATTATTGTGCAAGGTAGTTTGGAATAGTTTTTCTAATTTTTTAAAAGATGTTTTTCAAATTCAAATTCTCAAGGTCATGAAGAGGTTAGTAGTGACTATATTTATTGGTTGAATTAGATAATAAATTTTTATAAGTATAATAAGTTAATGTATATTTTATAATTTTTAAAGAAAAATACATGTGTAAATTCAATTTTATATATATATATATATATATATATATATATATATATATATATTTAGATTTTTATCTTTATTAATTGGAAAAAATGATTGTTAAATTCTTAATATTTGTTTAACATAAAAATAAATCTTATATTTTCATTTTTAATTGTTACTAAAAATATATATAATTTTTTAGTATAATATCATATTTGAATAAATTATTTAAATATCTATGTTAATTAATTAATTTTAATATCAATTTCATATATTTATTTATATATAAATAAAATAATAAAAATATTGAACATATTAAAATATTTTATAGTAAAAATTAATTGAAATTAAAATAGTTCAATTAGATGAATAAGAAAACTTATAATTCATTTAGTTTTCAAATAAAAATATATAACATTTAAATAATAATAATATAAAGAAATTATTTAGATAATAGACAAAATATTTCAAATATATATAAAATAAAATAATATTGACATGAGAGATTTGCAAATTAGATGTCTCTCAGCCCTCATATTTATATTGGAATTATATTGGCATTAATATAATATATATAAATTATTATTAAAAATATTGACATAGGAGATCTGCAATTGGGATGCCTCTCAAAGTGATCCATATATATATATGTTAAGTCTAAAAGTGATCGATAGCAAAGTGGGTAAGTACTCCAGATTTTTTATAATTTCATTCCAATTATACAAGTATACAAAATCTAAGAGTACTTCCGCACTTAGCTATGCATCACTTTTACTGTTAACAAGTGTGGAAGTACTCTTAGCAACGTCAACATCATGTTACATCAAACTCTAAGCAACGTCAACATCATGTTAAAGGAAGGTCGGCATTCACACTCAGAGAACAGATCACATATATCTTTATAATACATTTCATTTGGCAGTATAATTGATAGACGTAACCTTGATTTTGGAATTGTTGGGCAGAGAAAATAAGATAGCAATAAACCAGCATAACACAGTTTACAAGACATAATCCTGACATTAGAATTGTTTGGCAGACAAAATATGGTATCAATCAACCTGCCAAATAAGGACAACAATATCAATAGATGAATTGCATCTGGCAAAATTTGGATACCAATATACTGTATATCATTGGACATCATAACCTCTTACAATGACAATTACTCAGATGGAAAATGGTGCACTGGAAATTGACTTTATACGCATGTAATTGTTTTCTGAAAATGGCTTCAGTTAGAACGCTTAAATGTATGAGTTACCAATGAATCAGATGAAGATTTTGGCAGTTTTGCAATTTTGATTTGAACTATGCACTTACTAATTAATAAAAGGAATTCCTAAAAATATCGATTCATGGAGCTTTGGGTTGGAATTGTAGATTTACTTACTGTCAAGACATTATGTCCCAGTTGTTATCCAACCAAAAGAAAATTGCCATCGTATCAAATTTATTTTAGTATCTATTGATATGCCTAATTTGAGATTAATATTCGGCGTACGTGAAATATTGTCTGCTCAAAACTTACAACATCTAAAAGCAAATACAATCTTTACAACACAATTGCATCCGCATGAACAAAGTCCAGTTTCTGCATTAAACATGGTTGGGTTCTTTCTTGTGCCCTTTCATGGATGCTCGCATAACGTATTTGTGAAACGCAGCAGCTACCGTAGCTCCAATAAAAGGACCAACCCAGAAGATCCACTGCAATGTAACAATAAAAATTGAATTCCATAAAAACTGCAATACCGACAAATAGGAGAAAAAAAAACAGAAAGGAAACCTGCACCATTGAAAAGAAACTAGGAGACTAATATCTTCTTCTTACATGGTCGTCCCAGGACTTCTTATGGCCATAAATCACGGCTGCTCCAAAGCTTCTGGCAGGATTGATGCCCGTCCCAGTGATGGGAATGGTTGCCAAGTGTACTATGAATACAGCAAATCCAATTGAAAGGGGAGCCAAAGCCTGCACCACCAAGTATATTAACATCTATTAACGAATCATCTAACCAATGTATACATAATAATAAAATAGCTTACTGGATACACGTTGGAGGAATGGACAATGATAACGTAATGACAAGATTCCCATCAAATTTCTTACGAGGTAGCCTTAACTGGTATAAAAACCGTCCAGGGCCAGGCGCACATCCCATTTCCTAACTGGAAATCCCACCTTCACGGAGAACATTACGATCTCTTTTATTTAGAGGACGGACTCTTACGAGGGCAGAGCACGGAACCTGCTAGCTCATACTGTGGTCAATTCACTAGTGATTGTGCAAAGACTGGAAACTCAGATACGAAGCTTGTTATCAAGCAGGCTGGTTAGGGTTTTATATCTTTTGGATATTTCTGGAATTTGTGATTCTATAGCATTTGGAAGTGTTGAACTTATTTGGCATAAAAAAATTAGAAATATCTAAGAATTTGATGTAGAGGTTAATTTTTTGATCTCATTGCTATTCTTCATATCTTGGAATATTGGGGAAATTTGAAATGGTTTGATACTATTCTGATTAACAAGTTAATTGTTTAATCTCATTACTACTACTGTTCCACACATTTTTAGATATTCTCCAAATCTACCCATACCTTATTTTTAGATATTCTCCAAATCTACCCATACCCTATTTTTAGATATTCTCGAAATCTACCCATACCATACCCACTTTCTCATTGCCTATTTGAATGGAATAAACTTTTATATTTTTCAGTTTTTCCTGCTTTGAATAAAATAAGCTAAACTTTTGTAAAGAGATTCTTTTCCTGGACATTTTGTTCACATTCCAGCACCAAATGTCAAAATGATGATTCAAATTGTGGCATGGAGGGTTTTTATATACTTTCATATTAACCAGGTAAGGAAGGTTTTAATATCTTCTCATATTAACCAAATGTGAATAAAGTTGTAGTTATAGAAAACAGGTTTCCTTCTCAATATCTTATTCATTCAAACTCTAGTTAAAGAAAATCAAATGGCGGTGATTCAAAAGTCCACTTAAAAGAAAATCAAATTAATTGCAGCAAGGAAGGTTTTTATATATTTTCATATCTACCAACTTTGACTAACGCTAAAGTTACAGAAAACAGATTTTCTTCTAAATATTTTATTCAAGCTCCAGTTAAAAGAAAATCAAATTGCGATGATTCAAAACTTCACTTAAGAAAATCAAATTGTCATGATTCAAAATGCAGTATGGAGTTTCTCGAATGAATGCAAATCATAACTTTTCTCATACATTTAATCAATGGAAGAGGTTGTTTACTATGGCTATCCTTAACGTACAGGAACGTGAGCGTCACGGGCGTTGCTCTTGGGGTCAGTCGAATAGAAGACGGTATACACCAAGACGAAAGTGCCAACTATCTCTGCGATGAGAGCTGTTTCATTGGCGTATCCCTTCGACACTGAGTTCGCCCCTCCGCCGCCACTAGAATAGTAAGATTTCTGCAACGCTTTCACCATTCCCGCCCCGCAGATTGCACCCAAACACTGTGCCACCATGTAAAAGACTGCTCGATTCAGAGTCACCTTCCGAGAAACAAACAGCCCAAATGTGACTGCGGGATTTATATGCCCACCTGCACCAACATTATAGGGTTTTCTCAAATCAAATATCAACGAATTCAGACAAGAAAAAAATCAGTAATCAATATAATAAGATGAGCACCTGAAATTCCAGCGGTGCAATACACGAGGACAAAGATCATTCCGCCGAAGGACCAGGCGATACCCAGGGTGCCCACCCCTCCACACCGACTTTTCTCGTTAGCATTACCGATGACGGTGGCAATTGTGACATAGAGAAACAAAAGCGTGGCCACGAACTCGGCTATTAGAGCTCTGTAGAACGACCAGAGAAAGAATTCGTTTGCGTCAAAAAGCGGAGCAGGAGGGGGGTCTTCATACTCCACCTTCCCCGATCGTGCTTCCTTCTCCATATTTCAAAGATGAAGACTGCTGTTCTTTATTATGATCGCTTTCTCACAATTCTCAACTGTTGGATGAGGAATGCTCATATTTATAGGTATAAAGTCATTATCAATAATTAATTAGAAAACATCGAAGCACATTATATTTCTAATAGAATAAGAATTTAAATTCGGAGAAGAAGATAACAACAACCATTTCATTTTATCTTAAAAAACCATCCAATAACTTAAATTATATTAAATCTTTATTTTATGAAAATTAAATAAGAAATTGTTAATTTGGATTATGTTTTTATTTTTTTTTAAAGAATATTATAGTAAGAATGTTTAAATATTATTTTTTAATAGTAGAAATGAATTTAATATCATATAAAGAATTCCAAACACTTAAAATCTTGATTTCCAAAATAAAATTACTAATTTTTTTCAAAATTGTATTGAAATTTCTATTATTATCCAAACAAAAATGTGGTGTTCTTTTTTTCTACTTAAAATCTAATTAAAAAAATCAATATAAAACCATAATAAAAAAAAATCTGTCTTAAAAATATTTACTAATTCGTTAATATAACCGGCACTAAATCATATCCTATAAATCTAATAAAAAAATTAATTATATCCCTTAAAATCTAATAAAAAATATGAGAACTATTCACAAATCATATCCCTTACATCTAATAAACCAATTAACATAATGAAAAAAAAAATTGTAATTTATGATTTAATTTTTTTTAATAAAAATATATTCAAATCATATTTATAAAAAATATTAATTTGTTTGTTTATTTATTTAATGTATAGAGTTTACATGTAAGAAATTAGCAAACAAGAAATTTGAGGGTATTAAAAACCATGGAGAGATAATCTTAAATTTTAAAAAATATATATAATAATTATATTCAAATCGTATTTATAAAAAATATTAATTTGTTCATTTATTTATTTAATGTATAAAGTTTACATGTAAGAAATTAGCAAACAAGAAATTTGAGGGTATTAAAAACGATGGAGAGATAATCTTAAAAATGAGAGGGTTTATCCATCTTCCTCTAAACATGAGATTAATTTAGTAATGATAGTTTTTTAATTTAATATTGATGCAATGTGTTTTTAATTTTTAAATTTTTTAGGCCTAGAATCAATTTGAAAGAGTGTTAAAATAATAAAACTAATGTGTTACATGTTTTCATTGATTCTAGAAAAAAATTTCACATAAAGGTTAGGACTAATTTGAATAGCTTAGAATAGCTCAAAATTCTTTTCAAGTTAAGAATTGTTGTGATAAGACTTTCAAAGAATGGTATTGCCATGTTTAAGAACAATGACTAACGTTCAAAAGAAATTAATTGTAAGATAGAAGCTAAGTAAGGTTGTCCTATGTTCCCAAACCTTCTTTGACATATAGAATGACAAGTTAAAGGATCCCTTGGAAGGAGGAGGTTGTGTCATCTCAACTATCACTAATATAGTCATAACCCTTTTGTTTTACATTAATGATATTATTTTTGTCGCAAGGAAACATTATGATCGCACGTGCAACTAAAAATCCTAAGGAGAATGATTGTTATGATAATGAATTCGAAAAAGATTCTTGAGCTAGTTTTGTGTATGACATCAATAATTTGAAGGTGACTTTATACAAATATATGTGATTCCATCTTCATCGCTAGCTCAAGCAGAACGATTGCATTGGGAAAATAATAAATTGAGGGTGGAATGTTTATTATGAAGTAGAAAATAAGTGTAAATCAAAGAACTTTTTGCTATGGGACAAGAAGGATATCTTCTTTGAGAATCAAATCACCCATGGCACCTTATATGCTTGTGAATATTGGGATTACAAATTCTCTATAAAACCATGGGAAGATATAAAACAAATACAAAAATGTTTTACAACATATAATTTTAAAAGTAAAGGTAATGTATGATATTTTGTGCTTTTCATAGAAGCTAGCATGGATCCCCATTGAGAACATGAGTAATCATAGGTTACTAATATTTTAGGTCTTAGTTAAACCATTAGGGAATAAATGAAAAGGTCAATGTGAAGAATAAAAATAATGATATAAATAGTATTACATCTAAATTTAAAGGAAAATTTCGGTATGATAATGGATTAGAGGATTTAAAAAAAATAAAATACCATGAAGAGGTGATCAACCCCAATGTAAAGCATCTATCATAACTACACCAAAGAAAAAAAATCAACATTGTTTTAAGAATAACAAACTCTCATGAGCTTCATAGTGAAAAAGTGTTGAATTTTTCTAAAAGTTCATTGTTCTAAAGAATTTTTATGTAATACTAAGAAAACTAAAGATAAAAAACATCATAACTCAAAATGTTTTACACACATCTATATTAAATCACAATTTCAAAATATTTATTTCAATACTAACCTTCATAACCTTTTAACCGATCAAAATTATAATAATTTAGAAATACCTTTATTAAAATCTTTAAACAAAACTTTAAAAAACAAACATAATAATTATTATTTTTACTTATAATTTAAAAAATCAAACTTAATGGTGTACAACAGAAGGGCACAACAATAATAATAGTGGGGTTTTATGGTCAGGGTTGTGCGATGATTGGGTAGCGGTCTGAAGGGAGATCAGGAACGCTCTCAGATCCAGCGCCAGTACACTGGCGAAAAGCCCAGATCTCCTCCAAGATCTGCAACAACGAGGCATCAAGCTGGCTCAGAAAGTCGGACGGCCGGGGGCCCCCGGAGCCCCCACTTTCAAGCAAGTTATCATAGACAAGGGTAAGAAGAAGGTTGAGGGTTTGAAGATTCCTGGTTCTTCAGTAACTAGAAATTGCCCTAGCAATGAGGAGCTGCTTTCAAGCGGCCAAACGGAAGAAGCATTGGAAGACTCAGCCAGAAAAGACGAAATCAGCCTGGAACAACCCTCGCCGGGGGTAGATCCGCAAAGGAAAGCAGCAGATCTGAGCAATACTGCTAACCAAGGCCCCGATCTTGGTCGATCTAGAGATTCTGGGGAAAACAGCGGCCAACCGAAGTATCAAGGTCGATGCAAACCAAAGGCTCTCGACAGCCTTAGGGTGGTCATCACTGATCCAGATCTGCAAGACTACCGGGATCATATGGTTGTTTATGCGGTCATCTGTAAATTCATGGGTTTCTGGCCCAGTGAAAAAGCTCTCTGTCAATGGATCAAGCAAGTCTGGAAACCACGAGGGGAAGTACAGCTTCACCTGGGGGCCAAAGGTTTCTTCACCGTGGTTTTCACCAATCTGGACGATAAGGATCGAATCTTTGAAGGAGGCCCCTATTTTTATGCCTCCGCGGGCCTCTACATGCGGCCGTGGAAACCCAACTTCGCGCCCGAACAGGAGACCTTTACTCAAGTGCCAGTCTAGATCAGGCTTTTCTCTCTGCCAATTGACTACTAGAGACCAGCAGCGCTGGAACAGATTGGTAACACTTTGGGCACTTTTGTTCGTGCTTCTGAAGCCACTCTTCAAAAAAGGTACACGACTTACGCCCGCATCTGCGTTGAAATGGACGTCTCCGGACCTCTGCACGAGGGGCTTTGGTTAGAATACAGAGATGAAACCTACTTTCAAACAATTGACTATGAGCAGATACCATTCAGATGCCGGAAATGCCATGAGCACGGGCATTTAATTAGAGAATGCCCTCAAAACAAAATGGAGGAAATTCCCAAGGGGAAACCCTCCTCGGTCTTGGATGGATTTATCTGACCCACAGGCAGGCACTGAGCCAACCGAAGAAATCCTCCTAAAACGACGGCACCAAACACGGGCACAACAAATTCCTTTGAAATATTAGGAGAGGAGTCTCAGATGGAAAAGGCAGAACAAATCCCAGCAGTAAAGCCGGCAATGGAGATAGACGACCAGACCAAAGAAGTCTGCAAATCGACTGATCTCAGCACAGCAAATCCGGAAGACAAAGATCAGGAAGAAGATGAGGATATGGTTCTCAGCGAACAAGGTACGAAGGACCTGGAATTAGGTGAGATCTTGGAATAAGAGGGGCTATATCTCAATTCAATAGTGGAACAGTGGAAACAGAAAGGACTGGACAAAATACCAGAAGAAGAAATTAACAGGGTTAACCACCTGTTCCTAACCAGACAAGACGCAGCATCAAAAGGAATGAAGCGAGGGTGTGGGGAAACTAAGGGCTTGGGTATCAAATCACAAACCCTACACCACACGCAAGCTAGCATCCAGTACAAGAAGAAACGAGGAAGAAGATCCAACAAAGATGCTCTCCTCGAATTGGGTCAGATGTTAATAAACTCCGGAAAGATGAAAGCCCTTGAGGCTTTCTAATTCCTATCATAAACCTTTGTTAATGATGAAAGTCCTCTCATGGAATGCAAGAGTACTGGGAAGCCTCAGGAGACAGAGGCTCCTGAAAAATAAAATCACGCAAGAAAAACCGAATATGGTTTTCCTCCAGGAAACCAAATGCACAAATCAGAAACTAGCTGAGATGATCAAGCATCTGGGCAAGCATCTCGAGCATCTAGCTGTGGAAGGAACTGGAAGGAGTGGAGGCCTTGCAATTCTCTGGAGCCCGAATGTCTACCATCTCATTAATGCTGAAGCCTCAAAAAACTTTCTAGCCTTGTAAATGCAGATTATCGGGGAAAAGGGCTCTTTCTTATTTGCTAATATTTACAGCCCTCAGCATCTGGAAGATAAAATTCTGCTGCTCCATCATCTAACCAATTTGCATCACAGACACAGCACCTCCCAGGCCATTTATGGTGGTGACTTTAATATGATAACCTCTCTTGAGGAAAAGAAGGGGGGCACCAGAGCTCTCAGTAACGATGCCCTGGCCTTTAATGCCTTCATTCAAGAAGTCAACTTGGTAGATATCAAGCCTCGCAGTGGCTTATTCACTTGGACCAACAGACAAGGGGGAGACAGGATGATAGCGTCCAGATTGGATCGCTTTCTAGTCTCTGAGAGCCTTCTCCTTGAAGGAAACATCATGAGTGCTGACATCCTCCCTTCCGGGGGATCAGACCACTGGCCCATCTCTCTGCAAACCTCGATCTCGGGCACCCCCAAGAACATGCCTTTCCGCTTTGAAAGGTTCTGGCTGACTCACAAAGACTTTCTCTGCAACATCAAAACCTGGTGGAAAGAACCTATGCTCATAGAGGGAACGAAAATGTTCAAATTACAAGCCAGGCTGAAGTTCATTAAGGCACGGCTAAAAACCTGGAATCGAGAGGTCTTTGGCGATATCTTTGCAGACAAACGCCAGTTGGAGCAACAACTGGAAGAGATCCATAGTAACTGGATTCAGGGCAGCACATCACAAGAGGCGATCGAGATGGAAAAGGAACTCATGAAGAAATGGAATGAACGATGTGAGCAGGAAGAAATACTTTGGAAGCAAAAATCGCGCAATCAATGGCTGAAGGAAGGCGAAAGGAATACTAAGTTCTTCCACAGGTCAGCAATGGACTATCGTTGCAACAACAGAATCACCAAAATTCAAGGAGAGCATGGAACGGTTCTCAACTCGCACTACGACATTGCCTATCAACTTCGCAATCATTTCCAAATAATTGCCACTAAACCGAGCTTCGATCGACGGGAGGCCATTGCCAAGGTAATTTCCACCATACCCAAACTCATCACAGAAGAACAAAACCAAGCCCTAGAGCGATATGTTTCCCTACAGGAGGTGGAGATAGCAGTAAAAGAAATGGCCAACGGGAAGGCGCTAGGGTCGGATGGCTTCACCGTGGATTTCTTTAAGGTCTGCTGGGATGTTGTGAAAGAAGACATCTGGGAAGTGGTGGAAGACTCACGCACCTCTGCATCCATTCTGAAGTCCCTGAACTCCACATTTATTGCATTAATCCCCAAGGAAGTGGATGCATGCACTCCATCCAAGTTCAGGCCCATTGCACTCTGCAATGTGGTGTACAAGATAATCTCGAAAGTCATAGACAATCGGTTAAAACCTATTCTACCTCAAATCATCTCTAAGGAACAATCAGGTTATGTGGAGGGGCGACAAATCATGGACAATATCCTGTTAGCTCACGAGATGATCCACACGCTGCAGTCGCTCAGAAAGGCTGGCACGATAATTCAATTGGACCTCTCAAAGGCTTATGACAAAGTAAGTTGGGACTATCTAGATGTTGTACTCAAGGCGTTTGGCTTCAGCACCAGATGGATCACTTCGATTTTAGCTCTAATCAAATCGCCTAATCACTCGATTTTAATCAACGGAGCCCCCTCTCAACCTTTTTACCCGTCCAGGGGCATCAGGCAGGGAGACCCTATATCCCCTTTCCTTTTTGTCATTCTTATGGAAGGCTTCAGCCGCCTCATTAAATCAGCCAAGGAGAATAACATGATAAGGGGCCTGCAACCGTTAAACAATTTTCCGGCCACCACGCATCAACAGTTCATGGATGACACCATGTTGCATGGCACGCCCACTGTAAAAGAAGCAAAAGGTTTTAAGCACATTTTGAATCTGTTCAGTCAGGCATCTGGTATGGATTTTAACTTTGAAAAATCCTCGGTTTTCTTTTTTAACACCCATCTGGCGGTTCAAAGGCACTTAACTGAGCTCCTCGGTTTCAAACGGAGCACTCTCCCTTCCAAGTATCTGGGGATTCCCCTGACGGACAAGCCTTGGCACAAAGGTCATTGGGAAAAGCTCATCACCAAGCTCGCGGACAGGTGCAACCACTGGACCAATCGTGTCCTAAATTTTGCGGGTCGCTTGATCATGACCAAGGCAATTCTCCAAGCTATTCCACACTACTTGCTATCGATTCTCCCAGCCCCTTAGGGGATCCTACAGAAGATCAGAACCATCCAGCGAAACTTTCTTTGGTCGGGCAACTCGGGGAAGCAAAAATGGGCGCTTGCAGCATGGGATAAACTTTGCAGACCTAAAAGCTTAGGAGGGATAGGGCTGCAGGATCCAGGAACAACCAACAAGGCATGCGGAGCCAAGCTATGGTGGAGATGGCTGACAGAGCCGCACACCACGTGGGCAAGATTATGGAAAGCTAAGTATGCGGTGCAATGGCAACAAGAGGAGCTGGTTCGAATAACCGACGTCCCTGCTGGTTCCCCTATCTGGAACATGGCCTGAGCCAGTCGGCATATCATTCAGGATCATTGCTTCTGGGAGATAAGAAATGGGCAGTGCGCTCTCTTCTGGGAGGATGCTTGGCAACAGCTCCCGAAACTGGAAACCCCTAATCTACAACCTCTGCAGCAATGGTTTCAGGACATGGACAAAATAAAAGTTCATCATTACTGGACTCAAAGCAGGGAGCCACAACAATGGAGGGATTGGAATCTAACTCCCCCCCCTGATGACGAACTCCTGAAGAATCTTCTCAACACCCTCAATGCTATCCTTAGGCAGAGAGTAATCAGGGAAATGCAAGGTCCTAACATCCTGCGCTGGGGAAAACTTACAAGAGGTTCCTTCAACCTAAAGGAAGCTCGCCACTACTTGGACAACAGAGAGGAGCGTGACAAAGTTGCATGGTATGACAATGTCTGGACCGGCAGTCTGTGGCCCAAGATTAAGGATTTTTTATGGCTCATTCAAAACAGAAAGGTTTTAACCTGGGAAAATCTCACTAAGAGAGGGTTCATAGGGCCCTCCCGCTGCCCCTTGTGTGAGCAACAGGAGGAAACCACCAATCATCTTTTCAATGAGTGTGTCTGGACAAACAATCTTTGGGAATGGCTTCAAGAAATATTCCGCCAGTCGGACAGACAACGAAATTCCATCCACAACACTATAACCAGTTGGCGGTCTCACTACTCTAACAGCACCATGGTAAATACTCTCTGGAGAAACAGTCCAGGATTCCTAATCTGGAATGTTTGGAAAGAAAGAAACAATCGTATTTTTCAAAAACACAGCATTCGGCAACTCGATGAATTAAAACTGGTCATTATGCAGGGGTTAACGGAAACAACCCGCACCTGGTGTAAAGAAGAGAAGGCTGAGACGATATCTCCCAACGACCGCATAATTCTAGGCCTCTTCGGGCTCATCGACTCGGCGGAGCATCTTCTGAAGGAAAATGCCCTCCGACCTGTTCCTCCTCCTGCAATTTGGCACTGTCCGCCCCAAGGATACTGTAAATTGAACTTCGATGGCGCCGCGAGAGGAAACCCAGGCCCAGCCGGGCTAGGTGGTGTTCTAAGAGATGACATGGGAAACGTTATACACATCATGAGCAGGAATTTAGGCGAAACCACAAATAATGATGCCGAATTCATGGCCTTAGAACAGGGACTGTGACTCTTAATTCGACTGGGCAAAGGTCTGGTCGTCGTGGAGGGTGACTCCCAGCTAGCCATAACCACACTCAAGAAGATACAACATGGAACAAAGCCGAGCAAAGCAGTAAAGCGCTGGAGGTTAGCTGCGGTAACGGAGGTCATGGCACAACATTTGGCATCCCTCAACGGCATAATTCTGCAATCTGTGCGAAGGAAGGCCAACTCGCTCGCGGACCACCTTGCGAACTATGTTGTTGACAACTCGACAAATGCCTGGGACACGTGTTGGCATGATCTCACGAATGAACAACTTCGGGATCAATGCTACACCATCTCAAGGCAAGACCTAAATGCTGGTACTTCTGTAGGACGAACGGCAGGTCATCCGTCGTCAGTCGATCAGGAGTAACGATATGGTGATTGCGCACGACAGGAGGCACAGGCCGAATCGGATAACGAGACACCCTTGGGCTCAACGATCGTTAATGAGGGGGAATGATAGCAAAGGAAAGAGCATAACTAATCGCATTAAACGGAGTTTGCCAGCGTGTGAAGGGTCAGATCGTAGGACGGAAATCCCCGATCATCAACCCAGCTTTGACAGAAGGACCAATTGGCAACATGCCATGCATTATGGCCTTAAATGGCCACTCCACTGCACTGATCACCCCGACTGCATCCTCTTTATTAACTCATCTGCTCGGCCTTTCATTCTCATTCTCTCCTTCGGAAAACGGCCTCTCTGCTTTTCATCTGATTTAGGGACCAGTCTTCTGAGCGACATCTCTGCCTTCACAAACCCAGACGCCATGGCTGATTTGAATTTGCGAAGCATAAAAGCCTCACAGGCCCTCAAGCGGGCCAAGGACTACTATGATGCATCCGTTTCTAAACGCGGCAAGCAAACAATCGAGGTTTTAGAAGAGGAAGTGGAACTTACGCAGACAAAGACGGATGACAATGCCATTAGCGAGGAGGTTGATTGGCTTGTCAACCCAGGCACTCCCTCCACGCGCCAGACCCATTTTTTTCAAACCCAAGTCGTAGCTTGGCAAGTGAAAACAATGATGGCCAAAGCGATAGCCATGCAGGGAGCTGCGGTGAAGGAAACGTTTGCAGCCACATCCATGGTGTCAGCTCGAAACACTGCCTGCCTTGATAAATTGGAAGTTTCGTTCAACTCGTTAGCAGATGAACTACACCAGCATGGCAAGGCACTGGAGAAATTCGTCCGACGCTTCGAAATTTACCTGCGCCACATCCTCCATGTCTCCATCGAGCTTCCCACGGACGACTCGCAAGCCACGGTAATCAGACGCTTCAAGCCCCGAGCTCCAGTGACAGGCGATGAGGGCATGACTCCAAGCGAGGCGGGACACTCCGGAGCTTCCACTCCTACTCTCTAATGGCTCAGCAGCTTCTGTGGATTATCTGCAACTGGTCAATCTTTTCTTTCTGTACTTGTGTTAGTTTTTCAGTAAGCATTCGGCTTGTAAGAGGCCATTCTGGCCGTCAGCACAGTTTTGTTCTGGTTTTGGTAGTCATGGGCAACCCTGCGTGGTAGCCTCGATGTTTTGACTAAGGGCTAAGATGGTTATCAATCTAGCTAGTTTTCAGCTCAGTCACACTTAGTCTCTTATAAGCTCGAAAGAAGCAGGCCACTGAACTATCAAAGCCATAAGTCTTCGAGCCTCCTTGATGTAATCTTTGTTTATATTATAATACATTGATCCTCACTTACAAAAAAAAAAAAAAAAAATCAAACTTAATCTCAATTAACATTCATTTCATTATATATATGTTTTTTTAAGTGTTAAAAGATTTATATTTATTTTTTGGAAAGTTTTCCATTATTAAAAAAATATAAAATTAAAATAAATTTAAACTACTTTGAATATTATTTTCAATAAAGAAATATAAAATTAAATTAGATTTAAACTACTATGAATATTATTTTCAATATATTTTTAATATAAAGTAAAAGGAAAATAAATAACTAAATAGATAAAATTTTAGACAAATAAATACTTAAGATAGTTTTAAATAAAATTGCTCATGAATTTAAATTTATCAATCATCATTATTAGTCTTTTCTTAAAATTGCTGATGAATTTAAATTTATCAAATCATCATTATTAGTCTTTTCCTAAGATAGTGCATTTTTGAAAAAATCTAGAATTTATACAAACCCTATGAAAACTAACGTGTGAGAATAAGGAAGGAATTTATAGTGAATTGTGTTGTTATTGCGTCGGACAATGGTGACATTAGTGCGGAGGATAATCTTTTTTAAAGTGGGGTAATGAATTTTTGTCATATCTTTTTTTTGTAAGCTGAGGTAGTATTTGCGATTTTTTATTAAGAAATGTTGGGCAAAAGGGGCGAAAAATACAAAACTAGACAGCAATCTGCCCATAGAAAACCAGGGATTTAGGCCATCTAAGTTCAAAGTAATTCATCGAGAACATAAAGAGTCTTAATAACAAGAGTCTTAACTGCTTATACTGAAGATGATACAAAAACCAAAGGATGTCCAAAACCATAACAAAGAAACCAAAGAAACCTACATAGAATCAAGAGCAACAAGTCCAAGCAAAACTAAGAACAGTAAAGAGAATCAATCCTCTTCAGAATCAGCAGGAGCAGGTGTTGTAGTTGTAGCACCAGAGAGCTCTACAGAGAGCTGAGCAAGAGCTTTAACCTCCTTTTCTAATCTAGAAAGACGAGTATACTGATGCAGCGGCCGCAAATTTATCTCTTGAATGTTCCTGTTAATGTCTGCGAGCATGGCCTCAAGCTTAGAATCCGACTTAGGCTCTGCAACTGAGACAATGGCTTTAGCCAAAAGACACTCAATGACCCAATATGTGCGCATAGTTTGCTGATATAAGGAGGTGCGACCCCTGGTATGACCGGGGTTCGGAGCAACCCGCTGCATCTCTGCCTCAACTGGATCAGTCTGAGCAGTAAGGTGATCTAAAAAATCAGATTCCCAATTAAAAACGTATTGATGAACATAAGGTGGTATCTCATGCAGAAAATTATGAACCAAAGGCTCAAGGTGCCTTTCAAGTGGCTTACGTCCACGCCTTCGAGGTGGCACAACAGAGGCTTGTGCACTCGAACCCCAGCGCACTTACGGCCACGTCGAGCCATGTGAAGAGAAAGGAAACTATCTGTTAACACTGCCACCAAGAACAGAAGTGGGGTCAGCCGAGAAGAGACCATGAAGAAAACAATAGATTAATTATCAGCAACATCAACGAAATTCAGGCCCGACAAAACGCGTAAGGCAAGTGATGCAGGAGATGCGAAACCATACAAGCAACTAGGCCGGAGCCGAAAATAACCAACGAAACAACAGAGAATGCCAGTGAAAGTCGTCCGAGAAATGAAAGACCCCAATTGAAAACCTATAATAGAATAGTGCCAACTATAATGCGAAAAACCCCAACACAACACCCATACAATGATAGGTTGAGTAATAGCAGAACCACAACGGGAGCAGTGCAAAGGCATGCATGCAACTTATAAGGAAACCTCAACAATGATAAAGAAGTCCAGACAAATTGCTAGGCAGAAAGAAATGAATATCAGCAAAGAGAGATAAAAAAAACGGCAATAAGACAAATAAACCAGAAACAACTATAAGCAATAAACCCCTGCAGCGGCAACTCCAACCAAAACCTTCCAAACCGCCACTCCCATAACATTTGTAAAAAGACTATGGCATAAATCCGTAGACGCAGGGTTACGTTCATCCATTCAACACATTTAGTTAGCCGCCTTACGAGTGGTGGAGAAAAAGTATGTCAATTTTTTCATCTAGTTGAAAAAGAGTAAATCATATTAAACCTGCAAATTGACGTGATTGTGAATCGTTAATTCATTGCTGTACTCTAATTATCATTCAAATTTCGTACCATAAATTTAAATTTTGCAGAGTTCCAGCCGAGGTTGGTTCCAGTGAACAGATTCTGACCATAAATATTTATTTGGCCAAGGCTCTGTATTGTCAGCTGTACTTTAACAATTAATTTTATTTTTAGTTAACTAAATACCTTTGTTCTACACAGAAAGAGATTTTATATATTATTTTTATTTTTAGTTAACTAAATAGTCTTGTTTTACAAAGAAAGAGATTTTATATATTAATTTTAGTTTTAGTTAACCAATATTGTTTACTAAGAGATTTTATATATTAATTTAATTTTTAGTTTGATTATGATTATAAAAATAAATTATTATTATTATTATTTTAAAAATAAATTTATTTCGATTTTTTACTTAAATATAGTAGAAAAAAAAACTCCACACTCTTTGTGCAAAGCGAAAAGCCATTATTGGCATTTTAAGCCAAATGGCTCATTTCCACCAAGGTAGGAATTTCAAATATTGCATGTCAAATTCCATCCTTATTTCCATGATGAAGTTGTGTTGGATCCTTATTATAGTTGATTAAAAAGGAAAAAAAAAGAAAAAATCATTACTTTTTCTATTTTATACAATTATCTACAAAGTTCTATTTGTTTTACTAACATGCCTATCTTGTGTGATAATATTATGGAGTTAACAATTATTGTAGGGTAGTGGTGTTCCACTATATAAAAGCTTTCAACTTATGGATAAGTTCCACAAACATATTTTGCAGAAAGAGCTAGGGAGAAAGAAGACATATTACATTGAAAAATTTAATCCCACTCATAATCATCAACAAAAAGCTTACATAGGGGCCAATATTTCTTGGAGATCTAAAATTCATATTGCCCAATTAAGTACTAATTCTCATCAAGTCTGTTGTGAAATAGGGTGCTGGAAAATGCCAAAATAAATGTGGGAGGAAAGAGTATGTATTTTTTGATCTTTCCTAAAAGTGGAAACATAAAAACATTTCATTTTAGAATGTGAGACCTCCAAAGACAATAGGGAGAATTATGCAGGTATTCTCGGCGCTGGGTCTTGGGAATCTATTGAGCCAAGAGTTTGTCAAGATGCTAGGAGTTTTTATTGTAATACTCCACAGGAAAAAGGGAAAATACAAGAGCCACAGGGAAAAACAATTTGTCCCATAAACTATTTTTAGCCTTGTAAATGTTAAAATACTTTCTTTCTTTCTTTCTTATCTCAAAATATTACCCAATTAACCATACTTAAAAAATGTACCTATCTCACTAATTGAATTTATATGGACTTTTACACACTAGTCTATGTTTTTTCTTCTCTCGAGAATGGGTTCCTTGGAGATAAAGATGGCTTTTTCTCCTTTTGGGAATGGCTCCTTAGGGGTAAAGATGGTTGTTTTCGGGAAACCGACTCTTCACGAGTAAAGAATAACCTTAGGGCCTAAAATTTGACCATTGAATTAAAAAACAGAGGGATAACACGGGTTGGAATAGAAACATAATAGTTAATTGAATACCATTTTTTTTCTTTTCTAAATTAGTAAAAACATTAAGAAGAAAATAGAAACATAATAGTTAATTGAATACAATTTTTTCTTTCCTTAATTAGTAAAAAACATTAAAAAGAAAATAGAAATATAATAGTTAATTGAATACAAATTTTTCAACATTAAAAAGAAAATAGAAACATAATAGTTAATTGAATACAATTTTTTCTTTCCTTAATTAGTAAAAAACAATAAGAAGAAAATAGAAACATAATAGTTAATTGAATACAATTTTTTCTTTCCTAAATTATTAAAATACATTAAGGAAAAAAACCTAATTTAATACAGATATTTTCTTGCCTATATATTATAGCTTAACTTCTTTAGAGTTGACCTGGCAAACCAAAGTAACTCAAATCAAAATTCAAACTCAAACTTTAACAAATCTGAATTAGGTTTTCCATTCCAATCTTATTTGATAGACAGACTATCTCTTCACTAGCATTGCGCCGATATTCGCCTGCCCTAGGGCCCGGTAACTGGTCTGATCCGGAATCCTTTGCTCCGTGCATGAACAGCGTTAATATAATCCACCCATACCGACATGTAAAAATCTCATGTTCCCTTCCTTTAATTTTCACCAGTCACATTCAATTACACAGAGCATTTAATGTCTTATATTCACTGTACTTTTCACCAATCACATTCAATTACACAGAGCATTTAATGTCTTATACTGAATATTACATCCAATCACATTCAATTGCACAGAGCATTTAATGTCTTATACTGAATATTACATCGTTCACTGTAATGGTGGGTTCATACAAATCACTAAATGCCAAACATTTATGCGACCTGTGGAATCCAACGTACCAATCATTAAATACGTTATTTAAATGCTTTAAAAACTTCGTTCGCAATGCCAAAATTTAACAGTGAGCATATATTTATGGCTTATTTATAGTTTATTAGTAAAATTTTAGTTTTCAATATTTTGGAATTCTAAAGTTAATAGTGAGTATATATATCATAGATTTATGTTTTTATGTTTTATTAATAAAATCTTTGATCATAATATTTAAGATTGTCGAAATCTAACACTGAGCATATATTTCATAGATTTATGTTTCATTAATAAAAATTTAATTAACAATATTTCATAGATTTATCTTTCATTAATAAAAAATTTATTAACAATATGTCAGAATACCAAAACACTAGCGTAATTTTCATTCGCAATATTTGAGAATACTAAAATCTAACAGTGAGCATATACACTATAGATTTAGGGCCCATTTGCAAGGCAATTATTTTCACCCATATACAGCCCGTGATTTTTCTGCCCAGTTATTGCGCATTTTGAAAAACGGGTTTCATGGATAAATCTGGCGTGTTATTCACGGCGCTAATCCTTGGTGTTCCGTAAACACGTGACCAGGCTAGGCGTCAATCAGTGCTCTCCACATGTCGAGTACACTGACAACGACTTCTCTTTTACATCATTGTCCAACACTCCGCAATTCCATATTCAATTCCTTGTCCAATAGCACTTTAGCATCCGTATATCAGTCCGAAATTGACCCTTCACCCGTCCGTATGATATTTTTCAAAAAAGATGCGTCCATTTATGAAGATATCAGATTTGGACCATGTACTTTGCCACTTGCCATGCAACATTCTTTCATCAAAGGTTTAAACTAGGTTGGTATAAAGACACCAAGGTTTGGTTAAACTATTGGGAGGGCTGGGTTAAATTATTGGGAGATCCACCAGAATGTTGCATTGCAAAACATCAATAACATTAAAAAAATTGTTACTTTTAAGTTTAAAGAAAAAATGTGGTGCGAGAAAGATCTAGTAGCTAAAAGAAAATTAAAGTATTATAAGGAGGTCATCAACCCCACTTTAGAAGATCAAAAGTATCTCTCTGTTTTAACTAGCTCAAAGAATAAAATTAATATAGCCAAGATTAGAACGAACTCTCATGAGCTCCATATTGAAACAGATCGTTGGACAGTTCCTAAAACACCATGAATGGAAAGGAACATCGAGGATGAAAATCACTTCCTCTTAGAGTGCCCCACGTACAACCACATTATAGCTCATTTTCATAATCTTTGTTGCAACACTGACCTTCCTAACCTTTTAAGATGTCAAAATTGTAGTGAGCTCGGGAAGCTTCTTTCCAAGCTTTTTAAGTATAGGGATAAAATCTTAAATCAAGTTAAATAACTCTTTTTTTAGATCCGATAGACCAAAAATTGGTGTCAGTGAACATTAACCATCATCGTCATCATCATCATTCATAACCTACGTACACATCCTTCTGACATGGTTTTGCATCCGGACGTGTATATACTTCTTTAAGAGATTTGAGATTGTAAAATCTCTTTCGGTAATAATCACATATAATGGAAAATTGTCAACACCTTTCGAACCAACCAGTGTGGTTCATTATCAGGACTAGGTGTGTGGTTCATTATAAGGACTAGGTGAGAGATCAAATCAAATCAATAAGCTTAAATAGATGGAAAGATGGTTAAACTAGTCGTTTAGAAAACAGCTAGTTTGACTTTTTAATATTTTATAATGTTTTTAATTAGTAACTGCTATTTCCTTCCTACTATTAAACCATTTAATTAATTTATTCACTTAGTTAATAGATTAATAAACTTATTATTTATTTATTTATTAATTAAAGCTAGAGGCTTAAGTAAAAAATATAACCAAAGAATAAATAAAAATAAAAAATAAATAAAATAAAAAATAATATAAATAAAAATAAATAAATAAATAAAATAAAAATAAAAATAAATAAATAAATAAAATAAAAAATAAATTAAATTAAATTAAATTAAATTAAAAAGGAAAAAATAAAAAATAAATAAATAAATAAATGAATATAAAATTAAAAATAAAATATCAAACTTTCAAAAAAATAAAACATAAAATGATAAAATAAATATTAAAAAAGGGCAAAAATAAAAGATAATCAGGAACATAAGGCAGGTATCCAACACCTGCTGATATTCCAACCATCATCTCTGTTGAGATTAAGGGGTCTTTTTTCGATTTCTAAGGCCTCTTTTAACTTCCGATGATGGAAATGGTCAATCCTAGCAATGACCTTCATCTCTTCAATGCAAATATGATGGTTAGTCTTTTCTGCATGTTCAGCTAGGGGAGACGAGCGGGATCTTCCATGCTTAATGTCAGCAGCATATTCAGAAATTCTTTGATTTATAGACCGACCAGTTTCACCAATGTAAGGCGTCCCACAGGAACAAGGAATGATGTAGACACCTTTCCCATCCCTAGGGTCAATCGGGTCTTTAACTGACTTGAGAGAGCTGCAAATCGTGTTAAAGACATGATTGACCCTAGGGATGGGAAAGGTGTCTACATCATTCCTTGTTCCTGTGGGACGCCTTACATTGGTGAAACTGGTCGGTCTATAAATCAAAGAATTTCTGAACATGCTGCTGACATTAAGCATGGAAGATCTCGCTCGTCTGCCCTAGCTGAACATGCAGAAAAGACTAACCATCATATTTACATTGAAGAGGCGAAGGTCATTGCTAGGATTGACCATTTCCATCATCGGAAGTTAAGAGAGGCCTTAGAAATCGAAAAAAGACCCCTTAATCTCAACAGAGATGATGGTTGGAACATCAGCAGGTGTTGGATACCTGCCTTATGTTCCTGATTATCTTTTATTTTTTTAATTTATTTTATCTTTTTATGTTTTATTTTTTTGAAAGTTTGATATTTTATTTTTAATTTTATATTCATTTATTTATTTTCCTTTTAATTTAATTTATTTTTTATTATTTTTATTTTGCTATTTTTTATTTTATTTTTTATTTTAGTTATTTATTTTTTAATTTTTAATTTTTTAATTTTTTTTATTCTTTGGTTATATTTTTTATTTAAGCCTCTCGCTTTAATTAATAAAAAAAATTGATATAAAAAAAATAAAAAATAAATAATAAATAAATAATAAGTTTATTAATCTATTAACTAAGTGAATAAATTAATTAAATGGTTTAATAGTAGGAAGGAAATAACCGTTACCAATTAAAAACATTATAAATTATTAAAAAGTCAAACTAGTCGTTTTCTAAACGGCTAGTTTAACCATCACTACATCTATTTAAGCTTATTGATTTGATCTAATCTCTCACCTAGTCTTGATGATGAACCACACTGGTTGTTTCGAAACGCGTCGACAATTTTTGTGTTAAAGGAAACCTGTTAAAGGAAACCTGCATCATTAAAAAGAAACTAGGAGACTATTATCTTCTTACATGGTCATCCCAGGACTTCTTATGGCCATAAATCACGGCTGCTCCAAAGCTTCTGGCAGGATTGATGCCCGTCCCAGTGATGGGAATGGTTGCCAAGTGTACCATGAATACAGCAAATCCAATTGAAAGCCCACCTAGTATAATAACATCCATTAATGAATCAAATAACCAATGAAAAATGGCTTACTGCATACACGTTGGAGGAATGGACAATGATAAGAGGGAAAATTCCCCTCAAATTTCTCACTGGTATAAAAATCGTCCAACTGGAAATCCCACCTCCACGGAAAACATTATGATCTCTCTCATTTACAGGACGGAATCTTACGAGGGGCAAAGGATGGAACCTGCTAGCTCATACTGTGGTCAATTCACTAGTGATTGTGCAAAGACTGGAAACACAGATACGAAGCTTATTATCAAGCACGCTCGTTAGGTTTTATATCTTTTGGATATTTCTGGAATTTGCAACTGGATAAATTTAGTATTCGAAAGTGTTGAACTTATTTGGAATATAAAATTCAGAAATATCCAAGAATTTGATGTCATTGTTATTTTTCATATTTTGGGATATTGGAGAGATTTGAAAGAAGTTGTCTACTTAGCATGTGGAATAGTTCGGACGACAGTTTTTTGTGGGAATTCGATAAACTAAAATTCAAAAAATCAGGTAGTTGGAGTGTTTGGAATCTATTTTTGATAGTGGAAATGGATTCAGCACTATCAAAAACCCTTAACGCACTCAAAATACTAAAGTTTAACAACTGTTAACAAGATTCTTACAAAATCTTTGCCAATTTTTTTGAAAATCTTTGTCGGATTCTGGGCCATTCTACTGCTTTTTTAGACTGCAGATTTGAAATTGAGGAAATATATTTTATTTTATTTATTTATTTATTTATTTTATGGTGTTTTATGATTTTATATATATTTTTAATATTTCTAGAATTTATAATAAGATTTGATGTCATTATTTTTCAACAGATTTCTAGATATCAAGTTGTTTTTAGTATTATTTTTGAAAGTTTTTTTGGTGGATTTGAAAAAAATTCATTGAAAACAAAAATTTGATGAGTAGTCTTACACAATCTAAATGCCCTAAACTTTTTTTGAGATACCGAATCCATATACACATAGTATAAAAAACAATTTAAATAACAAAAATCAAAATTTCACCACAATTTTTTTTCAAATACAAAAAATTTCAAAAAATCACACTAAACAACTCCTCTCTCGATACCATTCGTTACACCAAGATGAAAGTGCCAACTATCTCTGCAGTGAGAGCTATTTCATTGGCATATCCTTTCGACACTAAATTTGTCCCTCCACCGCCTCTAGAATAGTAAGTTTTCTGCAACGCTTTCACCATTCCCGCCTCGCAGATTGCACACAAACACAGTGCCACCATGTAAAAGACTGCTCGATTCAGAGTCACCTTTCGAGAAACAAACATCCCAAACGTGACTGCGGGATTTATATGTTTTTCTCAAGTAATTCAAAGATATAAAAAAAAACTGTAATTACTATATTATAAGATGAGCACCTGAAATTCCAGCGGTGCAATACACGAGGACAAAGATCATTACGCCGAAGGACCAGGCGATACCAAGGGTGCCCACACCTCCACACCGACTCTTATCGTTAGCATTTCCGATGACAGTGGCAACTATGACATAAAGAAACAAAAGCGTGGCCACAAAGGTGGCTATGATGGCTCTATACAATGACCAGAGATAGAATTCGTTTACGTCTAAAAGCGGAGCAGGAGGGGGGTCTTCATACTCCACCTTCCTCGATCGTGCTTCATTCCCCATACTTCAAAAATGAATATTTTTGTCCTCTATTATGATCCCTTTCTCACAGTTCTCAAGCAACACTGAGCTATGTCAATTGGACATTCTTCGGTTTTGTCGATATGGCCAGCCGGCCCCTCTCCGTCTCTGTTGACATCAGTATAAATAAACGATTAAGTTCAATCAGAACTCCTTAGACTTTCGCAATCCCATAGGCTTCGGCTAACATTATTTTCCTGGCTATAGCTTCATTAATGCAGTTTAGCACTATAACAACATTAATGAGGCTATAAATGGCAATCAATATTTTGTAAGCTATAGAGTTATTAATACACTTTAATTATAGTTTTGGGAGAAGGACTCCGACATAGGATTTGTGGTCAACTATGTACATATTTTTCCCTGCTAACAATTTGCTATTCACAAGAGATGGTTTATGTCTATGTATGTATTATCATTCATGGCTTATGTCGATTCCGAATGATCCACCATGGACATGATGATCCAAGATTTTAATTTTTCTACCGATTTTTTATATTTTCAATTTGCGCGTCTATTCTATTTTGAATTTTGCCTTCTTTAGTCCTCTTTCCGTCTAGTAGTGCTGGATGCAACACAAATTTATATCCTCTAGATCACTCACTCTTTGTATTATCAGTGACATCTTCATGCCATGGACTTTGCAGAGGAGTTTTGTTCAATACATGCGGGGCCTGCTCCATGACCCTCCTTATCTTCGTCCCGACTTTGATGTCTCACAATGGATCGTAGAAAGAGAGGGGAAACATTGTTCTCAACATGAAATTGCCAAGAGTCCCCTCAGACTCATTGAGAACAATATAGCAGCTAGTTTCTTCGATTTGACATGAGGAATTGTAACACCCATATTTAATGATTACTTTGTTAAAATAAATTTGATTTTAATTAGACTTTGAAGTATTTAGTTTTAATTAGCGGATTAACAAATATGTTAATCAAAAGTTGTGAATCAAGTTCTTAGTTTTGAAAAGAAATTTTCACTTATGGTATGGTACCATAAATCTGATGGTAAAAGTTTTTGATACTCCAAGGTAGTTAAATTAAGTAGTTACTGGCAACTACCTTTCTTCTGGGAATAAAAGGAAAATTCTAGAGGAGGAAAGGGGTTCTGTAAAGAAAAGAAGAAATAGCTAGAGGTTGAAGAAAGAGAGCATCCAACACTGGTGGAAAAACAGTGAAGCTCTACTATCTGAATCGGGAGAAGAAACTAGACAGGAGTCTTGAGGTCTACCTCCTTAGATAAATATTTTGCTGTGAATTCCTACCTTGGTGCAGAACATGGGGGGAGTGGAGGAAGTTATCACCCCACTCAAGGTTGGGAAGAAGAAGAAATAGCTAGAGGCTGAAGAAAGAGAACATCCAACACTGGTGGAAAACCAGTGGAGCTCTACTATCTGAATCAGGAGAAGAAACTAGACATCAGTCTTGAGGTCTACATCCTTAGATAAATATTCTGCTGTGAATTCCTACCTTGGTGCGGAGCATTGGGGGAGTGGAGGACGTTATCGCCTCACTCAAGGTTGGGAAGAAGCCATCAACGTTACAGAAAGTGAGATAAGTAAATTTGAGTTAAAAAGAAAATTTGAATGTTTTTCCATGTGACTTTGTAAGTTCAGATATAGAAATAGAAATGTTATTTTATGTGATCTTTCTGGCATAAGAGCCTTCAGAGGAAGAAATTCATGTAGGAAATGGATTATGGAAAAGGCTTATGTACTTATGATATTGATCTTATATTATTTAACTCTGGGTGAAAAAAAATGTATAAATATAACATGTTTGACAGTCTAAAACTTACGAAGTAAATCCCAAGAAAAAGATAGTTTGTCCCACTGATAGAATTTATACTACACGGACTAGGGGAATAATACCCTTAGAGTGGTCTGGACACCCACCTAGAGTAAAGCTAAAAGCATAAAGTAAATAGAGTAAACTGTTACATTATTAAATAACTAAGTACAATAGTAACCACTGTGAGAAAACGAAGACTCAAGAAGAACTGATCTTTCTTAATTAAACATTAAAAACAGTCTCGAAACCAGCGAGAACTGTAAAAGAATATTGGTATGTGCTGACCTTAGCAGTCATGGATAATATGCATAAACAACTATTAAACATTTGCAGAAAACATGAAGTGAGATAAATCATATCTAATAGAAAAATCAGTATATATATGGATATGCTTCTAAAAAAAAAACAAATATGTAATCAAACAAAGGAGTCATGGTGAACTGCAACATATTGAGCATAGCGTTTTAAGGAAAAAGGCTGAAATTCCACATTCACATGAACAAAAACTTTGTAGAGAATATCACTGAAAACTATTACAAGAGAAATCAATATTTTTCATGTACAGGCCCAATAAGTAATGTCGACAAAGAACAAAAAGAAAAGGTAATTGCGTAGTTCAAGAATGGACCTGGTATAATCTTAATAATATTCAATTTAGTAGAGTGGAGATCCCGAAGAGTGGGAACCCTCAATAAAACTAAAGGATTTAGGACGAATCGTCTATCATAAACATTGATAAACATGTATAAAGTTCCGGAAATGCCATTGGGGATATCATTCCCTTAAACAAAAAAATAAATATACAGTTGAATCGATAAATAATGGAACCGATCACATAAATCCTGTTGAGGTTTGAGGAGATGACCCTCGACATCCACAGGAAAGAAAACTGGAGAGAAACCCTTGCAGGGGCCGGCAAGACTGAAAACTGCAAACCGAAGTAGACAATACTGATAGCCAATAAACAAACAATGGATAATAATACATGAACCTGGAAGAGTAAAATAAACGAAGTGATTTAGAACATGTTTGTTGCTAGAGAAGGTGCAAGCGCCATCAGTCAACAAGGGCGGATATCCTTACTTGTAATAAGGAAATGAAACCATTTGTTAGTAAGGACTTAAACTAACGCATTGAAAACAAATAAAATAGAGAGAACTGGAGGAAATAACTCCATTACCTTGGGTCTACCGGAAATGGTAAAACCCTCGAACTTGCAAATGCAATACATATGTATAAATATAAATTGGGTATAAAATTGTGCACAGTTACAACGACTACAAGAATATATCCAAATTCGGAAGATCGAAGGAGGAAAGGCACACAAATGCTGAGCTGGTCAAAAAAGAGATATTACCTATAAATGTCACTGAGAGGAAACAATTTTTTCTAAACTCGTGCAGAGAGCCAAACTAAAATTGGTGAGCTTGGGCTGCATGGCGGTCTAGCCTCTGGTAAGAAATGAAATACGATAAAGTCATAACCATGGTGATGGAGAGACCCTGAGCTTGAGGCTCCTCTAAAATGAAAGCAAACAGTATAATAACCAGTATGTTATACCCACCGTCTCATGAGCTCGTTGTGTGAAGAACGCTACTCAGCAAGAAACCGAAGTTGCAGAGCTCACAAGCAGTCGTGGCGGGGGCACATAAATGAGGTGGTCAACATTCAGATGGGGTAGGAAATTACCCTAACGGACCACGAATTAATCACCACCATTGATGTTGCGGACATATTAGTGGTGGAGATGGAGACAAAGTCTCGCCCAAGGGTTTGTAACAACATTCGAGGTGAAGGCTGACAGCTCATAAATTTACAAATCAACCCTTACAACCGTGGAACATATATCATAAACTAAGATTAATAACTCGTTCCCATATTGTCATATTTGTAATGGCTATTAAATTCACATCGAGAACGGGAATAATAATCCATGTAACCTTTATAATAATTACCAAAAAGGGATGTATGATGTAACGAGCCGAAAGGTTAGCCTTGAGATGGTAAATATATTGTCCCACCGGAATATGTTTGTTATGAGTTTAAATTCCATGTTGTTTAAATCCATATTCAAAGTTTTGAATATTTTCTAGTTTACATAATTATTATACATTAAAGTAAGGTTTTCTATGTTTTTCCAACTTTGGTAGATGGAACAATGATCCTTGGTGAGTTTAGAAAGTTAAGGTATGGTAAAAATAATTTAAAAAGAAAATTATGTGGGTAATTTTTATATGATTAACGTTACAAGTGGTTTCAGAGCAGCGTTCAAATGCTGGGGCCAATAAGGGGTTACTTGCATAACAAGTAATGTGTGTGATTGTGCACATAAAAAAAAAAAAAATCTGAAGGAAGGAAATTACCAATAAAAATGAGAAGGGGATCAATACATCAAACACTCATAACTATAGGGGGAATTCACCCCCAGCTTAATCAAGAAGCAAATCAAGAGATGTGGGTGCAGCTAAGTATAGATCAACACCATCAAACCAGTAGATTGTTGGAAGAACAACAAAGATAGACCAACAGGTTGTTGGATACTATACAAAAACTTTAGATGAAAATGGTTTGGGTACGAAGTGATAACGAAAGGCTGATGAGGGAGTAGGAAAAGATACTTAAGAGTCTTTTAGATAAACAAAATCATCCCACCACACAACCTAGCCCAGAAATGGAAACCCATGTACAAGGGGAATAGTAACAACATATTCCTGGCAATCCTGAGGGAAGCCGCACTCATCAAAGCAATAAGAGTAGGACTTACAATGAGGTTGAGTCTGAAAATGCTTCCAATAAACAAGAAATAAAGAAGCAAAGAGTGGAATTGCAAGGGGAATTTCGGAAGATTAAACCCCCTACATTTGATGGGGAGGTTGAAGAGATGGCAGAAGCTTGGATCATTAACATGAATAAATATTTTCAAGTGTATGAGTTATACAACAAGCTCAAAGCTCGGTTGGAAATTTACTAATTGCAAGAGAAGGCCACGTTATGGTGGGAAGAATTTAAAAATATATGTGGAATTGAAGACCATAAGGTAACTTTTGATGAATTTCAGCAATAATTTAAGGATAAGTACTTGACAGAATGATTCTACGATAAATAATATTGAGAATTTAATGATTTGCGGCTGGGCCAATTATCTATAGATGAATTCATCACCCAATTCACTTCTCTGTTAAGATATGTGCCATACTTAAAAGATGAAAAGGTAAAGGTACAATGATTTCTGAGTATTCTACCTACTCATATGAACGAGAGAATTGAATTTGTAGGCCCAAAAATGATGGATGAGGTAATCTGAAAGGCACGAATGTGTTATCAGCAATCTAAAGAAAAGGGAGAAGTGGGTAGAAATTGGCCACCCAAGAAAAGACAGAGAAACTCCTTAAAATTTACAAATAACAGATCTAGAAATTATAAGGTTGCTGTAAGAAATTCAGTAAATAATCGAATCAGGAAAAACCAACAAAGACCCAAATGGACAGCCGAGGACAGACCCACCAAAGCATCCAGCAAATTGGATCATGGACAGCCCCAGAAACTAGCATTGCAGTGCTAGGGATGTGGTGAGGGACATTATTACAAAAACTATTCACATCATGGGAGGAATGAAACTACAAATAATGCGCAGAAGACATTTATTGTGGGAGATGTGGCGTGAAATATACCCAAAATCAAAGTTGCACTAGAAGATCAGTAAGCATATTTCCAGCCAACCATGATTGAACTGGAAGGTAAGATGAATTCTCATCCCATATCTATTTTTGTTGATCCTGGTGCTAGTTTAAGCTATGTAGACCCCGAGATTGCGGAAAAATACAACCTACAGGGCCAAAAGTTTAAAAATTCTTGTTTAGTACAACTGGCCACCAGGGCAAAGCGAAAAATTCATGCCAAATTTTCCAACTGCCTTCTCGAAGTCAAGGATCATAATCTAAGAGTTGACCGAAAAATTCTACCCTTAGGCTCATATAATATATTATTGGGCATGGACTGGTTGGAAGCACACTATTCATTAGTAGATTGCAAGGATAAAAGTATTTACAATAAGGCTGAATATGGGACACGTCAAGAGATGAAGGGAATTAAGAAGCCACTTTAGATGCATCCTGTTACAACATTCTAGCTAGGAAAATGCATTAGGAAGGGATGTCAAATCTATGCGATCCAGGTGGGATTTTTCAATTCTAAAGACAAGGCTCCTACAATGGAAAACATACCAGTGGTGCAAGATTTCATGGATGTATTTCCAGAAAGCATACTTGGTTTGCCACCTAAGCAGGATATAGACTTTACCATCGAGTTAATGCCAGGAGCAACACCAGTATCATGAGCACCTTACCGAATGAGTGTGCCTGAGTTAACAGAGCTGAAGATGCAATTGCAAGAATTAATGGACAAAGGTTATATCTGTCCCAGCGTGTCTCCTTGGGGAGCACCAGTATTTTTTGTAAGGAAGAAGGATGGCACTATGCAGATGTGTATGGACTATAGGCAACTTAATAAATTGACTGTTAAAAATAAATATCCTCTGTGTCCTCTGATTGACTATATGTTCGATCAAGTAAAAGGGGCAACGATCTTTTCAAAAATAGATTTAAGATCTGGATATCATCAAATAAAAATAAAGGATGAGGATATTTATAAAACAGCTTTCCGAACTAGATATGGGCATTATGAATTTGTGGTCCTACTGTTTGGTTTGACCAACACACATGCAACGTTCATGAGCTTAATGCATGGCATATTCCATCCATATCTGAATAATTTCATCTTGATTTTTATAGATGATATATTAATCTATTCTAGAAATGAGGAGGAACATAAGGAAAATCTACGTGTAGTGCTGAAAATGTTAAGGGACCATCAAATATATGCCAAATTTAGCAAGTGTGACTTTTTCAAGAAAAAAATACAGTATTTGGGACACGCCATTTCGGCTGAAGGAATAACAGTGGACCCTGAAAAGATAAAGACTATTATGGAATGTAAGGTTCCTAAAAATGTGGTAGATATTAGGTCCTTTATGGGACTGGTTGGTTACTACCAATGTTTTATAGAAGGTTTTTCTAAGATTGCATTTCCTATAACTTATTTTTAGTGCAAGGGGTAAATATTCAATTGGACCATGGAATGTCAATCTAGTTTTGAGAAATTAAAACGGTTATTTACCACTGCTCCTGTTCTGAAAGTAGCAGATCCAAATTTAGAATTAAGTGTGCATTGATGCAACTTAAAGAGGGTGTAGGATCAGTGTTGTCACAAGAAGCAAAGGTAGTGGCGTGTGAATCCGGGAAGTTAAGAGACCATGAGCAATGATACTTTTCCTATGATTTAGAATTGACTGCAGATGTGCATGTAATCAAGGTATGGAGGCACTATCTATTAGGAAAAAAGTTTGTACTAAAAAATAACCATAACAGTCTAACCAACTACTTTAAGCAAGCCAATTTGAATGCTCGCCAGGCTAGGTGGAATGCATTCCTGAGCAAGTTTGATTTTGAAATGCAATATGTTAAAGAAAAATAATATCGAGTTGCGGATGCACTAAGAAGAAAGTTACATCATATTTATGAATTATATTTTAATGATGTGGAATTCAAATTTTAGGAAGAAGTAAAGAGGGTTGTAGGAAAAGATCCTAAATATCAATTCCTGTGGCAGTAAGCTCAAGATATGGCAGCACAAGGAAACCAGTCAGACTATGTCATCAATGAAAAAGAGATGTTAATTTTTCGAGACAAAATGTTCATTCCTAACCAAATGGGTTTGAAAGGACTAATCTTGGATGAGTATCACAGAATTTCGTATGCCGGGCACCTTGGCTATCATAAAATGTTAACAACTATCAGAAAAGACTATTTTTGGCTAGGAATGCGCAAAGACATCATTGAATATTTGACCAAGTGTTTGGAATTTCAGCAAGTGAAATTTGAACATCAACACCCAGCCGGTTTACTACAACCCATACAAGTACCAGAATGGAAATGGGAAGTTATATCGCTGGATTTTATTGTTGTTTTACCAAGAAAAAAATGATATAATGACTCCATTATGGTGGTTGTGGATCTCTTGACCAAAGCAACCCATTTTATTCCTGTAGAACCAATTTTAAAATTATATAGATTGCTAATATACTTATAAGAGAAGTATTCAAATTACATGGTATACCAAAAGCAGTCATCTCGGATCGAGATGTGAAGTTTACTTCAACCTTTTGGAAGGCACTATTTATAGGACTAGGCACCCGATTCCAATCCAGCATGACTTACCATCCTTAAACGGATGGGAAAACAGAATGGGTAAACCAGATTTTGGAAGACATGCTACGAATGTATGTAATGCAGCAACCAAAAAAATGGGAAGATTACCAACATTTGGTAGAATTTTCTTATAATAATGTTTATCAAGAATCACTCAAGATGAGCCTGTTTGAAGCTCTATATGGAAGACAATGTCGGACGTGTATTAATTGGGGCAGTTCTGAAACAAGATCAATGCTTGGGCTAGAGATGTTGGCCGAGATGGAGAGTGAAGTAAAGAAGATTCAAAAAAAATTGTAGAGTGCGCAAGACAGACAGAAGGTGTATGCAGACTGAAAAAGGACCTACCGAGAGTTTTAAGTGGGAGACCGTGTCTATGTTAGAATTAGACCTAATAAGAGTACATTGAGGTGGACTACTTGTGCCAAATTGGCTCCCCGATTCTGTGGACTTTTCCAAATCTTGGAAGGGGTGGGTCCAGTACCCTATCAATTAGCCTTACCAGGACACATACAAGTGCATAATGTGTTCCATGTGTCTGTACTTAAAAGGTACATCCATGATCCTAAACACATAATACATTGGAAAAATGTTCAGGTAAGGAGGAAATGGAAATTAAATATTTCTAAGAAACAAAAAGCATTGTTTATTAATTTACCATTTTTTGGATGTAGTTCAGACCAGACAGCGAGTTTCTAGTAGAGCCTCAACGTATCCTCGAATGGAGAGAAATAACGCTCCAGAAGCGAGCTATAACCCAAGTTAAAGTGTAATGGAAGCACTTTAGCCCGGAGTAGCCGACTTGGGAAGATGAAAACTTTGTGTGGGAGGCATATCGAAGACTGTTCGAAGGAATGGTTTAACGCCAAGGATGTATTCATTTTAAGCGGGGGAAGCTGTAACACCGATATTTAATGATTAATTTGTTAAAATACATTTGTTTTTAATTAGACATTGAAGTATTTACTTTTAATTAGCAAATTAACCAATATGTTAATCAAAAGTTGTGAATCAAGTTCTTAGTTTTGAAAATAAAGTTTCACTTATGGTATGGTACCATAAATATGATGGTAAAAGTTTCCAAGACTCCAAGGAAGTTGAATTAAGGAGTTACTGGAAGTTACCTTTCCTCTAGGAATAAAAAGAAAGTCCTAAAGGAGGAAAGGGGTTCTATACAGGAAAGAAGAAACGGTTAGAGGCTGAAGAAAGAGAGCATCTAGATTTGGTGGAAAACCAGTGGAGCTCTACTATCTGAATCAAGAGAAGAGACTTGACAAGAGTCCCGAAGTCTACCTCCTTAGATGTGAATTCCTACCTTGGTGCAGAGCATGAGGGGAGTGGAGGATGTTATCACCTCACTCAAGGTTGGGTGGAAGCCATCAGAGTTATAGAAAGTGAGATAAGTAAACTTGAGTTAAAAAGAAAATTTGAATGTTTTTCCATGTGAATTTGTAAGTTCAGATATAGAAATAGAAATGTTATTTTATGTGATATTTCTGGCATAAGAGCCTTCAGAGGAAGAAAGTCTTGTAGGAAATGGATTATGGAAAAGTTTTTTGTACTTATGATATTGATCTTATATTTTTTAACTCTGGGTGAAAAAAACTGTAAATATAATAGGTTTGACAGTCTAAAACTTAGGAAGTAAATCCCAAGAAAAAGATAGTCTATCCTGCAGGTAGAATTTAACTACTAAACGGACTAAGGGAATAATACCAATGGAGTGGTCCAGACACCCACCTAGAGTAAAGCTAAAATAAGAAAGTAAATAGAGTAAACTGTTAGATTATTAGATAACTAAGTACAATAGTAACCAGTGTGAGAAAACAAAGACTCGGGAAGAAATGGTCTTTCTTACTTAAACATTAAAAACATCGTCAAAACCAGCAAGAATCGTAAAAGAATATTGGTATGTGTTGACCTTAGCAGTCATGGATAATATGCATAAACAACTATTAAACATTTGCAGAAAAGATGAATCGAGACAAATCATATCTAATAGAAAACTCACTATATATATGGATATGTTCCTCAAAACAAAATAGATCTGTACTCAAACAAAGGAATCATGGTGAACTGCAAAATATTCACTATAGTGTTTTAAGGAAAATGACCGAAATTCCACATTCACATGAAGATAAACTTTATAGAGAATATAACTGAAAACTATTACAAGAGAAATCAATATTTTCCCAATAATTAATGTCAACAGAGAAAAAAAAAGAAAACGTAATTGCGTAGTTCAAGAATGGACCTGGTATATTCTTAATAATATTCAATTCAGTATAGTGGAAACCCCAGAGAGTTGGAACACTCAATAAAACTAAAGGATTTAGGACCAATCCTCTATCATAAACATTGATAAACCTGTATAGAGTTTTAGCGATGTCGTTGGGGATATCATTCCCTTAAACAAAAAAATAAATATACAGTTGAAACGGTAAATAATGGAACTGGTCATATAAACCTTGTTGGGGTTTGAGGAGATGACCCTCGACCTCCATAGAAAAGAAAACCAAAGAGAAACCCTTGTAGGAGCCGGCAAGACCGAAAAATATAAACCAGAGTAGACAGTACTGATAGCCAATAAACAAACAATGGATAATAATACATGCACTTGGAAGAGGAAAATAAATGAAGTGCTTTAGAACATATCTGTTGTTGGAGAAGGTGCAAACACCATCAGTAAACAAGGGTGGATATCCTTACTTGTAATAAGGAAATGAAACCCTCTGTTAGTAAGGACTTAAACTAACACATTGAAAACAAATAAAAAAGAGAGAATTGGAGGAAAGAACTCCATTACCTTGGGTCTACCGGAAATGGTAAAACCCTCGAACCTGCAAATGCAATACATATGTATAAATATAAATTGGGCATAAAATTGTGCACAGTTACAATGACTACAGGAATAGATCCAAATTCGAAAGATCGAAATAGGAAAGGCACAAAAGTGCCGAGTAGGTCAACAAAGAGGTATTACCTGTAAATGTCGCTGAGAGGAAACGATTTTTGCTAAACCTGTGTAGAGAGCCAAACTGAAATCGATGAGCCATGGCCGCATGTCGGTCTAACCTCTGGTAAGACATGAAATACGATGAAGTCATAACCATGACGATGGAGAGAACTGGAGCTCAAGGCTCCTCCAAAATGAAAACAAATAGTAGAATAATCAGTATGCTATACCCACCATCTCATGAGCTCATTGTGTGAAGAACCGTGCCCAACAAGAAACCGAAGTTGTAGAGCTCATGAGCTATAGCGGTGGAGGCACAAAAATGAGGTGGTTAGGGTTTGACTGGGGTAGGCCATTACCCTAACAGACCACGAATTAATCACCACCATCGATGTTGCGGATAGATCAATGGTGGAGATGGAGACAAATTCCTATGCAAGGGTTTGTAACAACATTCGAGGTGAATTCTGACAGCTTATAAATTGACAGCTCTTAAATTTACATATCAACTCTTACAACTGTGGAACTGATATCATAAGCCAAGATTAATAACTCGTACCCATATTGCCATATCTGTAATGTAATGGTTATTAAATCCACCTTGAGAACGGGAATAATAATCCATGTAACCTTTTTAGTATTTACCAAAAAGGGATGTATGATGTAACGAGCCGAAAGGTTAGTCTTGAGATGGTAAAGATATTGTCCCACTGGAATATGTTTGTTATAAGTTTAAATTCCATGTTGCTTAAATCCATATTCAGAGTTTTGAATATTCTCTAGTTTACATAAGTGTTATATATTAAAGTAAGGTTTTCTATGTTATTTCCAACTTTCGTAGATGGAACAATGCTCCTTGGTGAGTTTAGAAAGGTAACACATGGTAAAAATAATTAAAAATAAATAAATTATGTGGGTAATTTTTATATAATTAACGTTACACGAACCCTCTAAAGATTATGCAAATTGTGAGGCTTGTATCGAGTGAAGATGGGGAGATGAAAAGACGTGCAGAGAAATTGAAGGAAATGGCTTCAAAAATTGTGGGAGAGGGAAGATCTTCGGAAACAAACTTGCAAGATTTCGTGGCTAAGATGCCGAAGCTAATGACAATGAGAACCTATGATGGGAATAAATAATCGGCCCTAGCTATTTCAATAATTATTTGAAGTTTTGGGTGTACAACTATTATGCAAAAATGCCCTTGGGGATATAAGAGAAATGATACTACCAGTTAATTACAATTTTATACAAGTGTACATTAATCTTTCAGTATTCAATATAGATGTAGTTGCAGGTCCATTATATGGGGTACTGTGAGTAAGTTAGAATTTTTAAATTATAAAGAGTCAACAATTCAAATTGTAATAAGTCATTACGAAATTAACAAAATGCCTAATTATTTGTATAATTATCATATAAAATAATGAGTTAACAAATTGTTGGATCTTCAAATTCCATGTTATTCAACTTTTTTTTAGTGAAAAAGGATGGACAAGGCGATTCTTTGCATTCACAAGTGACAAAATTAATAAAAATTTAAATCTGGTTTTAATTACCTCTTAGAGTTATTGAATTAAGTGAAATAATCTTATTACCTCTTGGAGTTTTTGAATTAAGTGAAATAATTTTTTTGGGGTTAAGTTGTAATATTTTGTTTTTTTAAATGTATTTTTTATTATTTATATAGCTTCTTTGTCTTGCAAAACTATTTGGGGATTGGAATTGTGGAGAATATAGGGCAACAACAGATTCCATAAATTCCAATTATTTAAATCAATTTTTTTTTCCCATTGATCATTGACAATATTGAGAAAGTTTATTCTATGATAGATATTGATAATTTATGAAAAGTTTACTATCTCATGGATATTGGTGAATGAATAATTTTATGTGATATATTTTTAAAATAATGATTAAAAACTGATTTATATTAAGTTACAATAATTAATTAGTACATTTTCACATACACTAAAAAGAAAATTTACTGTTACCTTCATCTATAAAATTTAAATATATAAATCCTATGAAATTCTTACCATACTAACTATAAAACTTTTACCTAATGATTGTCTAGAATTGTAATCCTTTTCTCATCATTTGTTTATACTCAAATTCATAAATCTTTAACCTTAGCCTACTTGGCACTTACGTCATTTTATAATAAACTTCGCATAAGAATGTTATCATTTATCATTGCCATTCATATTAATATGCTGTCGATATTACATTTATAAATTTTTTACCAACATACACCTCCAATCCCATTGTTTCTTCGATCGAGGAGTTAACTAGCACGTCGAGAAGTTAAGGTAGTAGACTTAGTATTAAATTCCATATGACAGCTGTGAAACCACCATTACTTAATGCAGTTCTCGATGGTACCCGAGTCTATCTCCACCGTTGGATTCTTGGTAGATCGAGGGTCCAGGCTTATGGCGGGAGTTTCATCTGGATAACCCTGCTAACCCTAGATCCTTCTGCCATTTTCTCCATTTGTCATGCGGAAAAAATATTCTCCTCAGACTCTTTGCTCTTGAGTCGAGCTCTGCTTTTGGTAATGGTTTTTACAGTCGTTTGAATGCAGTCTCCACGAACTTGCGCGTTAAGGTTAGAGAGGTATACTCTCTATGGTGTTCTCTGTGATGCTGGAGAGATTTCTGCTAGCGCACTGCAGAACCACTGGTGGAAATTTGTCTCCCAATTGCCCTAGTCGCTCCTTTGGGAGCCCAAGCTCGCAAAACCAGAACTAGCAGGTAAAGGACCCTTATTTGTTTGTTTAATTCCATTCAATACTTTACCCTCTGCAGGGTTTGTATGGCCATTACTTATTCCCCTATTTCTGTTTAAATCTACAGATTGCCAATACAGAGAAACCGAGAAGCTTCCCTTCCAGGTAATTTTTCTCATACTCCGTTCTTAAGTTTTGCATATTTCACGTTTTTCCATTAATTTAAGAATTTTGGCTACTCGGAGTTCTATATATTTACTTACATAAGCTCTGTTTGCATGTTGTTAAAGCTAACAAGTGAGTCCCTCCATAGTACATGATTTACAAAGCTTGGCAAACAAACATGGAGTTAATTTTCCAGTTCGCCGATTAATAACTTCACTTTTCTCTACAGGTATTTCCAGTTTAAAGAAACTCATTTCTAGTCATGCACCACCCTCAATTTCCGATGAAGGGTTTACAAGTTGGGTCTAATGCACAAGTTAAATTAGTTTTTTTTTTTGTTTTGTTAATAGACCGACCTCCTTCCGGGAAGGTTTTAGATAGTAGTCTTATGGCCAGAGTTGTAGACTTATTGTAAATTATATTTTGTTCGTTTTCGGATTTACAGTACAGAAGACCTTCATTCTTCTTTATGGTCATGTGATTTGTATCTCTTAGAACTGTTTATGCTTACTCCACATTGAGGCTAGACTGAGTTTATAATAATATTTACATTTTTGGTTATAAATGGATATGCAAGCTTCCGTTATTTAGTAATTGTTTTCACATTTCTTATCTTTGAACTTTCACAAAGAACTACTCATAGTCTTCTAAATTCGTTCAAAGTTTTCTTTACAAGAAAGAGGTTACTTATTAAAATAATCAGCCCTTTTATTATTCTTGTTACAGAAAATGAGTGTTTTGCAATTTTCCTCGGTCATATAGTAACTATACTTTTAATATTAAAGAATTATTTACCGAGATCTTTCGACCGACATTCATGTGTTAATTCCTTTGCAATAAATTCAGCATGCAAGGGACTTCTATTGTTTTTTTTTTCTTTAGTTTAAATAATCAATATTGCTTTAATACTCTCAAAGTATCTCTTGAAAGCATAAGCACTCTATTTTATTTCCTGTTCATGTTATTCGAATATTTAACTGTATAGTTTATTTCCTTCGTTTATTACTCTTCTGGCAAATTTACTTATTTAATAACTGTAGAGTATTTCTGTTCTTTATTACTATTTTCTTGTAGTATAAAGTGACTGGGCCACCCAATAAATTTTCTGAGTATAGTCAGAGAGGAATGAACGATGCATTCTGGGTTTCTTCCGTTGCCCAGGATCAACAGTTCTATTCTGGCTGTGAGGATAAATTTTTCTAATAATTTCTTAATCATTTCTAACAGAACCTAGCAATATATTTACCTTAACTCTGTCACAGTTTTAAGCAATAGCTATACCATATATAGATAAAAGTGCAAATGCAGTAAAAACAATACATACTCTCTATTTAAAAAAATAAAAGCAGTTATCTCTAATTTTTCTTAAGTCCTTGTTCCATTTAATACAGTATCCAGAAATTCATACTGTTCTACCATTCTAATACTTATCTGGAATCTAGTTTACTTCTCAATCTAAATTAAATAGACCAAGTACTTATCTGCACAATACGTTCCCTTGCTGATGTTCCTCCCAACCTTAAGATCGGCAATGACATCTAGCTCTTCCCCCATGCTTCCACTAAAAATCACAAGTTGGCAGTAGACTTGTTCTCCTATGACCTCAGGACTCCAGGTCTAGTCAAGCCATAAAACTTCAGGAATTACTGAGTATTTTTTCCATTGGTCTCTACCAGCTCAAGAAAATATCCACCCTAACTTAGCCCATGAACGCAACCCCTACTCCTCACTGGGATGAGTCTCTTATCCCCAGAGGAGCAGGTAACTGTTCAAATTGTCCAACCACCTTTTAGTCCTTGGAACAAAATTACCATGAGCCTTTTTACTTTTACTTTTCTTAACTAATTTTATTATTTCATAATAATAAGATGGAAAATAAATTTTTCTAGCAACATAACAGTTGTCTCAGTCTTTCTCTTTAAACAATATTTAAATTCATTTTAACTAGTTAATAACTAGTTAGCAATAAATGCAGCTGTCACAACTCCCCCTGGAAGTAACACCGTCCTCGGTGTTTCACTCCATTGTAGAAAATAGCTTTGGGTAAGCCTCGCACACAAAGTTTTCATCCTCCCAAGTAGCCTCATCCGGGCCGAAGTGCTTCCACTGCACTTTAACTTGGGTGATGACTCTCTTTCGAAGCATAATTTCTCTCTAGTCAAGTATGTGTTGCGGCTCGACCAGAAACTCACCGTCCGGTTCTACCTGCAAACATCAAAGTTTCTTGTCAAATTCTCTTAGAAAAATTCAAATTCCAAGTTAGGATTTTTAATTTTATCCTACCTGAATATTTTGCCAATGAATTACATGCTTTGAATCATGAATATATCGCTTCAACAGGGACAAATGAAACACATTGTGTACTTGTATGTGATTGGGTAAAGCCAGCTGATAAACCATAGGTCCTACCCTTTCCAAAATTTGGAAGGGTCCATAGAACCTGGGAGCCAACTTGGCACAAGAGGCCCACCGCAAGGTACTCCTCTTGGGTTTGATCCTCATATAAACATGGTCTCCCACTTCGAATTCCCGATAATATCTCTTTTTATCTGCATAGATCTTCTGCCGATCTTGTGCAGCCTTCAGATTTTGTCTTATCTTTTTTACTTCCGATTCCATCTCAGCAAGGATCTCTAGTCCCAACATTAATTTTGTTTCGGGGCTACTCTAGTTTATGGGTGTGAGACACTGCCTCCCATAAAAAGCCTCGAAAGCACTCATCTTTAGGGACTCCTGGTAGCCATTGTTGTAAGAAAATTCACCTAGGTGAAAATAATCCTCCCATTTGGTTGGTTGTTGCATCACATACATGCATAGCATATCTTCCAATACCTGGTTTACTCACTCTGTTTGACTGTCGGTCTGGGGATAATAAGCTGTAGTAAAGTTTATTTGGGTCCCTAGACCTGTAAACAGAGTTTTCCAAAATGCTGAGGTAAACTTGACATCCCTGTCTGAGATAACAGTCTTTGAAATGCCATGCAGCCTGAAAATTTCCTTCATGAATATGTCTGCATGTATAGTCTTGTATGTAGACTGTACAGGTATAAAATGTGAAGATTTACTCAATCTGTCCACTACCACCATGATGGAGTCATTTTTTCTTTTTGTTCGTGGTACACCTTTAATGAAGTTTAGGGATATAACTTCCCACTTCCATTCAGACACCGGTATGGGCTGCAATAATCATGCGGGATGTTGATCCTCCACCTTAACCTGTTGACACTCCAAACATCTAGTTAGATATTCAGCAATATTTTTATGCATACCAGGCTAGAAATATACCTTTCTGATCGCCGTCAACATTTTTTGGTATCTGGATGGCCCACGTAGTTACTTCTATGGTATTCATCCATAATCAGCTCTTTTAAGCCCACACGGTTTGGTATATAATTTTTTCCTCTAAAGGTGAGAATCTGGTCATTATTTACTCCATATTCAGAGGTATCTCCTTGCTTTCTAGTCTCTTCCATTTCATTAGGGGAATTTTGAGGTCTAAAATGGGCCTCCTAAGGAAATAATAAAATAATAGCTAAACCAATAAAATAATATTTATGAATTTGCAATTAACTTTTTGCAGCACAATCCATGCAACCATAGTTAAATTTAATTCAAAAGTTGTACCAAAATAAAATTAATAAAAAAATTGTATTGATGTGACTATAAATAAGAATGAGATTTTCAAGAAAAAATCATTATCATTGAACAACTAATGCATTTTTCCTTTGTACTTAAATAACTTAAAATAAAATATAAATATAAATTTATAAATTCTTAATTATATTAGATGCTATTAATTAAAATTTATATTATTTAAATTGTATAATAATATGTAATTAATATACTATATAAATATAATATAATATAATATAATAAATGTATAGGGATATGCATTGTTTCTTTCAAGAAATATGAAAAGACAATAATATATTGTTACTCAAAAAGTGTGAAATGACATTTATTATTAGTACTTTACTTTGACTTTAAAAGTACTTAGAGCACTACCATGGTTAACCATGAGTTTTTATTCACCATTGAGAATGTGACGTATTTTTGACTCAAGCAATGCCACCTCAACCATCACGGATGATGTCATCCCCTAAAATGTGATTGGTTCTCATAAAGTGAATTTTGATTGTACATTTTCCTTAGGAGGCCCATTTTAGACCTCAAAATTCCCCTAATGGCTACCATAGGAATTAATATTCCAAATATTTTTGCACTTCTTCTTTTATTTGAGCTAAAAACTTACTTTCTAGTTGATTGTAGTAAAGCTCATAAATGTAATGTAGTTTTCTACTTAAAGCATCAGCTACCCGATTTTCCTTACCCTTCACATGCTGGATGTCCATATCAAACTCACTTAGAAAGGCATTCCATCTTGCCTATCTTGAGTTCAAATCAGCTTTCTTGAAATAACTGGTCAAGCTACTATGGTCTGTTTTTAGCACAAAATTTTTACCCGACAAGTAGTTTCTCCAAACCCGGAGTGCATGTAACATTGCTGTTAATTCCAGATTGTAGGCTGAGTACCTTTGTTCGTGCTCCTTTAACTTTCTTGGTTCATATGACACTACCTTGCCTTCTTGCAATAAAACTTCCCCAACACCCTCTTTGCTTGCATCTGTACAAAATTCAAATTCTTTTCTGGGGTCAACTACCCTTTATATCGATGCAGTAGTCAAAATTTTTTTCAGCCTTTCAAAACTATTCTGACACTCAACAGCCCACTTGAAAACTTTTCTGTTTCTCTACAAAGAGGTAATGGGAAAAGCAATTCTGGAAAATCCCTCAATAAATCTTTGATAATACCTTGCTAACCCCATAAAGGATCGAATGTCTGCCACATTCTGGGGTACTTGCCATTCCATAATTGTCTTAATCTTCTCTGGGTCAATAGCAATTCCTTCTATTGAAATGACATGGCCTAGGTACTGAATTTATGCTTTAAAGAAATCACATTTGCTGAACTTAGCATACAACTGGTGTTTTCTTCGCATTTCCAGCACAATCCTCAAATGCTCTTTATGTTCTTCTTGATTTTTGGAATAGATCAGAATATCATCTATAAATATAAGCACAAAATTATTTAGGAAATGATGAAATATTCCATGAATTAACCTCATAAAGGTTGCTGGTGCATTTTTTAACCTGAAGGGCAACACCACAAATTCATAATGACCTTACCTGGTACAAAATGTTGTCTTGCATATATTCTCATCCTTGATTCGAATCTGGTGATATCCAGATCTTAAATCGATTTTAGAAAACACTGTGGCCCCCTTTACTTGGTCAAATAGATCATCAATTTTGGGTAAAGGGTATTTATTTTTGATTGTTAACTTATTGAGCTGTCTATATTCCATGCACATTCACATGGTTCCGTCCTTCTTCTTTACGAACAACACTGATGCTCGCCATGGGGATACACTTGGACGAATGTAACCTTTGTCCAGTAGTTCCTATAACTGCATTTTTAGTTCAGTTAACAGGAACACGCATCCTATAAGGAGCCCTTGACACAGTTTATGCCCCTGGAATTAAATCTATAGTAAAATCAATATCTCGTCTTGGTGGTAAACTAGGAATATTTTCTGGAAAAAACATTCATGAATTCTTGTACCACATGTATGTTTTCCATCATAGGTGATTTTTCCCTAGATTTAGCATATCCCACTTGAATAACATAAATCTGGCATCCCTTCCTTATACATTTATTCATTTGGGATGCTATAATTGGACGTAGATGTAGTGGCTTATTAACTCCTTGAATCTCCTTACGTGTTCCATCTTGCATTCTGTTAGAAATGATCTTTTTCGTGTAGTCTACTAAGGTCAAATTCTTTTCTAGCCAATCCATGCCTAGAAAAACATCGTAGGACCCTAATGACAGTATGTCCAGGTCCATTTGTAACTTTTGTTCTGAAATTTCCAAAGTATAGTTTGGAATCTTGGCAGTTACCTTCCTTTTTGCTCTCTTTCACACTAGTCTAGATCTGATTATCCGTAGATGTGTAAGAGAGGGGGAAGTGTCTGGAATATTTAAATCTGCTCATGATGAACCTTGTGGACGCCACTTCACTGATAAGCAGACTACATATAAAGTATTATGTGTTGGTTACTTTTGTCCTTCCTTGTTCAAGGATGCCTTTATGCCCCCAAGTTATGCCAACGAATGGGCCAGCCTAATCAAATGGGCCAGCGATGTGATATATGTCAACGAATGGGCCAGCCTAATCAAACCAATGAAATGCCTTTATGCCCCCAAGTTATGATTGAGTCTTTTGAAAAATGGGCTATTGATTTTATAGGGCCAATAAATCCAACATATTTAAGTAAAAAGCATATTCTGGTTTGTACATATTTTGTTACAAAATGGGTACAAGCTAAAGCTGTTTCTTTTGCCACAGAAAAAGTTGTTGTTGATTTTCTTTTTTTCTGAAATCTTTACTAGATTTGGTGTGCCTAGAGAAATTATTTCCGACAATGGTCTGCATTTTATTTCTAATCTGTTACAGGGTGTGATGGAGCAATACAAGATCCGGCACAGGAAATCCACACCGTATCACCTACAAGCAAACGGCCAGGAGGAATCTACAAACAAAGTGATCGAGTCCATTCTCACAAAGACAGTCAATATGCGTCGGAAAGACTGGGCTGAAATATTACCAGAAGCTTTGTGGGCATACAGAACCACTTGGCGAAATAGTACAGGACATACACCATATGAGCTGGTATATGGCAAACAGGTTCTGTTACTGATTGAGTTCGAGATCAAAACCTTAAGAACTGCAGTTCAGTTAGGAATAGATCCCTCCAAGGTACAACAACAACGTCTTATTTAATTAAATGAGTTAGAAGAATTTCGTAGAGATTTTGTTCAACAAAACATCCTAATTCAACACAACAAAAGAGGTGGCATATCAAGACTATTCAGAAAAAGTAGTTCCAACCAGGTGATTGGGTACTCCTCTATGATTCTAGATTTAAAATTTTTAAAGGGAAGTTCCATACATGTTGGATGGGACCTTATGAAGTGATCCGAGTATTTGAGAATGGAGTAGTAGAAGTCAAAACTATTGATGGACAAGATTCAGTATTCTTGGTAAATGGGGCATAGATTAAAGAAGTATTTTCAGCCACTTGCCAAGAAATATTTTACACAGCAAGTCCAATAGCAATTTGGGACGGTAGTGGTAAATAGTAAAACCAACCTTTTGAAAACATGAACTCTTCTTCTTCTCAGAAAAAATAAAAATAATAATAATAATAATAATAATAAAAGTAAAGAAAAAAATATTTTCCTGTAATTGTGAAAATTAGTTTGCTGACATGATTGCAAAAGGGTCAACCTGAAAACCAGCTTGCTGGCATGAAGATCAAAAATTTCTAATAAAAAGAGAATGTTGCTTGATCATTAGATATGCTAGCGCCACCGAGTAAAAACAGGTTCAGCACACCTTTATACATTGGGGTAATTAGCATGGATATTTTTATTCAAGTAACACTTAATGCTCGCTGTAGTTATTTTTTTTCTTGCACTAGTGCACGCAGACCTTCCAAAAAAATTTCTGCCTTTATTCATATCCCATTTCGTAATATTCCCTCATTTTTATTCTTTAAATCCCAAATGATTAACCTTCCCACATTCTTTTAAAATTATCCTACCCGCTTCGTAAAAATACCACTTTACCCCTGAATTTTTTTTTTTCCTTCCTATCCCACTTCTGTTTATCCCCTCTTTGGTACTATTCCTGGAATCCAAGTAACAAAATTCCTTCCCATTCTGAAAATTTCCCCTTTCCCACTTCTTTGTTTCCCCATGAATTCATTGCAGGATCTCATACATAAAGAGCAAAAAGATGCCCTGAAGCCTCAAGGAAGGGTGAAGCAAATTGTCAATATCAGTTGAGGAAAGCTATGTTAGAAGTCCAACCTATATTTTACTTAAATTATCTGTTACTTTTTTAGACAATATGCTTGCACTAGTGTAAGCATATCGTCCTATATAATAGTATAAGCAGAATGGTACCAGCAGAGCAGTACAGTGAGCTGTGTAAACAGATCGGTGCAAGAATGCACCTTGACGGAAGTAGCGTACAATTTGTTTTTTGAGCATATGTCATAAGAAGTGGTCATCATAGAAGTTTACAAGCAGCCTTTTTCACTTATTTGATAAAGTACTTATGCTATCATATTAACTAGGAGAAAATTATTTAAAGTACAAAGTGTTTTTAGTTAAGAATCATGATCATTTTTAATAAATGCTAAAGTTTTTTGAATTATAAAGGAATGCGGAAATGTTTAAACCGTTGCTTGGATATAATTACTCTTTCCGCCATGATCCTAAACGTCCTTCACTTATGGTGATTACCTCACTTAGCCGTTAAACACGCTACCACAAGTACCAATCCCGCACGATTCTAAACATGCCGCACATCTATGGCTATTTTTGTGGGATGGATCAGTGATAAGATAGAAGGGATGGTGGATGGTTGATCCCTATCTATAAAGAGTTAAGTTTTCCGGTATTGCATGCAAAATTTTTTAACTGTTCATAACTGTAAAGAAAATATGCCGCCTGTTAGATGTGAACCTTCGTCCCTCAGTGAGGTAGATCAGACCACCGAGTTTCGTAATAGTCTTGCACTATTGTGAGACTCAGGCTTTCTTTCGTTTTTTCAGAAATTTGATGGGAAAAACAGTGAAGTGGCCCTACAGTTCGTACAGAGGTTTAAAAACGGTCGTGTAAAGATTGGGCCACTGAGATTTAAAGTCACGAAAAAATCGATAGCAGCAATGATGGGCTTACAGAACACTGGTGTGCAGTACTTTAAATATCAGAAGCTTGAGAGGAAGCGCTGGCAGCAATTCATTGTTGATAAGTACATGAACGTAAACTAGAAGAAAGAAGTTCTGCGCAGTGCCCTGTTGGGACAATGGCGGGACCTCCTTTTTATTCTCCAGAAATTCGTGACTTGTGAGGGGAGGTACTCCCTCACCTTTGTGTATCATTTCAGGGTGTTGCAACATTTTGAACCCGGCCAGCACGTCCGGTGGAGGATGGATTTCACTTACTTTTTGCTTAAGAGTTTAGAAAAGATGGCTAAGTGTGTGCAGCGAGCACGGGCAGACCAGGTCGATAAGAAATTGTATCATCACGGCCTGATCAAAATCCTGGTCCAGAAACAATTGGAAATTAAGGGTATGACCTGGAAGGAGTTGCTGAAGCAGCTAGATAAAAACCCCTCTGCAGGAAAGAAGACAGTTGTTGAGAAGAAAACAGAGACCCCCGCCAGCACAAGCAAGAAACAATGTTACCGATGAAATAGGTAACTGCACTGTTACCTACTTTTTTTTGGTAGCATAAAAAGCACCCGATTTTGAAAAGTGGTGATGCAGAATCACCTCTTTTTTTTTTTGGAGCACATTTTTGACACTCTAATATTTTTATTTATGAAGTATGAATATTTGTTTTAAAAAGTTAGTGATTTTCATGCTAATTTTGAAACGTATTGATACAGCATCAACTTTTTTTTTTAGAGCAGTGATTTTCATGCTAATTTTGAAACGTATTGATGCAGCATCAACCTTTTTTTTTTAGAGTGGTGATTTTCATGTTGGTAATAAAACACAAAACTTAGATAAAAAAAATATTTATAAAAACAATATAAAAAACCGATAAAAATGTAAAAAAAACAAAATTAACTCGTAAAAAAAAAAAATAAAAAAAAAAAAACAAAAAAAACAAAAATATTCGAAAATTATATAAAAAGAAATGACAAAATTTGAAAAAAAAAACACATAATTTAAAGGAAAAAAACAAAAATTAACAAAAAAAAAAAAAAAAAAAAAAGCATCAAAAACATTTTTTTTCTAAGTTATTAAAAAACACCATATAATTAAAAAAAATTAAAATAGAAAATTTAAAAATAATTTAAATTACAAAATTAAAATTTAGATAAAAAAAAATAAAATACAAATAAGAAAAAATTAAATTTAAAATTTAAATTAAATAAATAATAATAATAAGAAAAAAAATACAAATTTTAAAATTAACAAAAAAAAAAATTAAAAAAAAAAATTTAAATTGAAAAAGAAAAATTAAAATAAAAGAATTAAATAAAAAAACTATCATTAAAAAACAAAAAAAAGAAAAAACCACGCGGAAATAATTAAAAAACAAATATCCATAAATTTGCTGTTTTTTTAAATGAAACAATTTATAAATTTTAAAAATGAAAACTAAATAAATAAAAAGATTAAAAAAAAAAATTAAAATTAAAATTAATAAATTTAATAAATAAATTTTAAATTTAAAAAATAATTAATCTAAAATATTAAATTAAAAAAAAAAATAAATTAAAACAAAAATTTAAAATAAAAATTTGAATTAAAAAAAAATTTAAATTTTTTGAATTTAAAAATAAAATCAAATTAAAGTCAAATTAAAAAAATAATAAAATTAAAAAATAAAAATAAAAAAGATTTTTTATCGTGGTATGGCGTATCCATTTTAATTTTTGAAAAATGGCTATTGGAAGGCCGAATCATTGGCGGGCATTCAAACCCTCACCGCCACTCTCGGGCTTTATCTCCGGAATCGTTCTAAGCCGTGGGAGGCCGATTCCAGAATCGCCCCGCGGCGGAGCTATTCCCAGATCGTCCCACTACGGAGGTCATTCCAGATCGACCTCATGCGCATTCCCTCTGGCCTCCAGTGGAGATTCCCGACCGCCCCGCACGTGGGTGGCGATTCTTAATCCCCTCGCCGGAAGCCGGCACTCCCGGCGCCACCACAATCAAAAATTCTTTAAATTTGATTTTTTTTTTTTTTTATTTTTTTTTCAAAAAATTAAATTTTTTTTTTTTTTTTTTTAATTTAATTTTTATATTTGAAATTTAATTTGTTTTTGTTTTTTTTTTTTTATATATATATTTTTAATTTTATTCATTGTTTTGTTTTTAATTTTTTTTTTCTAAATTTTGTTAATAATTTTTATTAAATTTTGTTTTTTTTTTATTTATTTAATTGATTTTTTTAATTTTTTTTTCATATTTTTTTTTTATTATTAAATTTTATGTTTAGTTTTTTCATTTAATTTTTTAAAATTTCGTAAATTTTGTATTTTTATTTATTTATTTATTTGAATTTAATATTTTTTTTTTAATTTTTTAATTTTTTATTATTATTTTTTTAATTACATAACATTTTTATATATTTTTTTTATTTCAATTAAAATTCTGTATTTAAAATTAGATTTTTTTTTAAAGTTAAACTTAATATTTTCAAATTAATTTGTTTTTTATTTTATTTTTTATTTAATATATTTTATTTAATTTATTTTTTTCAATTTTTCAATTTTAATTGATTTTTAAAGTTTTTTAACTTTTATTTTAACAATGGTTTTTTTTTAAATTAAAAATTTAATTTTTATTTCAAAATTTATTTGTTTATTAATTTATTTATTAAAATTTAATAAATTTTTTTTTTTTAATTTAATTTGTATTTTAATATTAACATTTTTTTTTAAATTTAATAAAATCTAATATATATATATATATATTATTTTTTATAATTTAAATTTAATATATTTTTTAAAATCTATTTGTTTTTTTAATATATATTTCTTTAAATTTAATATTTTTATTGTATTTTTTTTTAGTTTTAAATTTGTTAAAATTTAATATATTTATTTAAATTTATTATTTTATTTTAATTTGTTTTTTTTTAATTTAATAAACATTTTTTTTTTTAAATTTAATTTCTATATTTAATTTTTTATAATTTCTTTCTTTTTTTAACTTGTTTTCTTTTTAATTTAATATTTTTATTTTCTTTTTATTTTTATTTTTTTATTTCTATATATTTTGAAATTTTAATCTTTGAATTTTTTTTAATTTTTAATTTTTAATTTTTTTCTTAAATTTTAGGTTTTTTTTAATGTTTGAATTAAAATTTTTATTTTGTTTTTGTTTTTATTTTTTTATTCCTATATATTTTTAAATTTTAAGCTTTAAAATGATTTTTTTTTTTTAAATTTATTTTTTTCTTAAATTTTAGGTTTTTTTTAATGTTTGAATTTTAAAAATTAAAAAATGTTATTTCTATTTTTAAAAATGTCAAAAATATGACAATTTTTTTTTTTTTTTGGTTATTCCAGCGTCAACTGGTTTTGTTTTGAGGGTGTTTTTTCAATCCTTTTTTCAAGAAACAATTTTGTTTTTAGTATAATTTTATAAAATGTTGAAATTTGACCTTAAAAAAAAACCAAGTGCGTTCTGGAATACATTTTTTTGTTTTTGGGGTGTTTTTTCATTTTTTTTTAGTCTTTTTGGGCTAGAGTTCCCGTTTTGAGGTCAAGTTACCTATTTCATCGGTAATAGTGTTAAGAGTCCAAGTGTAAAGAGAAGTCCTTCTTGCGCCAATGCAAGAAGGAAACGAACCAGGAAATCAGTAGAAGAAAAGGGCCCATCTCCAAAGAAATAGAAGACAACAGGTGCACCTGTCGAAGAAACTCCTCTGACGCCCCCAGTGCATGAACAGATCCCTGAAGAAGACGATTTGCTGTCAGTCCTTGCGGACGCAGCAAAATCTGTGGAAATTAAAGATGACACTCTGTTGGTTGACTTTATTAAGGGCTAGAAAAAGAATGAAGAACCTGGTGCAGAACTGCAATCCCCACCTGCACCAGTGCAAGACGAACCAGAACTAGAAGAACCGGCACAGGAAGAGGAAGAACCGGCACAAGAAGAAAAAGAACCGGCACAGGAAGAAGAAGAATCAAAAGAGTTAGAAGAAGAAGAAGAACCAGAAGAGTTAGAGAACGAAGAAGAGCTGGACGAAGTAGAAGGAGAAGAAGAAGAACCGGAAGAGCAAGAAGAAGAAGAAGAACCAGAAGAGTTAGAAGAAGAAAAAGAATCGGACGAGGAAGAAGTGTTTACTGAAACTCCGAGGGATACTGAGGTCCCTGAAGAAAATAGAGCCCTGTTAAGATAAGAAAGGAAGAAGATTCGGTAGATTTTTCTACTCAGATACTCGAGCTCGAGCTTCAAGTACAAAACTTAGAGTAGCTCGTAGCCAAAATGCAGGAGGAAAAAGAACAGAATAAGGAAGAATTCATGGTGGAGATCCAAAAGAAGAAAGGAGAAGTCAGGGTATGGAAGTACCGTGCTTCACAATGTTTCAGACAGCTTAAAAAGGTGATGAAGAAATTGAAGAGCAACAAAAATATGAAGTCTAAAACACTGCAGACTGATGATAGTATGTCGGAGCAAGAGTGAGCTGGAATGCTCAAAATTTTGAAGTTTTTTGCAGAGGTAAAGTTGTGTGAGGACACACAATAGCTTAGGGATGGGAGGATTTTAGCCCCCTAATTTGCTCTCTTTTTACCACTTTTCCCTTCCTAATTTGTAACCATTTACCTCTGTTTCACCTCCTTTATGCACCCTCATCTTGCACCAGTCCAAGCATGGTGACACATTTCGTATAAACCTTTATTTTTCATGTTTTAATTCAATTTAACATTAATTAAATATTTATCACATGATTGGTTATTTCTAAATCACTTTTGTAACTAATCGATATCTCCAAAGGTTATTTGATGGTTAAAGCACTTATCGTGACCGCTGATCTTAGTGTAGGATTGGATCTGCACTATTGCCAGCACAACAAATCTTCGCGGTAGATCCGAACCTCCTCGATCACTGCCCTGTCTTAAGCCATTTCAGGCACAACAACAAATGATTCAAAGGCATCCGAGACTAATCCGTGAAGGGAGAAAGCTGGTTAGCTACGACTAATTTTTCAAAACTGTCTTATCTTGAAGGCCGAGACTAAATTATGCATTTTGTTATGAATTAGTTGAATGATCTGTTTTGGCCTTCGGCCAACAGATCTATATAATGTAAAGTGTAAATAGGACCTAGGAGGAGAATTTTTGGAGCAGTGTTTAGATTGAAGTCGATAGGCAGTAACCAGTCTTTTGTTATCACCCGAATTTGGGTTGGACATTGTATCAACATATGTATTCACCTCAATAAATTAATAAAAGGTTTTTCCACCTCATGTTTCAGGAATTATGTTTCTGTTCTTTTAAGCTGATGAATTAACATGTTTACTAAGCAGTGTTTAATTTAAAAAGGGAAACATGCTGGTTGGCTAGGGCCTAGCCAACCCAGCACGTTTACCCTATTTTCTATTTTCTGTAATGTGTGTTTAAATTATTAAAGTGTGATTCAATTTTTAGCACATGCATTCCTGTCTTATTGAAAATGGATCCATCGTGTGAAGTAGTTACATTTTCTTTCTCTCCAAATTACTTTCCTACATTTAATTTCAGATTCGATTTCCCTGCTTGGTACAAGCAGGAGAAGCAAAACTGCACCAGGCACGTTGGTGTGACATTTCCTTTTTCCTGCAGTTCTGTTTATTTGGTTTTCCACTGCCCGGTATAAGCAGAAGAAGCAAACCTGCACCAGTGCACGTTGGTGTGACATTTATTTTTCTTGCAGTTCTGTTTATTTGGTTTTCCACCACCTGGTACAAGAAGGAGAAGCAAACCTGCACCAGTGCACGTTGGTGCGATATTTCTTTTTCTTGCAGTTCTATTTATTTGGTTTTCCATTGCCTGGTACAAGTAGGAGAGATGAACCTGAACTAGTGCACGTTGGTGTGATGCAACAAGTTTTCTTAATCTACTTTCCGCGATTTTCTTTCTTTCTTTAAACACTTATGACAGGATAAATGATTTTTTCTTTACTTCTACATTTTAATAAAATCAGAAACATTCACTTTTATGTGTGCAATTTGATTTGATAGTAAAATAACACTTACAATAATTGAACACTCGTTTTAAGGATTAAAAGCTAAGTGTAGGAAGCTCTGATCAGGCGCAGGAACTAGTTTCTTGCCACAAGATCTGAGTGCTCTAAACCTTGAAAAGTTCGAGCCCTTGCATGAAGTAAAAAATCCTTCAGTAAAGAAACATTTTATACCTTCTACATAACTCTCTGATCCTGCACTAGTGTAGGACAGATTAATGCAATAAGGAAATATTTAAGGAAGCAGGTTTAAGGGCCCATCTAATGAGACTGCTAAGGTGTCTCTGCTAAGGGAAAATAAACATTCAGTAGATTAAACAACCATTAGCTAAAGTGATTGCCTTTTATCTTTAATTCTCTCTTGCAAATGCATACTTTCTCGTTCCAGTCTTAGATTATTTTTGATGGTTCAAGTTTCCTTCTTCTCTTTTGATTTGATTTTGCATTCTTTAATTTAAATAAAGTAATGATTTACATTAGAAATATTCATACCATCTCTGGCATTTCCTGTGCTTCATCTCTAAGTTTACGAATCCCCCGGGTTGACAAATTAAGTGTTGAGGAGTTTGCTTAAGTGTAATTCCTGCACCCAACATTTTGGCGCCGTTGCCGGGGAGGCAATTTGATTTGGCAAGAATTTTCTAATTATGTAATAGAGGTAATTTTTCTTTATTTTTTCAGTGTTGTTTATTTGAAGGAATTTTACTGGTGTTAATTGATTTCTGACAGCCTTTTTTAGAAATTGTTTGTTATTTTTCTCTTTTTCTTTTCTTTTGAAATGAATGCCTAGGAAAGGTAAGGGTTTGAAGTCCACTATGGGCCGAAAGAATTCTGAAAACAATTTTCATATTGGGTCTCCTTCTTTCAGCGGGAAGCCCAATCCAATTCAAACCCATCATGCAGGAACAATCCACCTAGATTCTGGTAACAACAGCTCAGGTGTGGATCAGCTTGTGGAGAACAATGGTGGAATAATGGTACAAGTAAGAGGGGAACAATGGTGGAATAAGAACATCATTTGGAAGGGATTGGTGACAATCAGGTAAGTGAAGGATAAACCACTTTTTTGTTTCCAATTATGGATCCTGATACTGTGTCACAAATAAAGAATATTCCACCATCAGCTCTCCCTCATTTCCGTGGTAAAGTTGATGAAGATGATGACTCTTTTCTATTTGAGTTTGATATTCTGTGTAGAAGTTATGATTATGCAACTGAGGCTCAGCAGTTAAGATTATCTCCTGTTACCCTCAAGGACTCAGCTCTTCGCTGGTTTATGGGGTTAGGAGGAAACACCATAACCTCTTGGGATCAGATGAAGAGAGTGTTTTTGTCTAAATATCAAGAATATTGCAAAACTTGGGACATGCAGGATGAATTTTTTACAATCATACAAGATGATAATGAAATGCTTGAAGATTATTTGGAAATATTTCTGTAAATTTTACAAAGGTCAAAACTTAAGCTTGATCTCAACACTATTAGAACCTTGTTCTTAAGAGGACTTACTGATAATGCTAGAAATAATTTGAATTTTTTAGGACAAGGTGATATTTCTCAGCAAACTTTTGATCAAATTTGTGAATTATGCAGGAAATTTTCAAGAAACCAGTACAGATCTAGTAGAGGAACTCGAAATAGAAACAGAAAAACTGAATCTACTGATGCTATGATTATTGGACTAGAAAATAAAATGGAAAACATGAAAATTGATATAATGAACATTGTTACCAAACAGTTAGACTCCTTAAAATTTCAGCAAAAAATCATGAAGGAACAAGAGTCATTGTGTATTTTCTGTCCTAAATGTAGAGACAAGCATCCTCATAAAGAGTGTCCTCTTAATTTTAAAGAAACTAATAAGTGTGCTATTTGTGCAGAAGACCATATCACAGAAAAATGTCCCTCTATACCAGGACTTAAAGCTATATTTATAGGGGGATAGCCTGAAGTTTAATACTTGAATGCTATGGAAGCGAGAAGGAATTGACCTCAGGTAGGTATAGGTATGGCTTTTGAATTTTCTCCACACTATTTTGGTTATAATTCACATGCATATTATTTTCCTAACTCTCATCAGTAGTGGCAGTATGGGAATCAATATCAGCATGGGCAACCTTCTCAACCATAACAACAAGGTTGGAGAGGGCCAACGCATTCTCCATATTCCTACCAGCCACCTATGCAGTCATACCCATCTACACATGCACCTTATTCAATGCCTCAACTTCCGAGTTAGTCCACTCCACCATTGCCTTTACCTCCACCCTTTCGACCTCCTAAGTTGCCTGCTCAACCTATTCCCAATCCTAATAATAATAAAGCAGTGCAAATGATATATGTAACAAATCCACCTTTACCATTTGAATACCAGTCTATTCCAGTTGGGGTTCATGATATTCAATTAAGATCAGGAAGGACTATAACATCAAAAAATTAGAAGCAACCTATGGTGATTGTTGAAGACAAAGGAGAAGAGGAAACTCCCAACCATTCTCCAAAAGATGTCACTAAGCAGCCCTTATCCTTTGAATCCTTGCCATCTTCTTCCAACCAGCCTCCCTTCCCAGAGAGGCTAGTAATGGAAAGGAGTGAGCCTATTTCTGAGACTAGTTTGGCATCTGAGCTTTGAAATCTTTTCATTAAGATACCTTTGCTTCAAGCCATCAAAGAGATCCCTATTTGTACCAAGACTATTAAGGAACTATGTCTCAAGAAACCTGGGAGGAAGAGATTGGAACCCTGAACCATTCAATTTGTTGGTAGGGCAGTAGAGTTGATGATGGGATGTGTGTTTGTGGAAAAATATACTGATCCCGGAAACCTTGTTGTCTTAGTTTAGATTGGTAATGTCCTTGTCTCTAATGTTCTTATAGACCTAGGGGCAGCCATTAATGTCATGACTAAGCAAACCATGGATAAAATTTGGTTATCTCATCTTTTCCCTATTCCCACTGTGCTTGAATTAACAGATAGATCTAAAATTAAGCCAGAAGGAGTATTGGATGATGTGATCATCTTGTTAGATTCTTGGGAATATCCTGCTGATTTCATTGTGCTTGAGCCAAAAATCCTAGTAGGAGGACATACCTTGATCTTGGGTCGACCATGGCTTGCTATGGCTGATGCATATATTGGATGTCGTTCCGGTGATATGTATATCTCACATGGAGATTCTAGGAAGAAAGTTACCTTATACCCCCCTGCCAGATCCATTCAGGACCTTCGAGATACTTTATGGTTGGATCAAAGCAGTGATGAGGAGACTCAGTCTATTTCCATTATCCATCATTATACTAGGTCTTCACAAGAGGATGAGATTCAATATTTTCTGAATAATCTAGACATTATGCCTAATTATGAGCCTTTGATCCAAATTTTCAGCCTAGATTTTCAAGAAATTCATGATTCTCATTCTTTTTTACCAATGCATTTGACCACTCCTTTAAGTACTCATGAGCCTGATACCACTCTTGTTGAGATTAGCCTTGGTAAATCCTTGCATATTAGTTTAGATTTGGACTCATCTCAGTAAGAGAAACTTGTGAATTTATTGCAAAACCATCTTAGTGCCTTTGCTTGGGGCTATGAAGATATGAAGGGTATCCCTCCTGAAAGTTGTACACATCACATCTATATTCAAGAAGGAACAACCCTAAAGGTGAATGAATCTATCTCTAAGAGACATTGTGAAGGAAGAAGTACAGAAACTCTTAGATGCTGGTTTTATTTATCCTATTTCCGATAGTCAGTGGGTCTCTCCATTAGTAATAATACCTAATAAAGATGGAAGATGGCGTATTTTTATTGATTATCGAGAATTTAATAAAGCCACTCTTAAAGATTACTTCCCTCTCCCTTTCATTGAGCAGGTGCTTGATACCCTTGTAGGAAAGAAATATTTCTCCTTTTTGGATGGCTTCAGTGGTTATAACCAGATACAGATTGCACCCGAAGATCAGGATAAAACTACTTTTACATGTGCACGGGGGACATTTGCTTACAAAGTGCTTCCCTTTGGTTTATGTAATGCCCCGACTACCTTTCAAAGGGCAGTCCTGGCTATTTTTGCTGATCTAGAATTTGTAGAAATTTATATGGATGACTTTTCTGTGTTTGGTGATTCTTTTCAGGAAGCTTTCAAAAATCTGGAGAAAGTACTTCTTCGTTGTCAGGAAGCCCATCTCGCTTTGAGTGATAAGAAATGTAGATTAATGTGCAAAGAGGGAGTGGTGCTTGGCCATTTGATTTCTGACACAGGTATCCAGGTTGATCTGGCAAAGATTGAAATCATTCTACATCTTCTTGCACCCAAAACTCAAAGGGAAGTAAGAGGTTTTTTAGGACATGCTGGTTACTATAGAAGATTCATTGAAATTTTTTCAAAGATAGCTACTCCTCTTTTCTGACTTCTAGCTAAGGATAGTGAATTTTCTTGGTCCACGACTTGCCAACAGTCTTTTGAAACATTGAAGGAAAAGTTGGTATAGGCACCAGTTTTGCGAGGTCCAAACTAGTCCCTCCCTTTTCACATTTCGTCTGATGCTTCAGATTTGGTTATTGGCGCAGCTTTAGGTCAAGAGGAAAATAAGCAATCCTATGCTATTTATTATATTAGTAAAAAATTGTCTTCCGCTGAATTGAATTATACAGTTATAGAGAAGGATTTTTTAGCTGTGATTTTTGCAATTAATAAATTCAGACACTATATTACAAGATATGAAGTATTTTTACATACTAATCATTACATGATTAAATATTTGATGAAAAAACCATTGACAAGCGGTAGAGTGACTAGGTGGTTACTATTGTTACAGGAGTTTAATGTTACTATTGTTGATAGACCAGGGAAATCTAATGTTGTAGCAGATTTTCTTTCTAGATTAGATAATCCTGGTGAAGTAACTCCTATCAATGATGATTTTCTAGATGAACATCTTTTTGCTATGTCTACAGATTCTCTGTGGTTTGCTGACATTGCTAATTACATGGTTACTGGGAAGACACCACCCCAATTTTCCACTCGTGAAAAGCGGAATATTATTCAGAAAAGCGTTGCATATTCCTGGATTCAAGGAGATCTCTTTTACACTGGTCCAGATCTGATTATCCGTAGATGTGTAAGAGAGGAGGAAGTGTTTGACATATTGAAATCTGCTCATGATGAACCTTGTGGAGGCCACTTCACTGATAAGTGGACTGCATACAAAGTATTACGTGCTGGTTACTTTTGGCCTTCCTTGTTTAAGGATGCCAAACAATATATCAGGCGATGTGATAGCTATCAACGAATGGGCCAGCCTAATCAAACTAATGAAATGCCTTTATGCCGCCAAGTTATGATGGAGACTTTTGAAAAATGGGCTATTGATTTTATAGGGCCAATAAATCCAACATCTTTAAGTAAAAAGCATATTTTGGTTTGTATAGATTTTGTTACAAAATGGGTAGAAGCTAAAGCTATTTCTTTTGCCACAAAAAAAGTTGTTGTTGATTTTTTTTTTTTTTTTTGAAATCTTTACTAGATTTGGAGTGCCTAGAGAAATTTTTTCTGACAATGGTCTGTAGTTTATTTCTAGTATGGTACAGGGTGTGATGGATCAATACAAGATACGACACAGGAAATCCATGCCATATCACCCGTAAGAAAATGGCCAGGTGGAATCTACAAAGAAAGTGATCGAGTCCATTCTTACGAAGACAGTCAACATGCATCAGAAAGACTGGGCTGAAAGATTACCAGAAGCTTTGTGGGCATACAGAACCACTTGGAGAAATAGCATGGGACATACACCATATGAGCTAGTATATGGCAAACAGGTTCTGTTACCGATTGAGTTCCAGATCAAAACCTTCAGAACTGCAGTTCAGTTAGGACTAGATCTCTCCAAGGCACAACGACAACGTCTTCTCCAATTAAATGAGTTAGATGAATTTCGTAGAGATGTTGTTCAGCAGAAGATCCTAATTCAGCAGCAACAGAAAAGGTGGCATGACAAGACTATTCAGAAAAAGCAGTTCCAACCAGGTGATTGGGTACTCCTCTATGATTCTAGATTTAAAATTTTTAAAGGGAAGTTCCATACACATTAGATGGGACCTTATGAATTGATCCGAGTATTCAAGAATGGAGTAGTAGAAGTCAAAATTATTGATGGACAAGATTCAGTATTATTGGTAAATGTTCATAGATTAAAGAAGTATTTTCAGCCATTTGCCAAGAAAGATATTACACAGTAAGTCCAACAACAATTTGGGACAGTAGTGGTAAATAGTAAAACCAACCTTTTGAAAACATGAACTCTTCTTCTTCTCAAAAAATAAAAATAATAATAATAATAATAAAAAAGTAAAGAAAAAATATTTTCCTGTAATTGTGAAAATCAGTTCGCTGACATGATTGCAGAAGGGTCAACCTGAAAACCAACTTGCTGGCAGGAAGATAAAAAATTTCCAATAAAAAGAGAATGTTGCTTGATCATTAGATATGCTAGCAACCACCGAGTAAAACCAGGTTCAACAAACCTTTATACATTGGGGTAATTAGCATGGATATTTTTATTCAAGTAACACTTAATTCTCGCTGCAGTTATTTTTTTATTGCACCAGTGCAGGCAGACCTTGCAGATTTTTTTTTGCCTTTCTTCATATCCCATTTCGTAATATTCCCTCATTTTTCTTCTTTAAATCCCAGATGATTAACCTTCCCACATTCTTCTGAATTTATCGTACCTGCTTCGTAAAATCCCACTTTACCCCAGATTTTTTTTTCATATCCCACTTCTATTTATCCCCTCTTTGGTACTATTCCTAGAATCCTTGTAACAAAATTCCTTCCCATTCTGAAATTTTCCCCTTTCCTACTTCTTTGTTCCCCGATGAATTCATTGCAGGATCTCATACATAAATAGCAAAAGGATGCCTTGAAGCATCAACGAAGGGCGAAGCAAATTGTCAATATCAGTTAAGGAAAGCTATGTTAGAAGTCCAACCTATATTTTACCTAAATTCTCTATTCATTTTTCAGACAATATGCCTGCACTAGTGCAAGCATATCATCCTATATAATAATATAAGTAGAATGGTACCAGCAGAGCAGTACAGTAAGCGGTGTAAATAGATCGGTGCAAGCATGCACCTTGACATAAGCAGCATACAATTTGTTTCTTGAGCATATGTCATAAGAAGTGGTCATCATAGAAGTTTACAAGCAACCTTTTTCACTTATTTGATAAAGTACTTATGCTATCATATTAACTAGGAGAAAATTATTTAAAGTACAAAGTGTTTTTTAGTTAAGAATGATGATCATTTTTAATAAATGCTAAAGTTTTTATTAAGCACAAAGGAATGTGGAAAATTTTAAACCGTTGCTTGGATATGATTACTCTTTCCACCATGATCCTAAACATCCTTCACTTATGGTGATTACCTCACTTAGCCATTAAACACGCCGCCGCAAGTACCAATCCCACATGATTCTAAAAATGCCACGCATCTACAGCTATTTTGGTGGGATGGATCAATGATAAGACAGAAGGGATGGTGGATGGTTGATCCCTATCTATAAAGAGTTAAGTTTTTCGGTATTGCATGCAAATTTTTTTGAGTTCTCATAAGTGTAAAGCAAAGATGCCACCTGTTAGATGTGAACTGTCGTCCCTCAGTGAGGTAGATCAGACCGCCAAGTTTCGCAATAGTCTTGCACTATTGCGAGACTTAGGATTTCTTCCGTTTTTGCAGAAATTTGATGGGCACAACAGTGAAGTGGCCCTATAGTTTGCACAAAGTTTTAAAAATGACTGTGTAAAGATTGGGCCCCTGAGATTTAAAGTCACGGAAAAATTGATAGCAGCAGTGATGGGCTTATAGAACACTAGTGTGCAGTACTTTAAAAATCAGAAGCTCGAGAGGAAGTGCTGGTAGCGTTTCATTGTTGATAAGGACATGAACATAAACTGGAAGAAAGGAGTTCTGCGCAGGGCCCTGCTGGGACAATGGCAGGACCTCCTTTTTATTCTCTAGAAATTTGTGACTTATGAGGGGAGGTACTCCCTCACCTTTGTGTATCATTTCAGGATGTTGCAACACTTTGAACCTGACCGACACATCTGGTGGAGGATGGATTTCACTTACTTTTTGCTTAAGAGTTTAGAAAATATGGCCAAGGGTGTGCAGGGACCATGGGTGGACTAGGTCGATAAGAAATTGTATCATCATGGCCTGATCAAAATCCTGGTCCAGAAACAATTGGAAATTAAGGGTATGACCTAGAAGGAGTTGATGAAGTAGCTAGATAAAAAGTCCTCTGCAGGAAAGAAGACAGCTGCTGAGAAGAAAAAAGATATCCCTATCAGCACAAGCAAGGGTCCAAGTGTAAAGAGAAGTCCTTCTTGCACCAGTGAAAGAAGGAAACAAACCAGGAAATCAACAGAAGAAAGGGGCCCATCTCCAAAGAAATAGAAGACATCCGATGCACCTGTCGAAGAAACTCCTCCAAGGCCCCCAGTGCATGAACAGACCCCTGAAAAAGACGATTTGCTGTCAGTCCTTGAAGACGAAGAAAAATCTGTGGAAATTGAAGATAACACTCTGTTGGTCAACTTGATTAAGGGCCAGAAAAAGAATGAAGAACCTAGTGCAGAACCGCAGTCCCCATAGAATGTTAAATCCCCACCTACACCAGTGCAAGAAAAACTAGAACCAGAAGAATTGGCACAGGAAGAGGAAGAACTGGCACAAGAAGAAAAGGAACTGGCACAGGAAGAAGAAGAACTGAAAGAGTTAGAAGAAGAGGAAGAACTGGAAGAGTTAGAAGACGAAGAAGAGCCGAAAGAAGTAGAAGGAGAAGAAGAAGAACCAGAAGAGCAAGAAGAAGAAGAAGAAGAATTGGAAGAGTTAGAAGAAGAAAAAGAACCAGAAGAGGAAGAAGTGTTTACTGAAACTCGGAGGGATACTGAGGTCCCTGAAGAAAATACAACCCCTGTTGAGATAGAAAAGGAAGAAGATTCAGTAGCTTCTGATACTCGGATACTTGAGCTCGAGCTTCAAGTACAGAACTTAGAGCAGCTCGTAGCCAAAACGCAGGAGGAAAAAGAACAGAACAAGGAAGAATTCACGGCGGAGATCCAAAAGAAGAAAGGAGAAGTCAGGGTATGGAAGTATCGTGCTTCACAATGTTTCAGATGGCTTAAAAAGGTGACGAAGAAATTGAAGAGCAGCAAAAAGATGAAGTTTGAAACACTGCAGACTGATGATAGTATGTCGGAGCAGGAGTGAGCTGGAACGCTCAAAATTTTGAAGTTTTTTGCATAGGTAAAGTTGTGTGAGGACACACAAAAACTTAGGGATGGGAGGATGTTAGCCCCCTAATTTTCTCTCTTTTTACCATTTTCCCTTCCTAAATTGTAACCATTTACCTCTGTTTCACCTCCTTTATGCACCCTCATCCTACACCAGTCCATTCATGGTGACACATTTCGTATAAACCTTTATTTTTCATGTTTTAATTCAATTTAGCATTAATTAAATATTTATCACATGATTTCTTATTTATAAATCACTTTTGTATCTAATCGATATCTTCAAAGGTTATTTGATGATTAAAGCACTTATCGTGACCGCTGATCTTAGTGGAGGATCAGATCTTCACTATTTCCAGCACAACAGATCTTCGCGGAAGATCCGAATCTCCTTGATCACTGTCCTGTATTAAGCCATTTCAGCCACAACAACGAATGATTCAAAGACAGCTAAGACTAATCCGCGAAGGGAGAAAGATGGTTAGCTATGACCAGTTTTGCAAAACCGTCTTATCTTGAAGGCCAAGACTAAATTCTGCATTTTGTTATGAATTAGTTGAACGATATGTTTTTTCCTTCGGAAAACAGATCTATATAATGTAAAGTGTAAATAGGACCTAGGAGGAGAATTTTTGGAGCAGAGTTTAGATTGAAATCGATAGGCGGCAACCAGTCTTTTGTTATCGCCCGAATCTGGGCTAGACATTGTATCAAGTTATGTATTCACCTCAATAAATTAATAAAAGGTTTTTCTGCCTCATGTTTCAGAAATTATGTTTCTGTTCTTTTAAGCTGATGAATTAACTGGTTTACTGAGCAACGTTTAATTTAAAAAGGGAAATGCGCTGGTTGGCTAGGGCCCAGCCAACCCAACACGTTTACCCTATTTTCTATTTTCTGTAATGTGTGTTTAAATTATTAAAGTGTGATTTAATTTTCAGCACATGCATTCCCGTCTTATTGAAAACAGATCCGTCGTGTGAAGTAGTTACATTTTCTTTCCCTACAAATTACTTTCCTGCATTTAATTTTAGATTGGATTTCCCCGCCTGGTATAAGCAGGAGAAGCAAACCTGCACCAGGCACGTTGTTGTGACATTTCCTTTTTCCTGAATTTCTGTTTATTTGGTTTTCCACCGCCTGGTACAAGCAGGAGAAGAAAACCTGCACCAGTGCACGTTGGTGTGACATTTATTTTTCCTGCAGTTCTGTTTATTTGGTTTTCCACCGCTTAGTAAAATCAGGAGAAGCAAACCTACACCAGTGCACGTTGGTGTGGAATTTATTTTTCCTGTAGTTCTGTTTATTTGGTTTTTCACCGCCTGGTACAAGCAGGAGAGATGAACCTGCACCAGTGCATGTTGGTGTGATGCAACAAGTTTTCTTAATCTACTTTCCGCAATTTTCTGTCTTTCTTTAAACACTTACGACAAGATAAATGATTGTTTCTTTACTTCTGCATTTTATTAAAATTAGAAACATTCACTTTTATGTGTGCAATTTGATTTGATAGTAAAATATCACTTACAATAATTGAACACTTGTTTAAAGGATTAAAAGCTAAGTGCGAGAAGCTCTGATCAGGGGCATGAACTAGTTTCTTGCCACAATATCTAAGTGCTCTGAACATTGAAAAGTTGGAGCCCTTGCATGAAGTAAAAAAGCCTTTAGTAAAGACATAATTTATACCTTCTACATAACTCTATGATCCTGTACTAGTGCAAGCACTAGTGAAGGACAAATTAATGCAATAAGGAAATCTTTAAGGAAGCAGGTTTAAGGGCCTAGGACAGATTAATGCAATAAGGAAATCTTTAAGGAAGAAGGTTTAAGGGCCCATCTAACAAGACTGCTAAGGTGTCTCTGCTAAGGGAAAATACACACTCAATAGATTAATCAAACATTAGCTGAAGTGATTGCCTTTTATCTTTAATTCTCTCTTGCAAATGCATACTTTCTAGTTCCAGTCTTAGATTATTTTTTATGGTTCAAGTTTCCTTCTTCTCTTTTGATTTGATTATGCATTCTTTCCTTTAAATAAAGTAGGGATTTACATTAGAAAGATTCATACCATCTCTGGCATTGCCTGTGCTTCATCTCTAAGTTTACGAATCCCCCGGGTTGACAAATTAAGTGTTGAGGAGTTTGCTTAAGTGTAATTCCTGCACCCAACAGTAAACCATGAATATTTTATGGAAAAACATCCATGAATTCTTGTACCACATGTATGTTTTCCATCGCAGTTGATGTTTCCTTAGATTCAACATATCCCACTTGAATAACATAAATCTGGCATCCCTTCCTTATAAATTTATTCATTTGGGACGCTATAATTCGACGTAGCTGTAGTGGCTTCTTAACTCCTTGAATCTCCTTACGTGTTCCATCTTGCATTCGGTAATAAATGATCTTTTCCTTGCAGTCTACTAAGGTCCAATTCTTTTCTAGCCAATCCATGCCCAAAAAAACATCGTAGGACCCTAATGGCAGTATGTTCAGGTCCACTTGTAACTGCTGTTATGAAATTTCCAAAGTATAGTTTGGAATCTTGGCAGTTACCTTCCTTTTTGCTCCTGTGGCTAGTTGTACCAGCCACGAACTTTAAATTTCTGTTCTTTTAATTTACACAGTTCCATTATTTCAGGACTAACATAACTTAGACTTGCACCTCGGTCTACCAAATATGAAACAGATTGAGACAATAATTTACCTTCCAACTCAATCATTGTTGGTTGATAATCTTCTTGTCGATCCTCCAATGCTGCGTTGATACGAGGAATGTTTCGCACCACATCACCCAATGTGGAAGCCTCCTGCAAATTTGCAACTGTATCATTTCTTGCTTGCTGTGGGCAATTTTTATAATAGTGTGCCTCACCACAACCCCAACACTATAGAGGTGGATTGGTCACCTGTCCTTGCTCAGGCTTGTTGGATGATTTCGTAGGCTTTTATTCTATTGGCCATCGGGTTCTCTGATGATATCTACAAATTTCTTAGTGACAGAATTTCGGGCAGGATTTCTAAAACTACTGCATTTGGATCCTTTGAAGTTGGAACTGCTTTTCTGTCCTTTCCTTGGCTGCCAAGTTTTCCCAACCTATCCCTTGGCCTTGGACTGCTAATAGCACATTCGTGCCTTACGAATGGCTTCATCGATGGTTCTGGGATTAACAAACTCAATACACTCTTTCATAAGTGTTGGCAGGCTGCTAAGAAACCTCTTCACCTTAGCCTTTTCCTCTTGAAGATATGGAACATATCGTAACAGGGAGGTGAAATTAGTGATATATTCATCCATAGTCATCTGTCCTAACCTTAAATAATGAAATTATTTAGATTTTTCATCATATAATCATTCTTTCAAATACTTGTCCATAAAATATTGCTAAAACGATTCCCAAGTAACATCTTGTTCCTCAATGCTGCAAACATGCTTCACTTCTTCCCACCACAGAGTGGCTTTCTCTCTTAGCTGATATATGGCCAATCTGGCCTTTAGGTTGTTGTTATATTCATACACCTGAAAATAATTGTTCATGTTTATGAATGATGCCTCTGCCACTTCCTCAGCCTCACCATCAAATGTTGGTGGTTTTATTTACCGAAATCCCCCCTGAAGCTCTACTTTCTGCTTCATTGTAATTTTTGTTCTTGCTTCACTGGGATGGACTTCTTTCCACTCTGTCAGTGGTATTGTGTCTTGTTTGTTGTTCATCATCTTCTTGCATGCCTCTGTCAGCACTATGATGTTCCACTTCCTGGTTTTGCTTGTCTGACAGGCTCTTTAATATCTTTTCCTGCTCTTGCATTAATTGTTCGTTATCTCTTCAAACACGCACCATTTCCTCCTCAGGTTGTTGTACCATGTTCAAAAATAAGTTGGTTTTGTGTTGTTGTTCTTCCAACAGTCTACTATTTTGTTGGTGCTATTCGACACTTAATTGAACCCACATTTCTGGGTTCACCACTGATTGAGCCTGGGGCTCCCCGATGTCTTGGGGTGGTGGCTGCATTGTTCCCCTTCTCATTATTTTTTCTGCTAATTTCTTCTAGACTATGTGCATCAATATACACACAAATTTATCATTAGTTGACCCTTAGGGTCCCAGTGTATGAACGTTGATTTGATACCACTTGTCACATACACTAATTTTTTTTTTACTGTTATCTTAATCTGTAAAATCTAACTATATAAATCCTATGAAAGTCTTACCATAATAACTATAAAAATTTTACCTAAGGATTTTCTAGCATTGTAATCCTTTTCTCTTCAGTTGTTTATACTTAAATTCATAAATCTTTAACCTTATCCTACTTGGCACTTACGTCATTTTATAATAGGCTTCGCATAAGAATGTTATCATTTATCATTTTCATTCATATTAATATGTTGTTGATATTACATTTATAAAGTTTTTCCCAACATACACCTCCAATCCCGCTGTGTCTTTGATAGAGGAGTTAACTGGCACGTTGAGAAGTTAAGGCGGTAGGCTTGGTATTAAATTCCATATGACAGCTGTGAAACCACCATTACTTGCAGCGGTTCTCGATGGTACCCAAGTCCATCTCCACCGTTGGATTCTTGGAAAATCGAGGGTCCAGGCTTATGTCGGGAGTTTCATCTGGATAACCCTGCTAACCCTAGATCCTTCCACCATTTTCTCCATTTTTCATGCTGAAAAAATCTTCTCCTCAGAATCTTCGCTCTTAAGTCGATCTTCGCCTTTGGTAATGGTTTTTATAGTGCTTCGAACACAGTCTCCACGAACTTACGTGTTAAGGTTAGAGAGGTATACTCTCTATGGTGTTCTCTGAGATGCTGGAGAGTTTTCTAGTAGCACAATGTAAAGCCACCGGTGGAAATCTGTCTCCCAATCGCCCTGGTCGCTCCTTCGAGAGCCCGAGCTCGCAAACCCAGAACTAGCAGGTAAAGGAACCTTATTTGTTTGTTTAATTCTGTTCAATACTTTACCCTCTGCAGGATTTGTATGGCCATTACTTATTCCCCTATTTATGTTTAAATCTACAGATTTTCGATCTGGAGAAACTGAGAAGCTTACCTTCCAGGTAATTTTTCTCATACTCCATTCTTAAGTTTTGCACATTTAAGGTTTTGCCATTGATTTAAGCATTTTGGCTACTCAACGTTCTATATGTTTACTTATATAAGCTTTGTTTGTGTATTTTTGAATTTAACAAGTGAGTCCCTCCATAGTACGTGAATTACAAAGCTTGGCAAACAAACATGGAGTTAATTTTCCAGTTCACCCATTAATAGATTCACTTTTCTCTACAGGTATTTCCAGTTTAAAGAAACTCATTTCTAGTCATGCACCACCCTCAATTTCCGATGAAGGGTTTACGAGTTGGGTCTAATGCACAAGTTAAATCTGTTTTTTTTTTGTTAATAGACCGACCTCATTCCGGGGGGTTTTAGACAATAGTCTTACTGCCAGAGCTGTAGACTTATTGTAAATTATATTTTGTTTTTTTTTTCGGATTTATAGTATGCGGAAGGCCTTCATTCTTCTTTACCATGTAATTTTTATCTCTTAGAACATGTTTATGCTTCCTCCACATTAAGGTGGACTGAGTTTATAATAATATTTACATTTCTAGTTATAGATGGATATGCAAGTTTCCATTATTTAGTAGTTGTTTTCACATTTCTTATCTTTGAACTTTCACAAAGAACTACTCACAGTCTTCTAAATTCGTTGAAAGTTTTCTTTAAAATAAAGAGGTTACTTATTAAAACAATCAGCCCTTTTATTCTTCTTGTTACAGAAAATGAGTGTTTTGCAATTTTCCTTTGTCATATAGTAACTAGACTTTTAATATTAAAGAATTATTTACCGAAATCTTTCGACCGACATTCATGTGTTAATTCCTTTGGAGTAAATTCAGCATGCAAGGGACTTCTATTGTTTTGTTTTATTTAGTTTAAATAATCAATATTGCTTTAATACTCTTAGGGTATCTCTTGAAAGTGTAAACACTCTATTTTATTTCCTTTTCATGTTATTCGAATATTTAACTGTATAGTTTCTTTCCTTCGTTTATTACTCTTTTGGAAAATTTACTTATTTAATAACTGTAGAGTATTTATGTTTTGTATTACTATTTTCTTGTCGTATGAGGTGACTGTACCACCCAAGAAACTATCCGAGTATAGGTAGAGAGGAATGGACGATGCATTCTAGGTTTCTTCTGTTGCCTAGGATCAACAGTTCTATTCCGGCTGTGAGGATAAACTGTTCTAATAATTTCTTAATCATTTCTAACAGAAACCAACAATACCTTTACCTTAACTCTGTCACAGTTTTAAGAAATAGCTATACCATATATAGATAAAAGTGTAAATGCAGTAACAATAGTACATACTCTCTATTTAAAAGAATAAAAACAATTATCTCTAATTTTTCTTAAGTCCCTGTTCCATTCAATACAATATCCAGAAATTCATATTGTTCTACCATTCTAATACTTAAATGGAATCCATTTTACATCTAAATCTGAATTGAATAGACCAATTACTTATCTGCACAATATGTTTCCTTGTTGATGTTGCTCCCAACCTTAAGAGTGACAATGACATCCATCTCTTCCCCCATGCTTTCACTGAAAAGCTCAGGTTGGAAGTAGACTTGTTTTGATATGACCTCAGGACTACAAGTCCAGTCAAGCCAAAAAACTTCAGGAATTACTGAGTTTTTTTTCCACTGGTCTCTATCAGCTCAGGAAAATCTCCACCCTACCTTAGCCCATGAACAAAACCTGTACTCCTCACTGGGATGAGTCTCTTTTTCCAGCAACATAACAATTGTCTCAGTCTTTTCCTTTAAACAATATTTAAAATTCGTTTTAAGTAGTTAACAACTAGTTAGAAATAAATGCAGCTACCACATACATATTCATTTTAATTATGAATTTAATTAGTAAAGAGGAATCATACCTCTAATGTCAAAACTATTTTTGGAGTGCAATTTAACTTAAAAAAAGAATTGTACCTCTAGAGATTTGATATCTTAGCCACTAATACATCAAGCAGGAAGGGTCAAATTTCTTGTTGGAAAACCTCTTTTAGAGTGCAAAACTTGAAAAATAATTACACGTCAAAATATTTGATCCCTCTTGATGTTTGATATATCCATGGTTATAATGGATCTTTATTCATTCTCTCTCTACACAAAGTTGCATTTTTGAATGCATATAAGTATTCAATGATTTGGAAATCAATTAGGCACTTTAATTTTGTAAACTAAACAATTAAAATTTACAATTACAACAAATTTGAGTTGGATTTTAAGCAAAATCAATTAAAATAATATCAAAGACCAAAATGTGAAATAGTGAAACCACGTAAAATAGATGACATTAGTTATATTAAAATATTTTTCTGTAATTAATATGTTTTTAAATACATAAAAAAATTATTAATTATTTTACTTTCAACAAATACAAAAACTTTATTTCTTTGGGTATTGAAATATTTTTTTATGGTTGATAAATTTTTTTCCTCTTTATTTTTTCTATATATACATATATGTAAAAGTAATATTAAAATAAATTAACTAATTTTAATATTCAAATAGTTTATTATAATTTTATATTGAAATATCATATACTAAAATTGATATTAAAATAGTTTATTAATGTTTTATATTGAAATAATTGTAAATGTATAAGAAATATACATATATATAACTTTTATTTACTTTTAATTATTTTATTTCTTTTAAAAGCTTATATAAAACTATGTTTTTTCACATGAACATCAAAATATTTTATTTATAGCTAAGAGTGAGAGTGAAATATTTTTACCACATTTGCTAAGTGAAATTAAGATTATTGATGTTTTATAATGTTTTTTTATTAAAACTAACCAATTATGTGTATTCATTTTTGTTTTTTATTATTATAGTTGACATTGTTTTTTATTTAGAGAATATTTTACCTTTATTTTTAAAAGCCACATGTAGTCTTACATCATCTTTGTATAATGAGTTTGGTTTGGGTGTTATAACTTTTTATTGTTTAAACTACATATTTGAATGCATAAACATATTCAACTTCTTGAAAATATCTTTGGGCACTTGGATTGTCCAACCTACGCAGGTTAAGCTATTAAGCCCAAAAATAATTTTTTTAGACAAAATTGACTAAAATAAATATATAAAAAGGTGTCAAAATATAGAATAGTGAAACTATTTGAAATGTTTTAACCATAAGAATGTATGTATTTTAATTGTTGTATATATATATATATATATATATATATATATATATATATATATATATATATTCTTTTGTAAGTAAGATTTCATTAGATTACTAAGAATTTACATAGAGTGCAGGCATATCGATTCTTCAATAGACAATGTCCAAATTGAGCATATGCAAACAAACAAACAAAATATATAACCTGGGACTAGCATTGTGCATGTCTTGGGGATGACCATTTTCCCATAGATGGGAAAATAGATGAATTTCCTAAATGTCATGAAACTATTTTATATCTGCAGAAAACACAACTAATATGAAAATGAGTAAAAAAACTAAAAATACTTTGATTCTTGGTAGTAGTCAAATCCATGCCAAGGGTTAAATTAAGGGATCACCATGAACTTCCATCAACCATGATGGTATTTCCCACTCGATAAGCGTCATGTTGAAGCTGGTGTCTACATCATGTTGCAGTTTCTCTTTTGCCTCTTTCATTATTTTCCTACTACTGATGGCCAATTCCTTCACAATGTTTCTCAATGGCCCTTCTTTTGCAAAGATATTCTCCATGTTGAAATTGGCCCTTAATTCTCAGGATTGGGTGGTTTTGCACCTTGAGAAAACAAGTCTGGAGAACTCAAAGAAGAAGATTTTGAGCCATCTGAGGAGTTGGAGGGTTCTAGAGGCAGGGGTGGTAGAGGGAGTTGAATTCCTAGAGCACTAGCTAGAACACGTAGACTCTCTATAGCATGGATGAAATGAATGCATAGATCAATGATTTCACCTTCCAACACACACATAGTCCCTTCCTAGTACTGCATGTCTCGTTCGAGCAGGTTCCTCAAAGCCCATTGGCAGTCCCTAATACTTATTATCTCCTTCACTTCCACTTCGAAAATCAATCTTCTAATGTGCCACAAAAGATCCCCATCAAACCATTTTTCTCCTAGAGCATGCCATGGAAGAGGAGGTTGATGGCCGCTACCCCTGCCTCCTCTCCTAAGACAATCATGCTCATGGACCATGGTCGTTAGCTTGTGTTTTCATTAGTTTCCCCTTCCAACATTGTCATCCTCCTCTTCACTCTCAACAATATTAATGGGAATAGGTTGAACAAGAAACTACTTTTATAGACAAGATTTCAAATCTAGATTCAACATTAAATTCCAATAGAGTTTTATCTAGCCAAAAAATCTCATGTAGTGAATGGGATCTATGGTGATGGTAGGAAGGGTTTGTTTCCATTCTTCAACCATTAATGCACTCTATCTAGCTATCATGAAATCATTCAATATCGTTGGTCACCACTTCTAAACTTGGATATAGGGCTCTGAGATCTCTATTTTCCATGTATAATCATTGGGATACCCATGTGACAATTTGAGGAAAATTAAGGTTCAGGTCATCACATGGAGCTTTCTCCTCTATCCCTTTATAGGCTAGAAATTCCACTAAAGAAATTTCCTTTCACATGACATGCGAGAAAATTAATGCCTCTTCATGAGAAAGAATTTGAGCTAGTTGTGTCATTTTTTGATCGAAACTCCATTTGTAGGAGCACTTTGTTGGTGGATATCTTGAATGGATCTTTTTAGTTGCTTGAATAATTAGTTAAGAGTCATCTTCAGTGGTGAGTGGGTGGAAACCTATATTATGGGCTATAAGAAGTCCTTAGATTAGGGCTTCCAGCTAAGATGAATTATTTCTTTTGTACCCTATGTGGCCTCTATATACACCAATGATATCAACCCTGCAATTTCTTATGGATCCTTCTATTCCAACTTCCCCTAGGTTTCCTTTTCAGGCTCCATCAAATTTCAGTTTGTAATGATGTGTTGCAAGAAGTTGCTAAACAATAGAGATTACCTATTTTTACCTTGGGTGCAAAATTCTTCAGTGGGATAAGAGATTGATTGAAATTTCACCATGCCGGAATTATTTTTCCATGAGGAGGGCCCTAGAAATCATTTTCTTCCTAGTTGGCTAGAAACAATGTTTCCTCAATGTGCTTATGGAAGAGAAGCCAAATACCTTGCATAGTTTTTTCTTTGTTTTTAAATTAGATGTGTTTTTTCATTCCTTCAAGATTTCTCAAACCATGAGGCTTGGAACCAATCCCTAGATTTTGTTAGAAGCCTCTCTTTGGAAGGGGTCCCCTCCCCTCCCATGTCTTGAGAGTTTGAAAAATATTCCCACAACCTTTATAAAAAAATTGTAAGCCTATTACAAGTTTTTCCCATAAGCCATTCACAACTTCACATGATATCAAAAAAAATTCACATGTGTGAAGAAAGTGGTCCATGGTTTCCTACTAATTTTTGCACATATAGCACCATGTGAGTCCTTCAAATCCTCTTTTGTTCCATATCTTCCAATTGGGGATTCTACAATTTGATAGAAGCCATATGAAAGTGGATAATTTTGGCTATAATCTAGCAAACCATAAATCCTACCAATAAGGATCGGTTTTTCCTTGTGATTTCGGCCAAGATAAGTGCTAGGCCTCGTTGATAGTGAAAGCACTCAAATTTTTGTAACCCCATCGTAGAATGTTTGAACCTTCTTTATTTTTGACAAGTTTAAGCCTAAAATTATTCCATGGATTCTTAGAGTCTTCCATACTTCCATTTTCCTGCCATAGATCTCAGTGTTTCCATTTTTATATGGTTTTTTTGTCATCCTCTAGCCAGTTGTTGAAAATGTAGCAAGAAAAATCTAAATTTGATTTTCCTTGGTCAAACTAGAGAAAATTCAAATTTCCATTTCAGAAGACAACTTGGATGAGTTGAATTGAGTGACATGGCTTGTGTCACCCTATTAGCTTAGTTAATTCGAGTTAGAAGAATTGAGTTCAGTTAGCCATGAATGATTTCTAATTTGTAGCAATCTAATTCAATTAAATTGAGTTACTGTTAGTTAAAATATTTCTAACTATTAGAGGTGTTATCACTCCATAATTCTGAGGCTGAAGGCGGAATCCCAGAGACAACATAAAAACTGCTTCGAGCCTAGGATCTATCCCTCCTAGTCCTAGATAGGGATCCCTCTATTAGATATAGCTTTGTTTGAATTGGAATTTTAGGCTAGCTATTAGTGTATAGGGGTTTGTTTGAAAGTTTGTGGTGGAGACAACATAAGAGGGCCACTGGGCTATGGAGTCAAACAGGCGTAAACAGATTCAAATGGATGAATAACTAAGATCATGTGAGACCAGGAAAGCTATCCATGCTAATGGATGTTCACATTTCGTGAAATGGAAAGGGAGGAGAGAATAAGGTTCAGTGTAAATGCAGAGAAAACCCTATCTGAATTTTACATTCATATTTCAAAGGAAGACATAGATTAATGTTTCAAGACTGAGCAGGGTGCCTGATGGAAAATCCTGAACAAAATTTTCTTATCAATAGTAAAGAAATAAAACAATATGTGAAACAATATAATAACAAATTACATGGAGAAAACACTTCACCATAGATCATAACACAAGAATCTGGAAACAAGGGTGTCCCTTCATTCATTAGAAGGAGTGTTTACAACCAGATGAGCCTTTACAATGGTCTTTCCCTTTCGGGGCCCCTCTTGATACCTTTAATGCGTACAATATTTATCTAAAACTTAAGTCGGTTACTCTGTCTGTTTCAATGATAGTCATTAATTACATTCAAGATAAACTTGGACAAGTGGAATCATGCAAGCGATGATAAGATAAATCTCACAATAACAGTGGCTTTAGCAGTCCGTTATTGATTTTAGAATAAGGAAAATTGCCTCTTGGGATCACGAAGAGGCTATGATAAAATGAATATGACATCTGGCCCTACTCCTTCAGATAACCATTATTGGATGATTAAATCTGGTGCTGCAATGGCTGATTCAGCAGATCTGATTGTTGTGATGGACGTGTTTACTATCGTTTTCCATTCTTGTTGTTATATCATCATAGTTTTGTATGAACACCCTTTTCCCAACTCGATCCGTGGTGTCTATCTCCTATTACAATGACGTTAATCTTACTATGCCCTTTTCTCATTGTCAGTTCTTATCCTACCCGAGCCCTTCTACCGTGTTTGGCCCTTTCTTCATAAAAGAACATAAAAAACCTCATACACCCAAATTTGATCTCCTTTAGGCTTTAGCTTTGAACTTCATCGCATCCACGTCAATATCACACTTCGCACTTTGACGTCTTTAACATTTATTTTAGTGCTTATCCTCCGGAGCTTGTAAAGTGTGATATGCGATGGGGTATCACCAATATTGCAAATCACAAGATTTAAAGTTTATCTCACATCACAACATTTAAGGCTTATTGCACATCGCAAGGTTTAAGGTTTATCGCACATCACAGGGTTTAAGGTTTATCGTACATCAAAAGGTTTATGGTTTATTTCACATCACAAGGTTTAAGGTTTATTGCATATCACAAGTTTTAAGGTTTATTTTATGAGGAACGAGAGTTAAATTCTAAAAATCGCGAAGTACGATTTGAGACGATGGATGGTGATGTGGCAGGATGGAGATGGGGCCCATTCAATACTGCAAATTGCAAGTTTTAAGGTTTATGTTATGAGGAAAGCGAGTTAAAGGCTAAAACTCGCAAAGTGCGGTGTGCGGCAATAGAGGGTGATGTGGCAGGACATAGATGGGGCCCATTCAATACTGCAAATCATAAATCTTAAGGTTTTGTTTATGAGTAACAGGAGTTAAAGGCTAAAGCTGGCAAAGTGCGATATGACGTCGTGAAAAGGTATGGATAAAGGTAAAGCTAACAAACGATAAGGGTGAGTTTTTGTCACATCGGGACTTTGGAATAGTGAGAGTAAATAAAGAGCGAAAGGGTTTTATTTTTGGGATGCGATAGAGGTAAGTGGGCCCATGATATGATAAGGGTGGTGATGATATAATATGTGATATATTAAAAGGCTTGCTGTGGGGGGTGGAGCTGCGAATAATGAAATATATGGTAAGTTCAAACGGGAAATATGATATGGCTGTTAGTGGGTGTGCGAAGCTGAAATGGAGGTATTGATGCTCAATATGAAGTCGTAAAAATTTATGCATTTCGGTTTTGGGGGGTTTTATGAGATGGATAGTACCACCCAATGCATTTAGTTTTAATTTGGACTATATTGGAAGTGAATTGAATACAACCATCCTTTGCCTTGGTGCCCAGAATTATCTTCTCGAAAATAAATGACAGTCATGGAAATATACAAGATCTGAAAAGAATAATCAATCACCTTTTGATACTATACATTATAAGCTACTAACACAGGCTCCATCTGGGATTGGAATCTCCTTTAGGGGGTTTCAAGAACACCGTAGACTAGTGGCCTGATATACTGGGTTGATCCCAAATCTGCAACCTCATCTGCTACAATCTCTGTGGCTGAAAATATTCAAGCTAAAATCAACACTCTCTGCAAACTAAAGTCTGGGACACACTTGATATGAAAACTGAAAAGAAATCTGAAACTAAAACTAGAAAAATGCTCAAGGTACTGAGCTTATTTGCACACCTACCAATCCCAATCTACTGATAATCTTACTAAATCACGTAATACAAAAATGCCAATGGAGCCAGTCAAGTAGTTGCAGAAAAAATGGACAACTTGACTGCTTGTTAGGAAAATTAGAAGTATAACTTGCTTATGTGTCCACATAATCAAATTTTTAATATGTAATGGCAATTGCTGGTGTATTTGATCCTTATAGAGAATACATGTTTGAAATCTTGAGCTAAAAAGGGCCTCCATATGCTCTGTTATAGGATCGATAAAAGCATGATGTATGGTATTTTATTCTAGGCCTTCCATGAATAGTTGATTAGTTGTATCCTCGGTATTAAACCTTGAAACCACCTCTTCAGTTTTGCACTCGAAAGCATAATCATCCTCAATATGTAAGTCAAAAGGTAGTACTATTTTCTCTTACTTTGGAGAAGGAATATTTTCCAAGAATTCTTTAGGATCTCGGAAATTATATGACTAAATTTGAGAATTCAAAAGATCAATTCCATTTTTGTATCTTTCAACAACTACCTCCAGAAAACATGTTTTAGCTTTAGGAACAAATTTTCTTGATTTCAAAATGAGAAAGAAAACCTCTAGAAAATATCCATCAAGCTGAAATTATGATAACTAATTCTTGACTGCATTTAAATCGTCACGAGATAAAAGTTCTGCCACAAACCTTGTCATCTTGTTCAGTAGAAAATCTAGTCAGCATGTTGTGGAGTCACCATGAATGCTCAAAAGATGGGTTCATTGAATCATGGAGTCGCCAGGTGAATAATTCGCCCTTCTTGTGTCTGGTCACTATCCACCATCAGTAATCAGATCTGAATTTTGATGTACTTTCTAAGGAAGATAAATTTCGTCCCTAGTATGGTCGCCATTATGTTATCACTCCGTAATTCTGAAGCTGAAGGTAAAATCCCAGAGGCAACATCAAAACCACTTCGAGCTTAGGATCTAGCCTTCCTTGACCCAGAGAGGGTTATCTCTATTAGATATAGTTTTTTTTGAGTTGGAATTTTAGGCTACCTATTAGTGCATAGGGGTTTGTTTGAAAGTTTATGGTTGAGACATCAGAAGAGGGCCATTGGGATATGGAGTCAAACAGATGTAAATATATTCGACTGGATGAATAAATAAGATCATGTGACACTAGGAGAACTAGACATGCCAATGGATCTTCACATTTTGTGAAATGGAAAGGGAGGAGAGATTAAGGTTCAATGTAAATGCAGAACAAACCCTATCTGAATTCTGCATTCAGATTTTAGAGGAGGACATAGATTACTGTTTCAAGACTGAGCAGGGTGCCCGATGAAAATCCCGATATTTTTTTTTTATTAATAGTAAAGAAAGAAAAAAATGTGTGAAACAAGAGAATAACAAATTACATGGAGAAAAAACTTCACCACAAATCATAACACAAGAATCTGGAAATAACTGTGTCCCTTCATTCATCAAAAGGAGTGTTTACATCTAGATGAGCCTTTACATTGGTCTTTCCCTTCCGGGGCCCCTCCTGATACTGCTAATGCATAAAGTATTTATCTAAAACTTAAGTTGGTTACTCTGTTTGTTTCAATGATAGTCATTAATTACATTCAAGCTAAACTTGGACAAGTGGAACCATACAAGCGGCGATAAGATAAATCTAGCCATAAAAGTGGCTTTAGCAGTTTGTTATTGATTGTAGAATAAGGAAAAATTACCTCTTGGGATCATGAAGAGGCTATGATAAAATGAATCTGACATCTAGCCCTGCTCCTTTAGAAAATCGTTGCTAGATAATTAAATCTGGTGATGCACTGGCTGATTCAACATCTCTAATTGATGTGATGGCCGTGTTTACTGCCGTTTTCCGTTCTTTTTGTTATATAATCATAGTTCTTTATGAACGCCCTTTTCCTGACTCGACCTGTAGTGTTTATCTTCTTATTACCGCGACGTCCATCTTACTATTCCCTTTGCTCGTTGTCGGGTCTTAACCTACCCAAGTCCTTCTGTCGTGTTTGGCCCTTTCTTCATAAAAAATCATAAAAATTCTCATACACCCGGATTTGAACTCCTTTAGGTTTTATCTTTGAACTTCATCGCATCCACGTTAATATCACACTTCACACTTCAGCATATTTAACATTTCTCTTAGCGCTTATCCTCTTGAGCTTGCGAAGTGAGATATGTGATGGGGTCCCACCAATATCACAAATCCAAAGATTTAAATTTTATCACACATCGCAAGGTTTAAGGCTTATTGCACATACACAAGGTTTAAGGTTTATCATTCATCTGAAGGTTTAAGATTTATCACGAATCACATGTTTTAAGGTTTATGTTATGAGGAACGAGAGTTAAAGGCTAACTTGCGAAGTGTGATGTGTGACGACGGAGGGTGATGTGGAAGGAAAAAGATGGGGCCCATTCAATACCGCGAATATAAATTTTTAAGGTTTATGTTATGACAAAAGGGAGTTAAAGGCTAAAACCCGAGAAATGCGATGTGCGACGACGAAGGGTGATGTGGTAGGACGAAGATGGGGTCCATTCAATACCACAAATTGCAAATATTAAGGTTTTGTTATGAGCTGTTGGAACACCTAATCCTCCATGGGTAGGTGTGGAATGCGAAAAGTCACAATGGAGTCCAAGTGACCTTGGAATGTGAAACCAAGAGTCACACCATTGTATTATAAATGTACATCATGTATAATGGAAAAAATAAGAGAGCTACACGCTTATCCTTCATTGTGTGTTGAGTTTCTTGTTGTGTGTGTTTATTCTTTCTCATACACCATGTTTGTGTTTAACATGGTGTTTAACATGGTATAAGAGCTAATACGTTCATAACCAGCTCAACATTGAGTGAGCCATTTGTGTTTATGGCCTGTGCATATCTGCAAAAATTCTTGGCATTTTTTTGTAGCATTTAGAGAGTTTCTGCAACAGACATTTTGCCGCATTCGGAAGGTGTTTTGAAGAAGAGAAACAGTGGTTTTGAAGAAGAGCAGCACTGCGCATCTGAAGGTTTTCATTCTGAATTTCTATGCAATTTCTGCTGCCCACTTTTAAATTTCTGCATTTTAAAGAGCTGATGGAAAATAGTCTAAAGAGGGCTTTTGAAGATTTTTCTGGGTTTTTTGGTGAAAATTCTGCATTTTTAAAATCTCTGCTGCTGGAAAAATTAATTTTTGCTCCAAGTCTACAAGTTTATGCAAATTATTCCGTTGTGTATTTAGAAAAAATCTACTGCTGTGTTAAAGACGATTTCCTGCTCTACTCTGCTGTTTTGAAGACAAAAATCACTGTTTCCCTCACTCATTCACTGCTGTTATAAAAAAATAAAAAAATAAAAATAAAAAAAATAAAAAATAAAAATAATTTACTAATCAAGCCTTTCGCCCCCCCCACCTCCCCCCTACAACCTGCAAATTTCATATACATTGAGCCCTCCCCCATCCCCCATACAACACAACCCTCAGCCTTCTCCCTATGCTCTGCAAACAATAGTCCACCCGCTCACATATGCTACACCTACCCCCTCTATGCCACCCCACTCCCCTTACCACGCCCATCCCAACCCTCGCTGCAACCTCACCCAAACTCCTCACTACGCTCCCCCGACCCCTTTCCAACTCACCCCGACACTCACACTCCCCCTCACGAACTCCCTCCCACGCCTCAGAATCTCCCTCCCACGGCCCTCCCCTACCCTGTCTACCCCACTCCCTCTGCCCTCACGACAACCCCTTTCCTCCCACCACTCATCTCTCGCCTTCCCCTTACGTCCTCTCCCACGGCTCCTGCCGCTCCTCCCATCGCTTTTTCCACACCCCTCCCCTCTCACCCGGCACCTCCGCTTACCCTCTCGACCTGCACCCTAACCCGCCCCTCTCTCACTGCAAAACACCACGGCCCTATCACTCCCCTTTTAATTTCGTTTTTAATTTTTTTTTAAATACCGCCCTCCCCAATACCAATCACCCCTACACATATACAAAACCGCCCATTCTAAATTCGGCCTCTTTTAAAATTCGATTTAAATTTTTTTTTTTACTCTCTTTCCCTTTTAATTCCCTCCCCCCACATTTTTTAATTAATTCCCCCTCCTTCCCATTTTCAATTAATTCTTTTTTTAATTAATTAAAAAAAAAAAACAGCAGAGAGAGAGGAAAAGGAGGAAATAAGCAACAAAGAGAAAAAATGGAAATGACATATCAGTAAATGGACAGTACACATAGACGTGAAAAGTGAGATTTACATTTTATGATTTGTGGCATATACAAGAGGGTGATTTTCTGAAGAAATTTACATTTCAAGACAAATTGGTCCTCATTTTCAAAACAACAGTGGCATTCTTAGCTTGGGCACCAAAATTTTTGATTTGTGGAGTTTCTCTTAAGCTTTATTGCATTCTGCAGCAAGGTCAAGCATCCAAGCTTGTGAACCTCCTCCTTTTTGTTGAGTTGAGTTGAGTTGTTTTTGGTGACAAACAACTCTTTGAAGGAAAAATTTCAGCTGCCTTAAAGGCCTCTTACACAGTGTTTTGCTGCACATTTTTGCTGAATATTGTATTGAACTGACATTGTATTGCCTCTTCATAGTTGCAATTAGTATTTGAGTTGTTAGAAAAAATTTTGATTGTCCTCCATCATTTGAGGAGTATATTTTGTACTTTGAGAGTTCTCTTGAGTCATTTGTATTTATTGAAATTAAGTTTCATCACATTGTAAACGGGTGCATTTTTGGTTGAAGCCGACACCCTTTCATTTTTGAGCCTAAGTTGTTGAAAAATGGCTAAAATCAATGAGGCATTAGAGTTGTTGAATAACCTCATTCATTCCAATGTTGATGACATGATAAAAATGAGCAAGGATGCTCTTTGTAACATTCAAAGTTGTTTACAAGATGCAAATGAAAAGATTGAGTTTTTGCAGTTGGAATCTCAGCTCCAATAAGATGAACTTCAGCAAAAGAGTCACCATTCTGAACCTATTTCTGTTCAGAAGATTGAGAAGGACTCTCATCAGAAGAAAGAAGATAAAGTTCTAGATGATTCACATTCAGTTCCTTGTATGAGAGCAGATGTACATGCAGATGCAGTAGCTCAGCCTGCACTTCTCAAGCCCATCATCAGACCTTGGAAAGAGCTTGTCCACAACAAGCACCGAACTGGTCTTGGATATGACAAGGATGTGTACTTTCATATTCCAGACTACACCAAGCCCATCATATTTCAGAGTGCCGGTTTCCTGTATGACAGTTCACCTGCAGCTGTTCCAGATCCTATTCCACAACAACAACAGATTGTAAAATGCCAACACTGTGATCGAATTGGCCATATGAAAGATCACTGTTTTGATCTTCATCCATGCAAGCACTGTGGTCGACACACCCATTCTTCAGACATATGCTTCAGACACAAGCCTCCTGTAAGAACAAAGATTCATCTTGGATGGATCGCTTCTTGGCAATGGGCATCAACAGCCCCAAGGCGTCTTCCCAAACCACCTTATGGACCTGTTGCAGATATTGAACAAAAATGCACAATTTGAGTTCCCGACATCCTTCCGCAGCCCGGCGGGGGAAAATGGTGGGGCCAATGCTAACTTGACATCGGATCGGCGGGCACAGACCCGCGTCTCTGTTCCTTGTTGGTTGTGGCCAAGATGCCCGGGTCCGGGCAGGGCTGAGCCACAATTCGTCATTCCAGATTTAGAGATGTAGCCAGAGACACGGATGCCCATGAGCATGCCTTCGGTTGGTGGACAACCTTAAACCATCATCTTTGGTTGGTGGATAACCTAAAACCATCACAGGTAGTAGACCTCCCTTCTTTTAGGTTGAAGGTCTCCCTTTCATATATGAGGGACACTTCCTCTAGCAGAATCCTTCAGCTTCTTGCCAGCTTTGGTTGAGTTCCAGGAAATGCTTCAAGCATTCCAGTGTTGTTGGTAATCCTAAAACCATCACAGGTAGTAGACCTCCCTTCTTTTAGGTTGAAGGTCTCCCTTTTTTATGAGGGACAATTCCTCTAGCAGAAGCCTTCAGCTTCTTGCCAGTTTTGGAAGAGTTCCGGGAACTGCAACAAGTTTTGCGTTTTAGTGTTGGTGGTCATCCTTAAACCACCTCTTTTTTCCAACGTTTCAGAGAGTTGATTCAGCCCAAGTGCTGCCATGTATACTTTGTAGATTTTTATTACAACTCTCTTCTTGGACTCACACATACCCCTTTGGATTAAGGGGGGGATGTTGGAACACCTAATCCTCCATGGGTAGGTGTGGAATGCGAAAAGTCACAATGGAGTCCAAGTGACCTTGGAATGTGAAACCAAGAGTCACACCATTGTATTATAAATGTACATCATGTATAATGGAAAAAATAAGAGAGTTGCACGCTTATCCTTCATTGTGTGTTGAGTTTCTTGTTGTGTGTGTTTATTCTTTCTCATACACCATGTGTGTGTTTAACATGGTTTTTAATATGAGCAACGAGAGTTAAAGAATAAATCTAGCGAAGTGTGACGAGAATGGAGTTGACATGGCGGGAAGGGTCCCACTATATTGCATCGGCGGTTTAGAGAAACAACAGATGGATGCGGTGAGAAACTTTGCGATATGCTGATGAAAAAAGGTAAGGATAAAGGTAAAGTGAACAAACGACAAGGGTGAGGTTTTATCGCATCGGGACTTTGGAATAGTGAGAGTAAATGAAGAGGGAAAGGGTTTTGTTTTTGCGATGAGATAAAGGTAAGTGGGCCAATGATATAATAAGGGTGGCGATGATATAATATGTGATATATTAAAAGGCTTGTTGTGGGGGGTGGAGCTGTGAATAAGGAATTATATGGTAAGTTCAAATGGGAAATATGATATGGCTGTTAGTGGGTGGGCAGAGCTGAAATGGAGGTATCAGTGCTCAATATAAAGTCATAAAAATTTATGCATGTGGCTTTTGGGGGGTTTTATGAGATGGATAGTACCACCCAATGCATTTAGGCTTAGTTTGGACTATATTGAAAGTGAAGTGAATACAACGATCCTTTTCCTTGGTGCCCACAAATATCTTCTCGGAAATAAATTACAATCATGGAAATATATAAGATCTGAAAATAATAATCAGTCACCTTGTGATACTATAGATTTTAAGATACTAATAGAGGCTCCAACTGGGGATGGTAGCTCCCTCAGGAGGTATCAAGAACAACATAGATTAGTGGCCTGATCCATTGAGCTAATCCCAAATCTACAACCTGGTCTGCTACAATCACTGTGGTTGAAAATCTTCAAGCTAAAATCAACACTCTCTACAAACTGAAGTCTTGGACACGCTTGATCTGAAAACGAAAAAGAAATTTGGAACTAAAACAACTGGAAAAATTCTCAAGGTACCAAGCTTATTTTCACACCTACCAGTCCCAATCTACTGATAATCTTACTAAATCAGGTAATACAAAAATTCCAATGGAGCCAGTCAAGTAGTTGTAGAAACAAATGGACAACTTGACTCCTTGTCAAGAAAATCAGAAGTATAACTTGATTATTTTTCCACATAATCAAATTTGTAATATGTAATGGAAACTTCTGGTGTATTTGATCCTTATAGAGAATACATGTTTGAAAACTTGAGCTAAAAAGGGCCTCCATATACTTTTCTATAGGATCGATAAAATCATGATGTATGATATTTTCTTCTATGCCTTCCATGACTAGTTGATTAGTTGTATCCTCGGTATTAAACCTTCAAACCACCTCTTCAATTTTTCACTTGAAAGCATAATCATCTTAAATATGTAAGTCAAAAGGTAGTACTATTTCCTCTTACTTTGGAGAAGGAATATTTTCCAAGAATTCTTTAGGATCTCGGAAATTATATGACTAAATTTGAGAATTCAAAAGTTCAATGCCAATTTCGTAACATTCAACAACTACCACCATAAAACATGTTTTAGCTTCAAGACCAAATTTGCTTGATTTCAAAATGAGAAAGACAACCTCTAGAAAATATCCATCAAGCTTAAATTATGGTAACTGATTCTTGAATGCATTTAAATCTTCATGAGATAAAAGATCTGCCACAAACCTTGTCATGTTGTTCAGTATAAAATCTCGTCAGCATGTTGTGGAGTTGCCATGAATTCTCAAAAGTTGGGTTCTTTGAATCATGGAGTCGCCAGGTGAATAATTCAACCTTCTTGTGTTTGGTCATTGCCCACCATCAGTAATCAGATCTAAAATTTGATGTACTTACTGAGGAAGACAAATTCTGTACCCTATATGGTTTCCATTATGTTATCACTCCATAATTTCGAGGCCGAAGGAAGAATCATAGAGGAAACATCAAAATCGCTTTGAGCCTAGGATCTAGCCCTCCTAGACCCAGAGAGGGATCTCTCTATTAGATGTAGCTTTGTTTGAGTTAGCATTTTAGGATAGCTATTAGTGCATAGGGGTTTGTTTGAAAGTTTGTGGTTGAGACAACAAAAGAGGGCCATTGGGATATGGAGTCAAACAGGTGTAAACAGATTTAAATGGATGAATAACTAAGATCATGTGAGACCAGGAAAGTTAGCCATGCCAATGAATCTTCAAATTTCGTGAAATGGAAAGGGAGGAGAGATTAAGGTTGAATGTAAATGCAGAGCAGACCCTATCTAAATTCTACATTCATATTTCAGAGGAGGACATAGATTACTGTTTCAAGATTGAGCAAGGTGCTCGATGGAAGATCCTGAACAAAATTTTCTTATTAACAGTAAATAAAGAAAACAATATGTCAAACAAGAGAATAACAAATTACATTGAGAAAACACTTCGCCACAGATCATAACACAAGAATTTAGAAACAATTGTGTCCCTTCATTCATCAAAAGGAGTGTTTACAACCAGATGAGCCTTTACAATGGTCTTTCCCTTATGGGGCCTCTCCTGATACTACTAATGCATACAATATTTATCTAAAAATTAAGTCGGTTACCGTGTCTATTTAAATTATAGTAATTAATTACATTCAATCTAAACTTGGACAAGTGGAACCATGCAACCAATAATAAGATAAACTTGGCCATAACAGCAGCTTTAGCAGTTTCTTATTGATTTCAGAATAAGGAAAAATTGCCTCTTGGGATCACGGAGAGGCTATGATAAAATGAATCTGACATTTGGCCTTGCTCCTTTAGAAAACTACTGCTGGATGATTAAATTTGGTGCTGCACTAGCTGATTCAGCAGATCTGATTGATGTGCTGGCCGTGTTTACTGTCGTTTTCCATTCTTGTTGTTATATCATCATATTTCTGTATGAACTCCCTTTTCCTGACTCAACCTATGGTGTCTATCTCCTTATTACCGTGACATTCAGCTTACTGTGCCCTTTGCTCATTGTCGGGTCTTATCCTACCCGAGTCCTTCTGCCGTGTTTGGCCCTTTCTTCATAAAACAATGTAACAAACTTCATTCACTCGGATTTTAAATCCATTAGGCTTTATCTTTGAACTTAATCGCATCCACGTCAATATCACACTTCAAACTTCGACGTATTTAACATTTATTTTAGTTCTTATCCTCCTGAGCTAGGGAAGTGCGATATGTGGTGGGGTCCCACCAATATCGCAAATTGTAATATTTAAAGTATATCACACATCGCAACATTTAAGGCTTATCGTACATCGCAAGGTTTAAGGCTTATCACACATCACAGTTTAAGGTTTATCACAAATCACAAGTTTTAAGGTTTATGTTATGATGAACGGGAATTAAAGGCTAAAACTCACGAAGTGCGATGTGCGACAACAGAGGGTGATGTGGTAGGACAGAGATGGGGCCCATTCAAAACCACAAATCGCAAGTTTTAAGGTTTATGTTATGAGGAAAGGGAGTTAAAGGCTAAAACTCAGGAAGTGTGATGTACGAGGATGGAGGGTGATGTGGCAATATGGAGATGGGGCCCATTCAATACTGCAAATCACAAATCTTAAGGTTTTGTTACGAGGAACGAGAATTAAAGGCTAAATCTGGTGAAGTGCGATGTGGGATGAGAACGAAGGCGACATGGTAGGGAGGGTCCCACTATATTGCATCGACGGTCCAGAGAAACAACAAATGGATGTGGTGAGAAACTTTATGATATGCGGATGCAAAAAAGGTAAGGACAAAGGTAAAGAAAACAAACAAAAAGCGTGAGGTTTTATTGCATCGGGACTTTAGAATAGTGAGAGTAAATGAAGAGCGAAAGAGTTTTGTTTTTGTGATGCGACAAAGGTAAGTGGGCCCATGATATGATAAGGGTGGTGATGATATAATCTGTGATATATTAAAAGGCTTGATGTTGGGGGTGAAGTTGCGAATAAAGAAATATATGGTAAGTTCAAATGGGAAATATGATGTGGTTGTTAGTGTGTGGGTGGAGCTGAAATGGAGGTATCGGTGCTCAATATGAAGTCGTAAAACTTTATGCATGTGGGTTTTGGGGGTTTTTATGATATGGATAGTGCCACCCAATGAATCTAGGCTTAGTAGAACCCATTTGGGCACAACTAAGACTTATAAACGGTAAAACGATAAGCAACTTCAAGCCTCAATAATGTCTCCTTGAGGTCCTCAACTGAGTAAATATTTCATATATGTGTATAACTTCCATATACGCACATAATTTTCATATATGCAACAACTTACGTATATGCACATATATGGAAGTTACATATATACACAGGATACGCGCATATACAGACATCGTGCATATATGAAATATATGCGATGCAAAATATGCACATATTTAAAACTTGTGTAACTTTCGTATATGCATATATTTCGTATATGTGCATATATTTTGTATATGCACAACCTCCGTATATGCGCATATATTCCGTATATGTGCAACTTTCCTATATGCGCAACTTTTGTATATGTGCATATCTTCCATATATGCACAACTTCAATAATATGTGTATATCTTATATATATGCGAACTTCCATATATGCACATATCTTCTTTATATGCACATATCGTCCGTATATGCACATACATGTGTACAACTTCAATCTTGATATATACATTGCTTTCATATATGTGCATAACTTTTGTATGTGCATAACTTCTATTGATTTTAATATGAAAATTTTTTTCACATACAAACTATATGCATATATACAGAAGTTGCACATATAAAAAAGATATGTGATACATAAGATGCACATATATAGAAGTTGTGTGACTTCCATAGATTCACATATTTTGTATATGCAAATGTATTTCATATATACAAAGATTTCATATATGTGCATCTTATGTATATGCACATATAGGGAAGTTGTGCATATACTGTAGATGCACATATATGGAAAATATTCACATATACAAAAGATATGCACATATACAAAATTTGTGCATATATAGAATATGTGCGCATATATGTAGGTTGTCATATATGCGTATTATAAAAGTTTCGCATACAAAATCATTGCGCATATACGGAGGTTGCATATATATAATGGATAAAGTTGCACATAAATTATGTATATGTGCATCTTCCATATATGCAGAACTTCTGTATATGTACATCTACCATATATGTGCAACTTTCATATATTTTCATAAACAGAAAATACGCATATACAAATGTTGTGCACTACTTCATCCTTCGTATATGCACAACTTCTGTATATGCGCATATCTTCCATATTTGTGCAACTTCTGTATATGCACATATATGAAAGTTGTGCATATGCGAAATATGTGCGCATATATGGAAGTTGGGCATATACGAAAGATTTTCATATATATAAGTTTTGAGACTTCCGTATATGCACATATTTTGTATATGTACATGTATTTCGTATATGCACTTCCTTATATGTGCATATCTTCCGTTTATACGCTTCTTCCAAATATGAAAATATCTGGAAGTTGTGCATACAAAGTATATACACATAGGGAATATATACACATATAAATAGGATATGCACATATATGAAATATATGTGCATATATAAAAGTTGCACATATACAAAAATATGTGCTTATATGAAAGTTACACATATCTGGGGACTGTTGTAGATACATGTTACAGAAGTTGCACACAATTTTGTGCATATGCAAAAACTGTGTGTCATGGAATGGTAGATTATAAAATTAATTTCGACACATTTCCTAAATTCATAACATTTAATGTTTTACAAATTATACTTAAAGTTGTTATTTCCAAAATAATATGACACCTTATTTATTTATCATTACATTAAATAAACGATTTCTTGGAAAAATAACTTCAAATAATATCTATCCAAACTTCAAATTTTCCTTTGTGTACTCTAAACACGTCATGTGATAAGAAATGCTTATAAAGGCATATTTTATTATGTTTCATAAAAATATTAAAATAAAGTATAAAAAAATCTTGTGTATTTAAGAAAACATTCTACCTTAACCATTGGTGACCTTTTTTTTTCCTTCTATTATTAAAAATATGAAAATATCCCTTTTATTTTTAAAAATATTCCTTGTAACTCATAATTATGTATTATATGCCATATCAAATCCAATTTTTTGAAACTCCTCATTTATGAGAGTGTAGGGAGAAACATAGTACCTTGTGATAGAACCCTTACTTTGCACTTGCCTTTTATACTTCTTTTTACTAGCACTACAAGAGTTATAGTGTGTATATTTGTCTACATGGTTTATTGCTATATTAGATTCTCTCAACTCGTTAAATTGGAAATTTAAACTCACTACGCATTGTCTAAATTTCATGTATAAAATGCAACGTCTGTGAGCTCTCTCCTTGCATATATACCTATTTTTATTCTTCTATGTTTTCATTATAATGCGCTTATTGTCCTAATTTGGTGTCCTTTTATCTTCTCGTTGAAAGATCAACTTGTCTTTCAAGCTACATAGGTGTCTTGTAGCAATGTCTCCTTCTTCTCCTTCATCATCATCCTATCATGACAAGATATAACACCTATAATTAGAAACAACTCGTGAGGAGACAAAATCAATCGAAAAAATCCTAGTCTAACATAACTCATGAAAATGACTTATTGAGATGAAACTTGGTGTTGGATTGAGAGAATCACTCATGGATTGTGTAGCACAGTTCCAAAGGTCAAGAGTAATGACTAAGACTTGATACTGCATAGTGTGTAGTTCAAGGAGGCTAGGGAAGGGTGACTGCACTGCAGTTGAGGAGCTCAAGGAAACATTCTTGAGGCTTGAAGTTGCCCAGTGTGTAGTTCTGTAGGGAGAGAGGCCCAAGGATTTCACAATTGTGCAGTTCAAGGAGGCAGATTGGGAACTTGAGGCTTGACATTGCACACTACGTAGAAGGAGGTAGAACTATGTAGTTTTGAAGCACAAGGTTCTAGGGTTGAGCACTAAGGCTACACAGTGTGCAATTTTGAGAGGCAAGAACTGCACATTGCACAATTCTAAGAGGCAAGGACTAGGCTTGATAAATGGTTGGGAAGAACCATTAAATTTACCTCACATATTGGCACCTTGAAAGGCTTGGTAGTCTACAATGATACCCCTATGACTCTTTAGAAATTTGTAGACGACACTCTATTCCTAAAACACCCCTCCGTTGTGGAAGAAAAAGTTATAAAAGTGATCCTTGTGCTTTTCTCAAAAGCCTCAAGTACCACCATAAACCTTGAAATGTATTAAGATCTTATTTTTCAATACTACTCAAATTACCCAAAGAAACATCACTATAATTCTTGCTTTCTCAGTAGCCTCCCTGCCATCTAAATACTTGGGTGCACCTTTTACTGATATAACCATCAAGCATTCCTCTTGGAGGGAACTCTTTCATAAAATCAATAGTAGACTGGAAAGATGGAATTTATGCTCTCTAAACATTGTTGGTCGTCTTGTCCTCCTAAAATACATGCTCTATTCCTTATCGTTTTGCCTTTTCTCAGTCGTATTTGTACCCAAATGTGTTCTAAAAAGCATAAAAAAATTGCAAGGAACCTTCCTATGGGGAGGTAACCATCTCAATAAAAAATGGTCATTGGTCAAATGGGATACCCTTTATCTACCAAATCTCAAGGAGGTCTTGGCCTGAGAGACCCTGAAATCATCAAAAGGGTTTTAGGTGCTTAAATATGGTAGATTGGATTAAATATGCCTCAGAGCAATGGGAAAACTTATGGCACATGAAATATTCAAAAGGGTTGGAAAATAAAAATTTCATACTACTATCCTCAACTCCTAAAGGCTCTTTAATTTGGAACCTATCCAAACTTAGTAAATCTATAGTACAAACACATTGTTTTGGGGAAATCTGAGATAGAAAATCAATAAGATTATAGGACGAATCATGGAATCAAAATCCATAGCTTAGCCAATAGGTACCAGTTCCCCTTAAGGTAATACAATGCTTAGAGAGCAGGTCGAACTCAATTTTACCATCACTAGTGTAGAAATTGTGGTGTAGATCTGAAACTGCTTATGAAATTTACTAAATCACAAGACTCAAATATACTCTACTGCTCCGTGGAATTCAATTCACAATATAGAACACATATCATAAAAATGCATCAAGAAATAACATACATAAATAAAGATTTATCGATGGGAAATCAAATTCTCAAAACCCATTCCTATCTGTATTGCATTAATCAAAGAATAAAGATGAATACATATGATTTGTAAAGCCTAAGCACAACCTGCAATGTGTAGTCTATCCCCCCCTGACTAACTAACTCTAGCCCACACTTAGCCAATTGTCAATCCCTCCAAGATCCTATTTCCTTGTGTTGTTCCTTAAGGAATTAGGCCCCTATTAATTAGGAAATTCCCTCAATTTTATTGCACAATTCATTTAGGCTGATTATGAATACATGCACCACCTCTACACATTGGAATAGTATACAACTGATAGAAAATTTCCTTGCAATCACCGCCTCAATTGGGTAACTCTAGTTATCTGCATGCAACAATTATTTTGGGTTGATTAATCAAATAACTGGATGATCACTGACTGTGACTGATGTCACACTACACAACTTGACCTACCACTAGTTCCTCTAATAGTTAGAACTAGTTTAAATGACAATAACTCAATTTAAATTTATTATATTGCTACAAATTAGAGATCACTCAAGGTTAAATGAAATCAAGTCTTCCAGCTCAAATTAACTAAGCTAATAGGGTGACACAAGCCATGTCACTCAAGTCAAGTCATCCAAGTTGTCTTCTGAAATGGAAATTTGAATTTTATCTAGTTTTCCCAAGGCAAATGAAACTGAGATTTTTCTTGCTACATTTTCAATGATTGGATAGAGGATGACAACACAACCATATAACTATGGCAACACCCAGATCTATGGTAGGAATATGGAAGTATGGAAGACTCTGAGAATTTGTGGAATGAGCTTAGGATTAAACTTGTAAAAAATAAAGAAGTTTCAAACATTCTACGACGGGCCTACAAAAATGTGAGTGCTTTCACTATCAAGGAGACCTAACACTTATCTTGGCTGAAATCACATGAAAAAATCAATCCTTATTGGTAGGAGTTATGGTCTGCTATATTATGGCCAAAATTATCCACTTTAATATGGCTTCTATCAAAGTGTAGAATCCCCACTTGGGAGAAATGGAACATAAGAGGATTTGAAGGACTCACATGGTGCTATTTGTGCAAACATTAGTAGGAAACCATGGAGCACTTGCTTGACACATGTGAAGTTGTGAATTTCTTATGGGAAAAACTCGTAATAGGCTTTAAAATTTTTGATAAAGGTTGTGGGCATATTTTTCAAACTCTCAAGACATGGGGGGAAAACCCCTTGCAAAGAGAGGCTTCTAATAGACTTTGGGGATTGGCTCCAAGCCTAATGGTTTGAGAAATCTTGAAGGAATGAAAAACAGATCTTTAAAAAAAAAAAAAATATGGAACGTATTTGGCTTCTCTTCGATAAGTACATTAAGGAATTTTTTTTTTTACCCAGCTAGGAAGAAAAGGATTTCTAGGGCCCTCCTCATGGAAACATAATCCCGGGTTGGTGTAAATTCAATCAATATCCTTTCCCACCGAAGAAACCTAAAGTTAAAATATGAAAGCTCTATTGTTTAGGAACATCCTCCAGCACATCGTTACAAACTGAAATTTGATGAAGCTTCAAAAGGAAACCTAGGGGAACTTGGAATAGAAGGAGCCATAAGAAATTGCAAGGGTGATATCATTGGTGTATATATAGGCTACATAGGGCACAAAAGCAATAATGCATCTTAGCTGGAAGCCCTAATACAAGGAATTATTATAGCCCATAAAATAGGTTTCCACCCACTCACAATTGAAGATGACTGTTAGCTAATTATTCAAGCAATGAAGAAGATCCATTGAAGATCACCGCCCAAAAAGTGCTCCTTGAGATGGAGTTTGGATAAAAAAAATTAAACTAGCTCAAATTATTTCTCATCAAGAAGAAATAATTTTCTCGCATGTCATGTGAAAGGAAATTTATTTAGTGGAATTTCTAGCCTATAAAGGGATAGAGGAGTAAGATCCATGTGATGATCTGAACCTTAATTTCCCTGAAATTGTGACATGGGTCTACCAATGATTATACATAGAAAATAGAGATCTCAGAGCCCTATATCCGAGTTTAGAAGTGGTGACCAATGGTATTGAAGGATTTCATGATATCTAATGGTTGAGGAATGGAAGAAAGCCCTTCCTACCATCACCATAGGTTCCATTCACTGCATGAGATGTTTTGGCTTGATAAAAGTCTATTGGAATTTAATGTTGAATATAGATGTAAAATATTGTGTATACAAGTAGTTGCTTGTTCAACCCACCATTAATATTTTTGAGAATGAAGAGGAGGATGATAGTGTTGGAAGGAGAAACTTATGACAACACAAGCTAATAATCATGTCTTAGGAGAGGAGGCATAGGCAATGACCATCAACCTCGTCTATGCTCTGGGATAAAAATGGTTTGATGGGGATATTTTGTGCCGCATTAGAATATTGTTTGTAGAAGTGGAAGTGAAGGAGATAATAAATACTAGGGACTGCCAATGGGCTTTGAGGAACCTACTCGAACGACAGATGTAGTACTAGGAAGAAACTATGTGTGTGTTGGAAGGTTAAACCAATGATCTATACATTCATTTTTTCTAGGTTAGAGCGACTCTACGTGTTCTAGCTGGTGCTTTAGGAATTCAACTCCCTCTACCACCCCTACCTCTAGCACCCTCCAATTCCTCAGATGGCTCAAACTATTATTCTTTGAATTCTCCATACTTGATTTCTCAAGGTGAAAAACCACCCAATCCTAAGAAGTAAGGACCAATTTTTAGGATGGAGAAGACCTTTGAAAAAGAAGGGCCATTGAGAAACATTGTGAAGGAATAGACCACCGTTAGTATCTAAATAGTGAAAGAGGCAAAAGAGAAACTGCAATAAGATGCAGCCACCAGCTTCAATATGACAATTATCGAGTGGAAATACCATCATGTTTGATGGAAGGCCATGAAAATCGCTTTAGTTAACTCTTGACATGGATTTGACTACTACCAAGAATCAAGAAAAGCATTTTTAGTTTTTTTTACTCATTTGCATATTAGTTGTGTTTTTTTGCATATATAAACTAGTTTCATGACATTTAGGAAATTTATCTAGTTTCCCATCTATGAGAAAATGGTCATCCCCAAGACATGCACAATGCTAGTACCAGGTTAGATATTTTTTTGTTTTGTTTGTATATCCTCAATTTAGACATTGTCCATTGAAAAATTGGCATGTCTGCACTCTATATAAATTCTTAGTAATATAATTAAATTTTACTTAGTATATATATATATATATATAGCAATTAAAATACACACATTCTTATGGTTAAAACATTTCAAATAGTCTCACTATTCTATATTTTGGAACCTTTTTAGATATGTCTTTTAGTCAATTTTGTTTAATAAAATGATTTTTGGGTTTACTAGCTTAACCTGTGTAGGTTGCACAATCAAAGTGCCTAAAGAGATTTTCAAGAAGTTGAATATGTTTATGCATTCAAAAATGTAGCTTAAACAATAAAAAGTTATATCACCCAAACCAAACCCATTCTACAAAGATGATGTAAGACTACCTCAATGATCAACATAGAGTTGACACATGTGGCTTTTAAAAATAAAGGTAAAATATTCTCTAAATAAAAGACAATGTCAACTATAATAAAAAAAACAAAAATGAATATACATAATTAGTTAGTTTTAATAAAAATACATTATAAAACATCAATAATCTTAATTTCACTGAACAAATGTAGTAAAAATATTTCACTCTCACTCTTAGCCATAAATAAAACAATTCAACCATATATATATATATATATATATATATATAACAATTAAAATACATACATTCTTATGGTTAAAACATTTCAAATAGTTTCACTATTCTATATTTTGGCACCTTTTTAGATATGTCTTTTAGTCAATTTTGTCTAATAAAATGATTTTTGGGTTTTCTAGCTTAACATGTGTAGGTTGCGCAATCCAAGTGCCCAAAGAGATTTTCAAGAAGTTGAATATGTTTATGCATTCAAAAATGTATTTTAAACAATAAAAATTTATATCACCCAAACCAAACTCATTCTACAAAGATGATGTAAGACTACCTCAATGATCAAAATAGAGTTGACACATGTGGCTTTTACAAATAAAGGTAAAATATTCTCTAAATAAAAAAATAATGTCAACTATAATAAAAAAACAAAAATGAATATACATAATTGGTTAGTTCTAATAAAAAAAACATTATAAAACGCCAATAATCTTAATTTCACTTAACAAATGTAGTAAAAATATTTCACTCTTAGCCATAAATAAAATATTTTACGTTTATAGGAAGAAAGATAGTTTTATATAAACTTTTAAAAGAAATAAAGTAGATATACTTTTGAATGTAAGAAATATGTGTACTTCTTATACTTTACAGTATTTTAATATAAAACTTGAATAAACCATTTTAATATTAATTTTAGTATATGATATTTCAATATAAAATTTAAATAAACTATTTGAATATTCAAATTAGTTAATTTATTTTAATATTACTTTTACATATATGTATATATAGAAAAAAATAGTGGATTTTTGTTTTTATTAACCATAACAAAATATTTCAATACCCAAAGAAATAAAGTAATTGTATTTGTTTAAAGTAAAATAATTTAATAAATTTTTTATGTATTTAAAAACATATTAATTACAAAAAATATTTTAATATAAATAATGCTATTTATTTTAAGTGGTTTCACTATTTTACATTTTGGTTTTTGTTATTCTTTTAGTTGATTTTGTTTAAAATCCAACTCAGATTTGTTGGAATTGTAAATTTGAACAGTTTAATTTACAAAATTGAAGCTCCTAATCGATTTCCAAATTATGCATTAAAAAATGAAACTGTGTGTAGAGTTCCAACGAGAAATTTGATCCTGGGTGCTTGCTTCCATGGCTAAGATATATATATATATATATATATATATATATATATATATATATATATATATATATATATATATATATATATATATCAAACACTTAGAGATATTAAATATAAGTTTATCAAACACTTAGAGATATTAAATATAAGTTTATCAAATATTTAGAGATATAAAATCTCTAGAAGTACAATTCCTTTTTAAAGTTAAATTCCTTTTTAAGTGTTTGATATATATATATATATATCAAACACTTAGAGATATTAAATATAAGTTTATCAAATATTTAGAGATATAAAATCTCTAGAGGTACAATTCCTTTTTAAAGTTAAATTGCATTCCAAAAAAAATTGACATTAGAGATTTGATTCCTCTTTACTAATTAAACTCATAATTAAAATAAATATATACTAATTAATTATTCTAAATTAATAAAAACTATTTTTTAATAATTATTTTAAAAATATATTACACAAAATTATTCATTCACCAATATCCATAAGACACTAAATTCTCTATAAATTGTCAATATCTATCATACAATAAACTTTCCCTATATTGTCAATGATCAATGGAAAAATATTTTGACTTAAATAATTGGAGTTTATGGAATTTGTTGTTTCCCTATATTCTTTACAATTCAAATACTCAAACAATTTTGCAATATAAAAAAGCTATAAAAATAATAAAAAATATATTTTAAAAAAACAAAATATTACAATATTAGGAATTTTGCTTCTGTGATCCATTAGATGTTTATAAGAATTTTTCGGTGAAAATCACATAAAAGAATTTTTTGTCTATGCGTTTCGAACCAGCAAGTGTGGTTCATCATCAGGACAATATGAGAAATCTGATCAAGAAACCTAATTAAGTAGACAAGGAAAGCTCCAACTAGCTGTTGCAACATAACGGCTAGTTTGACTAAAATAATAAATTAAATTAAATTTCATCAAATTAGATTAAATTTTACTATATTTAATTTAAATAAATTTTTATATTGAGGTTAAAATTTAAATCTCATTTAATATTAAGGATTTTTTAATAGATATAATGTTAAAAATATTTTTTCTTATAAAAACATTTATATATATATTTTTATTTATTACTATGAAGAGAAGAAAAATAAAATAAAAATAAAAATAAATAAATAAATAAAAAATAAAAATAAAAATAAAAGAAAAATAAAATTTTGAATTTTTTAAAAAATAACAAATAAAATAAATAAAGAAATAAATACAATAATACCAAAGATATAAATAAATAACTAACCAAACAAAAATAGTAAAAAAGAATATAAAAAGAAATAAATAAGTATTTTATATAATATAATTCATAGCTAAATAAAATCATAAAAGTATATTTAAAAAAAATAATAAAATAATAAAATAATAAAATAAAATAAAATAATAATAATAAATAAATAATAAATAAAAATAAAAACAAATAAATAAATAATAAATAAATAAATAAAATGAAACAGTTAAAATTCATAAAAATAAATAAGAAAGAACAGAAAAAGAGAAAGAAAAAGGTAATGAGAGGGAGCACAGAAGGAGGAAAAAGAAAAAGGGGAACTAGGAGTGAAGGGCGGGAATCCAGCATCTACTGACACTCCATCCGTCATCCCTGTTAAGGTTGGCTGGCCTCTTTTCAATTTCCAAGGCTTCCCTTAACTTGCGGTGGTGGAAATGGTCAATTCTCGCAATAACCTCAGCATTCTCAACACATATATGATGATTTGTCTTTTCGGCATGCTCTGCCAAGGCAGAGGATCGAGATCTACAATGTCTGAGGTCAGTGATATGTTCCTGAATTCTTTGATTAATAGATCGACCAGTTTCCCCAATGTAAGGCATCCCACAAGAACACGGAATCAGGTAAACACCTTTACTATCCTTAGGGCAAACCGGGTCCTTAACTGATCTAAGCAAACTCTGAATGGTACGAAGGGGCTTGAAGGTTGAGGAAACATTATGTTTTTTCAAGATTCTAGCGATTTTATCGGTAATACCTTGAATAAACGGAAGGTGAACCCAGATAACCGGTCACAAGGATCTTTTTTAACATTAGGAGCTTTTTCAGCTTTTTGAAAAGCTCTAATACAATGGGCCTTGCTATAACCGTTCTTACTGAAAACATTAAAGAGATGAGATTTTTCACCATCAAAATGGTGCTCATCTGAGATTCCAAGGGCTCTGGTAACTAGGGTGCTGAGAACCCCAAGCTTCTGAGCCGGGAAATGATGAGAATTAGCATGCAAATACTGCTCAGTATGAGTCTTCTTTCTAAAGACTTGATGAGAGAAGGAACCCTCACCATTCCTCGAAAGAAGTACATCAAGGAAGGGCAGACTACCAACCACTTCGAATTCCATGGTAAACTTAATGTAGTCAGATTGATCATTAAGATGTTGGAAGAAAAGGTCCAGTTTCTCTTTACCATGAGGCCACACCACACAGGTGTCATCAACAAACCTTTTCTAAAGCCTAGGTTGAAAAAGTGATGAGGAAAGGGTCTTAGATTCGAAGTCTTCCATGAAAAGATTAGCCACTACAGGGGAGAGAAGGGAACCCATGGCCACCCCACAAGTCTGCTCATAAAAAACACCTTCAAAACTAAAGAAGGTTGAAGTTAGACAAATCTCAACAAGATGAGCAATATCGGGATCAGTGACCTGAGAAATGACATCGATGGCTTCCTTAATGGGAATGCAAGTGTATAATGATACAACATCAAAACTCACAAACCTATCTTCGGGATCCAACTTAATGTCTTTCAATTCATTAACAAAGGAAGAAGAGTCTTTGACAAAGGAGCTGGTGTGACCCATAAGAGGTTTCAACTTACTGGCTAAAAATTTAGCGAGCAGATAAGTAGGACCACCTATGGTGTTGACAATGGGGCGCAGGGGGGCTCCATCCTTATGAATCTTAGGAAGACCATAAATCCTCGGAGGGCGGGGATTACTTTCAATAAGCTTCTTACTAAGGGAGCCAACAGTGCTACTTGATTTAATTGCCAAAGCAACCGCTTTAGAAATTTTTTTAAGGGGATTTTTGTCCAGCTTCTTGTAGCTTCCGCTATTAGGAAGGTGATCCAACATCTTATTACGATAATCCTCCTTGTTTAAAATGACCGTAGCACCTCCCTTATTAGCCTTAAGAACAACAATGTCATGGTTATTATTTAAGGATTTTAGAGCCTCAAATTCATGTTTACTAAACCCAAAAAAAATTATTTCAAAAAAGCTATATAAATAATAAAAAAATAAAAAATATATTTAAAAAAACAAAATATTACAACTAAACCCAAAAAAAATTATTTCAAAAAAGCTATATATATAATAAAAAAATAGATTAAAAAAAACAAAATATTACAACTAAACCCTAAAAATTTTTTTTCACCCAATTCAAAAGCTCCAGCTAATTAAAATGAGATTTAATTTTTTATTAATTTTGTCGCTTGTGAATTCAAAGAATAACCATGTCCATCCTTTTTCCCTAAAAGAAAACCGAATAACATGGAATCCGAAGATCCAGCTACTTGTTGACTCATTATTTTATATGATAACTAGACAAATAATTAGCCATTTTGTTAATTTTGGTAATGAATTATTACAATTTGAAGTGTTGAATCTTAAATGAGTATAATTTAAAAATTCTAACTTCTCACATTAACCCATATATATATATATATCAAATATTTAGAAATATCAAATATTAGTTTATCAAATATTTAGAGATATAAAATCTCTAGACGTACAATTCCTTTTTAAAGTTAAATTGCATTCCAAAAAAAATTGACATTAGAGATTTTATTCCTCTTTACTAATTAAACTCATAATTAAAATGAATATATACTAATTAATAATTTTAAATTAATAAAAACTATTTTTTAATAATTATTTTAAAAAGATATTACACAAAATTATTCATTCCTCAATATCCATAAGACACTAAATTCTCTATAAATTGTCAATATCTATCATACAATAAACTTTCCCTATATTGTCAATGATCAATGGAAAAATACTTTGATTTAAATAATTGGAGTTTATGGAATTTGTTGTTTCCCTATATTCTTTACAATTCAAATACTCAAACAATTTTGCAATATAAAAAGCTATAAAAATAATAAAAAATATATTTAAAAAAACAAAATATTACAACTAAACCCAAACAAAAATTATTTCAAAAAAGCTATATAAATAATAAAAAAATAAAAAAAAAAATTTAAAAACACAAAATATTACAACTAAACCCAAAAAAAAATTATTTCAAAAAAGCTATATAAATAATAAAAAAATAAAAAATATATTTAAAAAAACAAAATATTACAACTAAACCCAAACAAAAATTATTTCAAAAAAGCTATATAAATAATAAAAAAATAAAAAATAAATTTAAAAACACAAAATATTACAACTAAACCTGAAAAAAATTATTTCACCCAATTCAGAAGCTCCAGCTAATTAAAATGAGATTTAATTTTTTATTAATTTTTTCACTTGTGAATTCAAAGAATCACCATGTCCATTCTTTTTCCCTAAAAGAAAACCGAATAACATGGAATCCGAAGATCCAGCTACTTGTTGACTCATTATTTTATATGATAATTAGACAAATAATTAGCCATTTTGTTAATTTTGGTAATGAATTATTACAATTTGAAGTGTTGAATCTTAAATGAGTATAATTTAAAAATTCTAACTTCTCACATTAACCCATATAATGGACCTGCAACTACATTTATATCGAATGCTGAAAGAATAATGCACACAATTTGTATAAAATTGTAATTAACTGGTACTATCATTTCTCTTATCGCCTTGTGCATATTCGTTGTACACCCAAAACTTCAAATAATTATTAAATTTGTATAAAATTGTAATTAACTGGTACTATCATTTCTCTTATCGCCTTGTGCATATTCGTTGTACACCCAAAACTTCAAATAATTATTAAAATCGTTAGCACGGATTCTGTATTCCTAATTTCTGTTTTCCCATGGTAGGTTCTCATTGTCATTAGCTTCGGCATCTCAGCCATAGAATCTTGCAAGTTTTTTTTCGAAAATCCTCCCTCTCCCACAACTTTTTAAGCCATTTCCTTCAATTTCTCTGCACGTCTTTTCATCTTCAGTAAATAAAAGCCTCACAACTTGCAGAAGCTTTCGTGGGTTCAACATGTCAGAATCGAAGAAACTGGCTGCTATCTTGTTCTCATTGAGTCTGAGGGGACTCTCGGCAATTTTATGCTGAGAACAATGTTGTCTCTCTCTTTCTGCGATGCGTTGAGAGACATCGAAGCAAGAACGGAGATGAGGAGGGTCATGGCAAATGCCAAACATGTATTGAACAAGACTCCTGCACAACATACTTTTTACAGGTTTGCAGAGTCCATGGCATGAAGATGTCACTGATAATACAAAGAGTGCATGATCTAGAGGATATAAATTTGATGTCCCCAGCACTACGAGAGGAGATGCGGACTGAAGAAGGCCAAATTCAAAATAGAATGGGCACGCAAATTGAAAATATAAAAAATCGGTGGGAAAAATAAATTATCGGATCATCATGCCCATGGTGGATTATCTAGAATCGACATAAGCCATGGATAACGAATGCAAATACATACAGAGACATAAACCATCTATTGTTAATCAGAAACTATTCGCCCGGGAGATTATGTACATGATTGACCACAACTCCTATGTCCCGATCCTTCTCCCAAAACTGTGCTTACAGTGTATTAATGACCCTATAGCTTACGAAATATTGGTTGTCGTCAGAAATATGTATCTCGAGAGCCTTCTGGCAGCGTGTGTCTTGTCACCATACTTCACACAACGTGTATCCGTATCCCTCATTAGTATTAAAAAAAAAAAAATGCTACTAATATATTAATATGATAGTAAATACATCACAGTGTTAACTTCTTTCTATCCACCCTTTACCATTGTCTATGGAGTTTTCGGCATTGCTACAGTTTACAGAGGTTGCTCTAAGAGGGCTATACCTTCCTAACTATGATCATCTATTACATTTTCTTTGTGTCATAATTAAACTCATGAGAATAAACTTCAAATTCAAATATTGTATCTCTCTGAAACTCTCTGTTTTAACACCTTCCAGATTCTGTTTCCTCTGTGCATCAATATAAAACCCTTCGAATGACTGAAGAGTAATGAAGCCGTTGTCAGTTTCAGGGGTAGGAGGCAGAAAGCATTCGAGAGTGGGGCTAGTCTATCGCCTCAGAAAAAATACTTCATCCTGTAGGCAGACATGATGCTGAGTCACTGCTTCAAGAGGACTGATCTTTTTTGCTTAATTTTCGTCAGAGTCATCCTACCTCACCAGTTTTCTCTACCCTTCTGCCTCTTTATCCTTCCTTTCCTTCACATTAGAGGACCCCTCATCTCTGGTTGATTGTGAGAAGCTAACCTGTCCTTCGTTAATCAATTTTCCTGGAATTTAGTAAAGAAAGTTCTACCTGTGTCCTTACCTATCCCTCTTTTTGAGAGCATATCCGCCCTACACTTCTGTTCTTTGTAGATATGTTGCAGTTGGATCTCCTGGAATTCGCTGATCGTCATCTCATCCAATTTTTGAGGATCGGAGGGGGGAAATTTGTGAAAACATTGACCGAGTCTATTACACCTTTCGCATCTCCGAAGACAAAACTTTTGAATGCTGAGCCATTTTACCATTGTCAGCACTCCCCATAGGGCCATTATCGTTGCCTTATTATTTTTTCCCTGCGCTCCCTCCCACCCAAAATTGAAATGTCTGTCCGGGGACACGTAGATAACCGCCTCGCATCCACACTCCCTTCTCCTGCATGCTCCATCAAAGAATCTGACCGGAAAAGAATGCCACAATTCCTTATCCTTGCATGTCCTATTTCTCTTAACCTTTAGGTCTTTTCCAATTTCGTTGAAGATTGTAAATTCCTTTATGACATTTTCTCTAACCCTTACTGGTTTTTGGTCAAGTAAGAATGCATTTCTACTTTTCTAGATTATCCACGAAATGATAAGGGTGAGGTATTTATATCTTTTTAGTTTTTCCTACCAAACCTGGAAGCATGCTCCTAAATTATGTTGATGTGCGATTGTTCCAATCTGCAATGAGTTCCTACGTCCTTTCCAAACTGCTCTTGCATGTGTACAGTTCAGTAGCAAGTGGTTTGTGTCTTCCATATCTTTGTTGCACATCAGACACATGCCTGGTCCATAATACCCTCTTCTCTACCAGTTTCTCCACTTAAGGATTGTGTCATTAGCTAGTAACCTGCAGAAGCATTTGATTTTGAGAGGAAGTTGTCCTTTCCAAAGTCTGCGTGATCATTTGTCACACTCAACTTTTTTCCCCTCTCTAGGGAGACTGAGGTATATTTATTTGACCAATGGATCCCACTTCCTAAGGGTTCCTCCCCACACCATGAAGTCTTGTTTCCCCACACCATGAAGTCTTGTTTCCCCTGTACTTATAGCCTGATGCCTCCCAACGTTAATTGGTTGATGTAGCCTAACCATTCCATTTTGTGCATCTCTGGTATGCCCAATGAATCAAAGCCCAACCACTTATGTTTGTCCACGCTCCTCTCATCAGAGTGATGGATTTGATGAAGTTAATGCCACTGTCGTGCAGAAAATAGATAATTTGTTCTAAGAGTGTATGATTACCCACCATCCCACATAAAGCGTCTAATCCCACTTTGATCCGTGTACCATCTCTTGCCTCCCATCTATTGAATCTTGCCATCCAATGAATATTATGCATCGTGCTCCTCCAAATGATCAAACAACCTCTATTTTTCCTTGCTCCATTTCGAATCCAATGATAAAAATCCATTCCATACATATGCTTCCTTTTTATTAGTTGTCCCCATAGGCAATCAACATATACTTCTCTCCACATGTTCTTGATTAACAAAGCTTTGTTGAAATTCATTGTATCCCTGATGCCCCATCCTCCATCCTCTATTGGTCTTGCAATGTCTGTCCATCTAATGTGGCGAAATTCCCTTTTTTGTTGTGTACCGACCCACAAGAAGTGTGCCATAATAGAATCTATCTTTTTAATGATCTTTCTCGGAATGATAAACGGTTGCATCCAGTAGTTTGCGAAGATTTAAATAAATGGTTTGAGCATTACTATCATTCCTCCCACTAACAGATGTTTATTTTTCCATCCTGTAAGTTTTTTCTGAAATATTACAATGAGCCATTCCCAATCTACGATGCCATAAGCTGTGGGTTTTAACCAAAAACCCAGATATGAAAACCCCCCCTCTATTGCACTTTTATTCACTCCTAAAAGCACAGAGATCTCCTTGTTGTTGTCTAGCTCCCCTTCCATCCCAATCAACAGTGACTTCCCATCATTATTATAAAGTCCCGTCACATTCGCAAATAATGGTAATATATTTTGAATTTCTTCCCACTCTTTAGTGGAACACTGTCCTCCAATTAAAAAATCATCCATGAACATAAGGTGTGAAACAAACAATTGTCTATCCATTCTAACTCCAATGATCAAGCCCTTCTCCCTTGTTGCGTTTAGTTTTCTGCTAAGGCAGTCCATCACTAATAGGAATAAAAGAGGTGAGAGGGTGCATCCTTGTCTCAAACCGAAAAATTTAGTTCGAAGACCATTGATGATGATTGCGAAATTGGAGAAAATAAGAACATTTTTGCTAGATAATCCTATTTGAAACAGATTCAGCTTTAGGAATCCCCAATCTAGACAATTATATACCTTGATAATGTCAACCTTAAGTAAACAAGCCTTCTCCTTCCAAGTTTTGATAGTATGAATAATTTATTAGGAAATCCCCATTACATCTTGTATCTTCCTTCCTTCTAAAAACCCAAATTGTTTGTGTGTTATGTGTTTTGACAATGCCCCTTTGATCCTACTTGCTATCAATTTGGATATCACCTTATACGCCGCATTACATAATGAGACCGGCTTAAAGTCTCGAAAATTTTTAGGAGTCGCTTTCTTGAGAATTAGTGCAATAAACATCGCATTCATGGCTCCCGAAAACGACCCATTGATTCTGGATTCCTCCGCTGCATCCAAGAGGTACGGAAGCATCACATCTCTGTATTTAATAAAATCTTCACTCCGCATCCCTCCAGCCCGGCACTCTTCTCCTTAGCACATTCTTTCATGACCTTTAAGAGCTGTTTCCCAGTGATCGAACTTCTAAGAATATCATCTTCTTAGGGAGTAAACATAACAGGCAACAATGAAATGTATTCCACGGGAGAGTCATGGGAATTTACATCTGCAGCGTATTTCCCTTTAAAATGTTCATATGCTGCTTTCTCAATGCCTTCTTCGGTGCAATGAATTCTCCCCTGCTTCTTTGATAGAGCGAATACAGTTGTGGTATTTCCTGCTATTGAATTGTGCATGGAAAAATCTAGAGTTTCTATCTCCTGCTTTCACCCATAAAGCTTTGCTCTTAATCGTAATGTCTTCCTCGTTGTGTTTTATTATTTCGTTCCTTCTGCCTTCCATTGCTATATTCCGATCCCTATGTGCCTTGGAGAAAAATAATGGACCAGTAGGGTCATTAAAAAATCTCACACATGATTCGATTTCCCCGATTTTCTTCATCTCGTTCTCTTTGTGCACCTTTTCCCACTGGATGATATCCATCTTCAGCGATTTAAGTTTCTCATATAGTGTAACCATTGGGCTGTTAGAGGTTCGTGCATGCTGTCTTTTCCACACCCTTTCTACTAGCACCTGGAATTCTGCCAACTCCATCCATCTCGGATTGAATTTGAATGGAACTGTGCTCCTCTTGGTCATGCCCTCCCAGGATAGCAATATGGGCATGTGGTTTGAGATTCCCTCATTAGTGCATTACCCTCTACTTTGTTTACTCCAGCTAATTCACCGCTAATTTTTGAATTTGAAAAACTTTCAAATTTGAGCGCTTGTTTTTGAATTTTAGAAACTTTCAATGATTATCTTCCTCCGCATAACTTTTAACGAAATTTGGCTTATAGCCGTCAAAGCAGTCTCTGTATGCAGTGTTATTTGTATTGAGATGTCAGAAACTATTGGCAGATCTCATGCTTGTGAATATCAACAACAACATGCAAAGGGAGGAGCATCGATCTCATGGAGTATAAATTTGAGTAAAACAGATTATGAAAAGCTTTGTCGCTATCAAAGTTTCTTCCCTCGAAGTGACATGGAAGTTTCAGAGTCTACGGAGACTGTAGAGTTTCAGATGAAAGGTGTGTTATATGAACCCTTGAATGTTGCAATTACCATATTAGTCTTGCATCCACGTTTTTGGATTTTCAAAATTTTCACGGTCCTGCTCTCTGTTTTCCTCACATCCACATTTTTGAGTTTTTAAAAATTTCAGTGACCTGCTCTCTGCTTTATGCTTAGTAAGGTTTTCCTATTGACGAGGAGAGAGCGACGACCTTTCCCCATCATTGATACTTCAGACATGCAAACAACACAAATGCTAAGTAAATATGTAGTTACTTCGGCTCTGCCATCTGAACAGAGGCGATCAAACTGCATACTAGGGCCTGAGTCAGAATCCTTGTGACCCAGCTCCAAAAGACATAAAAAACAGAATAGCAAAGACTCTTTCATAAACAACGCGATCAAGATTTCTCCTACGTACAATATCAACGGACATTTGAAGGCTCCAGTGAGGATTTTTTTCGGATTTCACACACAGATAATTGATCCTATAATTCTTTCACCCCGCCCGAAAGTCATACCCGTTGAGCGGTAGCCACGAAGAAGAAGGGACTGGAATACAAGATATTATGACGAAGTCAAGAGACGCTGAAATTTTTGTGAAGTCACGCGAAACCAATAGTTTCTACTGAAGAATCACCTCCATTGCAGAATTCAGAAGAAGAGGATAAGGTTGTTGAGCAAAAGTTGTATCATTGGTCGCGGGTTTCAGTAACAATTGTGTTTCGATTTGGAGTGTATATCAGCTGTTATTAGTGTTGGATATATTTCATTGAGAAGAATAGACTGAGGTTGACCCTGTACTATTTTTTTTTGTTAGGCACCTGATCTTCCCCGAAATGCAACAAAATTGATCGAGTAACCCGAAGCACAACGGATGTAAGCAAGTACTAGACTCTATCCTGGGCCAATCGACAACCATGTCTCACATCAGCTGCAGTGGATTATAAGAGAATGACATCAAATATTTTGTAATGGTTTCATAGAATATGAATCTAAATAATAAGTCTAACAAACACTAGTGATTTGTAAAACTGAAAAGTTTTTTCAATTTAAAAATTAACATGTTATGTCTGAAAAATGAATCTCTTAATTTTCTATATAAAACCCACTAGTGTTATCTCAAATAGAATGGTTTTGATATGGTTACCTAAATCCATCTCCACGTCCATCTTCATTCTCTGTCTATGTCGATCATTTTTGGACTACCGCTAATCTAAAGTCCAATTCCCTCTTGACCAGTGAGGCTAGAGGTACGATATTTCGAACATATATGGAATTTATATACCAAATATTCATTTATTTTGCAGATCAACGCAACAATTTAATCCACAAACCGGTTTCCTATTTTATGTCAATGAAATTTCTTTATTCACCTACGGCTCACTCAATTTCATGCTGTAGTTGTGGAGTTGTATGATTGTTTTTATCTATTGAGATTTCTTATATTAAATTTGGAGAAAATCTCATGAATATGACAACAACAGGATTTGTTGCTAAATTGACTTCATCTAATCTTGATGTGGAGTTATTGCATCCTATTTTGTTGTGATTGTATTTATGATTCAGTTTCTACTCCCAGCTATAAAATGTAAGCCCGTAGAGGCAAATGAGCATGATGAGGAATGTGAGGTAAGTGGAAGAGATGTGCAGATGAAAAACTTTGCTGTTGTAATTCTCTCTTTGCTGAATAAGATTACCGATGCCTCTGTTAGCCGAGATTTATTAGGTGAACCACGTTAAATCTGTTATCTCTCATTTTTTATGTTGTGTGTATTTGTGTGTTTATTTAGTTTCCGATGTGTTTTACTCAACACTATCACAAAGACACGTTGGAAAATTTGTAAAATGTAGCTTTGTTAACCTGCATATGGTTATTAATTCTTTTCTTTTTATGTTTATCTACATTCATAAATGTAAGCATTTCATTTATTAATGAAGTTTGCACCTGCAATTTAGAAGTATGTGTTTCAATTCAATTCACTTAATTTTGGAAAAATATTTTATTTATATATTTTTATTTTTATTTTTATAAGTATTTTTAAATATAGATTGAAAAATTACATAAATTTTGTATATTTTAAGTCATTTTTAAAATAATGATTTCAATAATATTATATATTTTATGCATATAAATTATTGAACCATTTTATGTATTTATTATGTGAATAGGCATCTCATTAGTATTTGGTAATTTAATCATTTTTATACAAAATTCTTAATTTTAAATATGCTAATATATTTTTGTCATCAAGATTACAATAATGAATGGAATACACATGGTTAATTGTTAGATAACTAATTCTCGAGTTAATTTGTGTTAGGATAATTAGTTATTAGAATTAAAGAAAACCCGAGAACTGATTCAATGATTTTTTGTTGTATTTATATGTACATCATTCATTGAGATATTCATTAATATATTATTGAGTTTGTTTCTAGTAGGGTAGTTCATCCACCTATTGATTAAGTTGAGCCACTTATTTTGTGGTCTTCCTCCATAGATGATTGAGAACGTGTGGAGAGCTTGTTGCATCTTTGAATTAAAATGGGAAATAGAGTTGTGGAATCTATGTTGAAGCAAGAAGAACGAGTTAGTCTATAATGGAGAAATAACATTGTAGCATAAAGAAAATGTATGAATTATTATTTATCTTGGTACATCTTTGAATTAAAAATGGAAATAAACATTTGCAATCTATGTTGAAGCAAGAAGAACCAGTTAGTCTATAATGGAAAAATAACATTGTATCATAAAGAAAAGCTATGAATTGTTATTTAATCAAATGAATTATTATTAATATTCAAATAAAAAGGAAGTGTAGCATAGACACACAGTGATAAAAAATTAAAAAATAAAATGCAGTAAAAAAAACGGGAAATCACTTTAAAGAAAGAATTTTTTAATAAAATGTTCTGGACATGGAGGTTAAAAGGACATTCTAAAGTAATATTGTAAAGATATTTGGCATGCTAGAATTGGTGATGAAAATGTGGCAAGGATTTATCAAAGGGTAAAGGTTGGTAAACATAAATTCACGGAATTTTAAAATTTTATACTAGGTATTTTCAAGAATTTTAGATCAAGGAATATATTTCTTTGATTTTTATTATTACTTCAATGTTCATGAAAGTGAAAGTGTAAAAAAAGAAAATATTTACAATTTTTTTTACAAAGATTTATAAAAATTAAATGAATATGGACACATTTTCCAAAATAGGAGACCACAAGTGAGTTGAATACATTTCCTATATATATTCTGTATTAATCCATAATCAACATTTTTGTGTGGAAGTAGGCAGAGCCAAAAAGGTGAAAGTGAATAGAGTAGAGCCAGAAAGATTAGAGTGAACAAAGAAAGAGGTAGAACCAGAAATGTGAAAGTGAATAGAGAAAGAAGTAGAGCTAAAAATGTGAAAGTGAACAAAGAAAGAAATGTGCAAGTTAATAGAAGAAAAAGTTGGCGAATATCAAGTGAATGGAAACTGTATCAAAATTGTGATTTAAGAAAATATTTCTCATTTCTTTTATTATATTAAAAAAAAGGTTAAATAAAGGTGAAATGAGAAAGCAAAAGTAAAAGTGGCTAGTTCTAAAATTAATTAAATTGGAGTTAAAAATGGTGGAAATATTTGAGGAAATGTTTGTTTTGATTTGAAATAAGTTTTAAAATTTGAAGAGAAAAAGAAAAAGGGAAACAATGAGATTTGAACATATTTGAAAATTTGGAAAGGGAAAGAATTGACTATGTGAGTTCTGTGTATGCAAAGTGAAATTTAAATTATACAAAATTCTAGTATAAAATCAAGGAAAGAAATGTGATTGGGGTTAGAAGAGTTCATTTGATATGTTAAAGATCAAAGTTCAAATATTGGTGAAGGTAATTTTGAGAGATATTTTCAAATCTTTGTGAAGGTAATTTTGGGAGATATTTTCAAATATTTGGGAAGGTGATTTTGGGAGATATTTTTCGAAGTTGTCATAAGAAGAAGAGAATATGATTTCATTTTCCATCAGTCGATTTTGTAGCAATTCAACTTTTACCTAAACAAATCACTATTTGATGCTCATAATTCATGGATATTGGATATAACTCACAACAAACTTGAGTTTTCATATTCCCTTGGTGTTAATTGTATGGAGCAAAGATAAAAGTCCCTAATTGTGCAAGTTGCAACTATATAGCATTATTCATCATTTTATTCTTAAATTTTCATTGTAAATGGGTGCATTCTCGGTGGTAGCTCACATCCCTTTTCAAAGCTGATTGTTGGAGATGGCAAAACTCGATAATTTGTTACAATTATTAAGTAGTTTAATTTCGTCTACTGTTAATAACAATGTCCATATCACGAAGGACACGGTCTCTGACATCCAATCATGTTTGCAAAATGCTAAAAGAAAAATTGAATTCTTGGAGCTAGAGTTGCAGTTACAGCGAGACGAACTTCAAAGAAAATTTATGATTTTAAACTGGTGTTTTCTCAGAAGAACACTTTGTTTGAGTCCGATTCTAATCTATAGTCAGGGATAGGTCAAACTATTTCAAAAGAAAAATTGGGTTCAGCCTAAAATTCTGATAAGAAGCATATTATTCCCTAAACTGCTATAATACATTGGGAAGAGATTACACACAATAAACATTGAGTTGGTCTGGGTTATAACAATGATACCTTGGATGTATCTTTTCACATTCTAGTTTTTTCTAAACCAATATAATTTCAAATTTCAGGATTTTTGAATGGTATTGTTACAAAAAAAATTGATAGATGCCAAGAGTGTAACATAGTTTGATATGTGACAGTTTGGTGTTTTAATATTTACCCATGTGAGCATTGTGGAAAGTGTAATCACCATTTAGAGATATGTTCAAGAAAGAATAATATTGCAAGAGAAAAAACCAAGTTTCAAATGGATTTCTTCTTGAGAATGGACGAAAGCAGCCAAGAAGATTTACAAATCATACCGAAGGATTTACTCAAACGTGTTGATGAGTCTTGCAGTGAAGAATAATACTTCTCACCCTAAATCCAACAAGAGGGGAGTTTTTGTTGGTCTGCTACAGTTTCAAGATGTGAAACGAGCCTGGGTCAAAGATCCATATCCCGAGCTGCAAATTGTACCAGTTAGAGCTAGAGTTGTGAGACTTGAATTGATCAAGTCATTTGTTAATGCGCAATTCTAGATTTGGAATTGTTCGAGGAACTATTGTGATTGTTCAAGAGTTTGTGGTCACCTTAAAACAATTTTTTTTTTTGTTTTGTTATAAGAACTTCTATGTAGGTTACATAGTTGGTGTTAGTTGAGACTTTGAGTTCTCCCATCTTATTTTGTGGTCATCCTTAAAAATAATTTCTGAGAGACATTCAACTCTTGCTTGAGATGTGTTTTTTCATTTTGAGGTCTCATTCTTGGAATTTGGTATAACCCTTCGGATTGAAAGGGGAGTGTTAGAAAAATAATCCTCAAGTTATTTTCTGTTAGGATAATTGGTTATTATAGTCCAAGAAAACATGAGATCTGATTTAACAATTTCTTATTGTATTTATACGTACATCATGTACATGATTCATTGAGACATTCATTAATATATTGTTGAGTTTGTTTCGAGTTTGTGTGTCTTACAATCGATTGTATATTTAAATAATATGATTAAAAATATTTAAATTAAAGATTTATAAAACCTAATTAAAAATTTACTATGCCATTTCTTAGTTGTCACCTATCACGATTAACAAGAAGTGGGAGGAATAAAAAAAATTATGTTGCATGAAAGACATGTATCATAGTGGTGGAAAGGAGTTATTGTGCCCGAGTTCGTATTTAAGGATAAATAGACCACATATCATAATGATGTTTCACGTGAGTGGTAGGAAGTGGAATTAACAATTGAAATTACATTTTTTCAATTTTATAATACCTTTAATTCTATATTACATATTCTTTATAACACTTGTATCTTTTAATTTCAATAATATCTATTACCCACATAAGAACCTATTAATCTTCATGATTATAACCTTTAAAGCTCTAGAAACAACTTAGGTACAACTTGCGAGTTTGTAGAATAATAAGAGCTATGATAATAATTAGGAGTTCTAGGAATTAGTTCTTGATTTTATTTGCAAAGTTTATAAATAATTAATATTACGACGAATTCTATAGTGGTATGGGATTAGGGGTTATGAAAATTATGAGTTATAAAGTTTGTGAATTGGTTCTTATATCAATTATAGGATATATTTCTTACGAGTGATAATGTTAAGAGGTGGAATATAGTGGTAAGTGGTGCGAAGTGGAATGAATACAACAATTGAAATTACTACACCTAAAATTAACCACACTATCATTTATGTAATTGTTGGGAAGTGGAACAAAAGCCTTGGGTTATGCAATAGTTAGGTTATATGAAAATTGTCCCACCTTAACTTACGTGTTGCTTGATTTTTTCACGTTCATGCCAATTAATATGAATTCTATTGTATAAGGAGAAACTCTAGACACAACTTGCGAGTTTGTAGAAGAAATTTTTTTCAATTTCTATGAATAAGAACCCAATGAAATTTATTTGTGTAAGTGTGGTTACGAAATGACCTAAACGCATTGTTCTATTCACTAAATACAATGTCTAATTCTCTATTTCTAAACTAAACTTGCAGGAGAAATCCCAAAAGAGATTGACTGGGTTCCAAATAAGAGTTGTAGGTGCTTCAACAACAAAAAATGTTGCTTTGTGAGGTATGTAAAAAATTTAGTTATACAATAACATAAATCCTAACTTTTTATTATTATCTTAGAGTTTAGTATAATGGTGAGCATTGGATTTCATGTGCGTAAGTGTTATTTATCGATGGATAAATGGCGGGGACGATACACTTTAGTAGAGAAGAGCTTAACTTGGAAGCTTGACAGTCTAGTATCGCAAAAATCGCCCATTAATATTTAGGATTAAAATTGGGCATTTTAGACTCGTGACCCTCCATATCACCACAAGAAAACCCCAAATCACACTCACATTGGCTAGAGGGCTCATTTTATTTCTTCTCAACCTCTTGGTATTTTTCATCACATATGGATGTATTTTTTCCTCTTTCATTCACAGTCTTAACAATTATGTCTGTGAAGAAGCTTCTCACTTGTAATAAGAACATGATGGATAATTCTGAAGGTTCATTTAAAATTTGTTTCTCTATATATGTTTTGCTAACAATGTGGACTAAAAATTGTGGAGTAAACGACATAGAGTATATGAAATTCGATGGAAATATATATAAATGGTCATTCCCTTTCATCATTATCTGCCATCTTCCATGCCTCAAGTTGGCATAACCGGGAAGAGGAGTTTCCATAAAATCAATAGACCCCATAATAATATTCTCCATGGTATGTATGATCATCTATAAGAATGTCACATCCATCTTCAAAAAGTCTAACAAGTTTACTACACCTTTGTGGATGTTTGAGTAAGTGAAATTTGTATCTAGATCGTAGTTTGCAGATAGTTGAGTAAGTGAAACAATGTTGTGGAAACACAGTCAACATAAATGTGATGGGTTTAGTTTAGTTTCAAATTCAAATTCCAATTTTTTTAATTCACCTCATTTAATTTTCTCCAATTCCAAATATAACACTCAATTTCATTATAAATGATGTAAAGAGATGGTAGAAGGTAGAACAGTAGCCCGAGACAACAACAAGAGGATTTATAATGGGCATTTCATTGTAAGAGGATTCATAATGGACATTTCATTACACTAAAAGTAATCAAAATAATCTCCTTGAACATTTTCTTGACATATTTGAGTCTTTCTAGTGGTCTCTGCATTTTGTACTAGTGCTTTGTCTGCTAATAAATTTACATGGTTTATCTTAGACAAGAACAGTTTTAGTGATAGTCTGGAAAACAATCTCTTGGCACTATATTATATCGCAATTGTAGATAACTAATTATGGCATCCCATTGCCCATTTTGGCATTACTTTCCAGCCAATAGAGTAGTGTATTCAAATGCTCCACATTGTGATTGGTAGGTCGATTTCTCTATTACTTCGTTTAGAAATATGAAGTATAGATTTAGCAAATAATGATATTCAAGAAAAAGTATGGCATAATGTGGATCTTATGATGAAATTTTCTAGCAACGAAAGCCACCAAATGAATGATTTTTTTTTTCCCGACTACTCCTACCAAGGAAGAGAACTTCCAAGGCTTATACTTTCTATATTATATGTTAGAAAACATTTGATAGTATATTTTCCTAGATTATTTTATTTCCTTATCGTGATACAACTTTATATATATATATATATATATATATATATATATATATATATATATATATATATATATATATATATATATATATATATATATATATATATATATATAATGAAATGAAAGAGAGACAATTTTCTAGCAATCAAGCTCTAATATAGGTGATTTCCTTAGTGTTGGAATTATGTTTATGTGTAGAATAATTTTGAGGAGTTGAGATTTATTGTTGGAAACTTTTTATTACAAAAGGTGTCATTATATCCTTAAAATAAGTGTTCAAAGTTTTTAATCATAAATCACCAAAATCATTGGGCCTTGCAAACCAATTCCTCCAATTTTTCCACTTAGAACGTACAAAGTTAGATAAAAAAATTATATTGCCAATAGCAACCATAACCCCTCCCATCTTTGGCATACGTTCATAGTTGGTTGTAACTACTAGCATCCATTTAAATAGCCAATATTTACCACATTACCACTAAAACTTCTAAACTCTATTCTACATTATTGATATATAGTAAAGGAAACTTTGAACCTTAATTACCTAATTTAATGTGTGATTCTTGACTTCTTGCAATAATAATAGCTTGGGAATCATGTGATGGAGAGCTATGATGTGTTTAGATGAAACTAATATAGCTCATATACTCATACCCTCTCTTCTCTTCCCCATGTAAATGAGCATACTTCCTTTTCCAATTGTTTACTATCTTCCCATGCGTCCCTAACACAATGTACTTGATTTCCTATATTTTCAAATGTTATAAGTTTTACAATTTTCACTACCAAAAATGAATAAAAATGTAACACATTTTAAAAATATTAACTTATATATTTTTTCAAGACATGAATTTTTCAATTTTCATTACCATAAACTAATAGAATATGTAACACTACTTTTATAATATTAACCATATACATTTTTTATTTTATTTATAGACATAAAAGTGGTAAAAGAGAGAGGAATAAATGTTCATCTTGGGAGAAAAATAGCATCCACCTTTGCATAGGGATTATGACAAGTTACTATAACTAGGAAAAAACTTATTCACCATTTAATAGATATTGATCGCAAGGGAGGAAATGGTCAACTTGTTTATAATTGTTGGATATTCCAAATCCATCATCAAATCCATGAATTATTTATGATGCAGAAGGGAAAGAAATTGGTGAAAATTATCATTTGTATTAAAAAAGATTCCAATTTCCTTTCACATTCCTCCTATTTCCATATTGAAATACAACTCAACCTTGTGGAAGACAAGTGGGATAACATAAATTCAAACCTTGAGATTGGAATACTATAGAAAATCGGTATAGCACCACATGTTATATGTCATAGATCTATATCCATATTGATGGTTTCACATCACATTTATTCTCTCATGAGTGAGTAAATAGTTCATCATTTCATTTGCATTAGTTTTGGAGATTGCAAGATCCTTTATACTACCCTAAGAATGGCTTCAATAATTTCGGTTATGGTTATTGATGGATCCCATTATATTATGTTCTTCATCAATTGGTATAATGGAGTGTGTTGACGTAATAATTTGGAAGTAGCACATCCTAGTTTTGGTGGGGATAACAACCTCAGTATATCTATTAATTTTCTTGGACCTACCATCAACATTTCCTATGCAAGCTTAGGGCTCAACTAAATTTTCAAATATTTGTTGTAAGGGGAATTTTATAACTTTTGGGGAATAAAAAAAAACTTATATAATGTATATCTACATTCGATGATGCTTCACTCTCCATTCTCTTTCATAAACCTAAAATTTTTCCTTTTTTAGGAACACCCCATGATTGGTTTGGTAAAGTTTAAGCGAAGGAATTCATCCATATTATACTAGCTATTTCCTTTCTCTCAGTAAGTTATTTTAATTTGTGGGAACTCTTTAATTTTCAACCCTCACATTTTTTTCAATTCTTTATTTTGTATCTTCTTAAGCCTATAATCAATAGCCAACACTTAGGGAATGCTACCTCAACAAGCTTGTGGGAAAATGCGTTGAAAGAGACATAGGTCCATCTTGGGGATTCTCTAGTTTATGGTAACTATTACTATTTCTTGTATTCAAATAGTTGTATCTATCCTCAGTTCAGTTATATTTGGAATTCATTCTTGGGTTTAGGAAATACTGAAACTTTTAATTAAATGTCATGGAAGTATATAAGTTTGTATTCCTTAACCCTATTCAAGTTTTTTCTTCCTCTACAGATCCCAAAAAAGGTTTTTCTTTAGAATCCAAAATCAAAATGGTTTCCTCATTAGGGATTTAGGTCATCTCTATTGGATAAAAAATCATTCCAACATGGACAAAAGTGATATCAATGAATCCAGAAGAAGTTTGAGAGGTTGCATAGACCTAATTCATTTTAATAAGTGGATTGTTATGGAAGCATACTCTAAGGTCAATGAATGGGAGCACCTTTGTGTCATGTAGCATGTTGACATTATGAATTTGTTGATTCAATAGAATCATAAGATTCATTTATGGGAAGCTGATAACTTGGTTAGAAATTTGGCATTAAATATTGAAAAAGAGAATATTTCATTAGCCTCAAATAATTAGGTTGAGCATATTAGGCATGCACTCAATCATGGAATGGCTTCGTTATATGAGGAAAATAACATAGGGTGTACAAGTTTCTAATAGTAAACTTATAAGTTATCTAATTTTTATTTTATTTTATTTTTCCTTCTTCAATATTCTCTATATACATTTCATCCACAAACTTTACATCTATGTAAGATAACACGAGTGATGAGAGTATCAAATATGAGCTTTTTTATTATTATTATCTTGTAATTTAATGTATACTAATTACACTTGTTTGTAATCCCATGGCCGGATTGCATTTAATAGAATATCCATTGCACGAAATTGATTAGGTATAATAAAAAAAGTGGTCCTTGGATTGGAGGAAGTGAAATTAGAGAAAACTTTGAAGAGTAGCAAGGCCACAAGAGCAACAAGGTTGAGAGTTGCAACAATATGAGACAATGTTGGAGATGAATAATTGATGAATGAAATGGCTTATTATTAATTGGCCTTAGTGTTCTAAGTTTGATTCATGGTAATCTCAATGGTGATCAACTTTTCTAGAAGTTGTAACTTTGTTAAACTACCAACTATCAATGTTTCAATGTCGAACTACAAATTAAAATTGTTTAAAAAGAAATACTAATTTTTCCAAAATCTAAAGTACCTATATACATTTTATTTATAGTAAAATAATTCATATAAGGCGTTATCTACCGATGCCACAAATTCACCCGGGCAACACTTTTCTTGCCAGAATTTGGTAAACAAAAATTCAAAAAATCAGAATGTTGGAGTGTTTGAATCATTTTTTGATGATGGAAGTGGATTCAACACCATAAATAACCCTTGGGGTACCCAAAATCCTGAAGTTTGACAATTGCAACCCAAAGTTTCAAAAACAATTACCGAAATTTATCATAATCTTGCCAAAATTTCTATTATTTTTAGGGCTAATTTGTGGGTTTTTTAGTCTACACTTTCATATAAATCCTTGTAATTTTTCTTACATTTTCTTTTCCAAAATCAAAATGGGAAGTGGTTAACCAAATTTTAGGACATACATAAGCATAACTCACTATTTTAAATAGATTAATCATGTCATGTCTTTGAGATATTTTTTGTATTTAATTAAAAAAAGTGTTATTGTATCAAATGAAAACACAATAATTTTAGAAATCATCTCAGTTTCATATTAAAAAACACATATGTACAATATTCAATTCCTTAACTCAAAATATAATTTCTACATTTATTTCAATTACATGTAAAAAATGCATATATACAATTCCTTAACTTAAAATCTAGTTTCAACATTTAATAATGGATGAAATGTTTAATCATGATATGTCAATAATTATTTTATTTACTTATTTACTTAATTAAATAAATGTTGGTGATATAAAATGGGAAATGAATAATGAAATGGCTCATTTCAAATGTATACATATGATTAATAAATTTAAAATCTATTTTATACAATGATTAATGGACGAAATCAGGATTCCTAAATGTGTTTGAAGTTGATTTTTTGTCATATATTTTAGCTTGATATTCACTTATCGTCATGGCAGAACATAGTATATATCTCACAAATTGTACAAATAGAAGTGCATGGTTTGATAAATTAGTGGGACACATAGAAAACTTTAAGTGGACATAGACAAAGGATGAACCTCTGAATAGAACTACACCCTTAAAAAGTCCTTCGACATAATTAAACACCATATAATACTAGACATGTTTAAAATTGTTTGTTGCAATTTGGGACAATCTCCAACATGTAGATTTTGTAACGAGGAAAAATGTTGGATGTCTTCAATCTCTTATAACTCGGAACACCCAGTAATGGGAAATCATTGAAGTTGTGACAACTTCCCCAATCACCGAATGCTCTTAAACCTCACACACCCACTTGTGTTGAAATAACACAAAGATAACAATGAGTCCATACATCACAAATCGTCCAATTTATTTCAACAAACAATTGTCATCGTTTAAAGTTTCAGAAGAGGAAATATCATACATATTTTTATCAAATTATCACAAACCCTAAATGATAAATCTACAAGTGTAGTTGGAAATGTTCCAACCTCCTAAACATTATTACAATAAGACATTGTAGAATCACAAAGGTTGAAGCAAACACCTTTATAAAATGATAACTTTGATATCCTTGTCCTTGCAGCCTATAACAACTGGAGTCGTGGAAGTATGTAGTTGTGAATGGAAGAGTCCAAATCACGCAATGCTTCTCTTTCTCCCTTCACCTCCTCAATTGGAAGTTTGTGTATCACTAGATAATAAATTACCCTTAACTTAGTTAAGCAGGCCAAAAATACAAGAGAAGCTAAAAAACATTTCACTTCCTTACATTTGTGAAGATACAATTCCTTCAAGTCCTTTAAATCACCCAACGAAGCCAAAAAAACATTTTGATTCCTTATATACATAGAGCTACAATTTATTTAAGTTATTTAAGTTAGATATGGTAGTGTAACCAACAAAGGGCCTACATCCAAAACTTTCAAATCGCTTAACTCTCTAATTGTACTTACAAATTCTATTAAATTTGTGCCTCTCATATATAACATTTTAAAAAACCTATAATGAACGAGTCATGGAGAGAACAATTCAATTTTCCTACAGTTAGAGAGATTTAAATAGTCAAGCATGTTTACATTTCCTAGTATTTTGTTTGATATGGTTAAATTAATGCAAGACTCCAAATCAATATGTTGGAGTTTAATTACTTTACAATATGAATTTCGAAACCTTTCCAAAGAGAGGCACCATGACAACTTGATATGTATGATTTTGGTTAAACTATAAAATATTATGGAAGCCCTTCAAAGTTGAGAAATTACATAGTTTAATTTGTTGAAGTTTGGTTAAATTATTGAAGGAACTTGGTAGGATATAAAAATATTGGCACATAATCAGCTGAATTTGTTGGAGGTTGTTTAACTTACCAAAGGAATCTGGAAGCCTCCTCAAATCCTAGAACTAAAATAACTGAATTTGTTGAATAACGAGAATAATCTGACAACGCATCCAATTTATTTCACTTTGTCAAGACGATGTGTTAGAGATTGGTTAAGTTGTGAAAGTACTCAAGAAACAACTTAATTTATAAGCATATTCTTAAGTCCAATGCTCTTAACAAATTTATAAGACAAAATTCTTATGGAAAATTTGTCATAATGACCTTGTCACAATTCATTGTAAGTGCTTCAACTTCCCTATAGGCTTTGTAATTATTGAATGTTGTATTATAATTGATGTTCTCCTATTAGTTTAAACGCATAAGGTATCGTATGTGACTATCAAATTAGAAATAATCCAACTACATCAATCCCTATCCAATTCGTTTTGGTATATATCTTTAAATATTATCCTTGCACTTTGGTCATTTTTGTCAATATTTTTGCATTGCTCCATCAATCTCTCTCACATTTAAATTGGTCTCCAACTCAATATGACACCATTTATATTTATATTTGTAGGGATACTTATAGTGGAATATAAAACGAGAGTTGAAATATGACATATTCATAAATTAGAGGGAAATATATGTCAAGAAGGGCCTTACTAATGTCATCTATAATATATTCAAAAGTAATGATTTCATACTACAAGTCTTCCTTGATCAAAAGGAGATCCAATGTCGATTTGATGTCTCAACTACAATCAAAGCAACCATTAAAAGTTCCTATGTTCATGTCACCATTTTTTCAGAGCATTCTGCTAAACCAAAATGGTGCTTGTTTGAATTGGGTTCCAAACAAAAGGTTACTCTTGTGTTCTATGATATTGAACCTATGAATCTTTGTAACATCAACAAAGAATTTTATCATAAAGCCTTTCAAAAGCACAACTAGAGAGTCACCATGGAAAATAGAGAAAAATGAAAGAAACCCATCTTGGATGTTTCACTTCTAAAAGGCAAGTTGTCAAAAATGACGGAACAACAACTACATGCTTTACTAATTTCTTATTAATATATTTGATGTATAAATTTATGTTCTATTTTTTTGTGAACTCAAATGACTATGCTTTACTAATTTCTTATTAATATGTTTGATGTATAAATTTATGTTCTATTTTTTGTGAACTCAAATGACTTTGTTTTATCTTTTGAGTGACATTTGGGACTTTTTGGAAGAAATTGTGGATATTGTATATAAGGAATTTGAACAAGAATTGTAAAAAAGGATTTCCCCACTAGTGCAAGTGAATTAGATGATTTCAAACGTATTAAAGAATTTTCACTCGCACATGGGTTGGATGAGGATATGCCAAATCTAAGCATGTTGTTTGAGGTGGATGAGGAAAATATAGATCTACGTGATTTTTTTGAGGAGGATGAGGATAGTGTGGGTTGGAGAGAGCTCCTTGAGCTCAATAACTCTAAGCGAGCTAACTAAAGAAAATGAGAATGGTTTGATTATAAGCAATTTGTTTGTAATGGATAAAGATATGCTCGCATTAAGTGAGTTATTTAAATCAACCAAGGATGAACTGAAGGATAAGGATTTGTTGACTTTAAGATAATTGTTTAAACCAACTTAGGATGGACCAACTCTAAGAGAGTTTCCTAAGAGCGATTCAAATGAGGAGAGGTAAGTTGAAAACTCACGGTGAATGCCTTCTTCATATTATGAGGGTATTTCAATAATGGATAACTGAAAATGAAATTTTGGTCTTAAAAGACACGTGACCAATTGTGAGTGCCCTTCGGCAAAGAACAAAGTTCATGTGGATCCATCCTCTTAAAGAATGTATTTGACATAATTAGTTATTATGATATTTAAATAGTTTACTCAAGTCTTCTATTGAAATATTTTGATAACTTTTAATTGTTTTATTGTTTTAAATGTTGATTGTGTTATTTCAAATTAACATCTAAATATTTTATTTAGGGTTGAGAGTGAGAGAAAAAAATTTACCACATCTTCTAGTCAACAACAAACTGAGAGTAGGGTTATTAATATTTTATAACGTTTTTAATTAAAACTAATCAAATAAGTATATTTATTTTTGTTTTTAATGATAACATATTTTTAAGTGACAAATGTCAACTTGATACACATGTTTCTCATATTGAGTTATATATATATATATATATATATATATATATATATATATATATATATATATATATATATATATATATATATATATATATATATTGATATGTTATTTGATATCAACATCCAAATATTTTATTTTTAAGTGATATTGAAAAACAGTTTTATCACATCTTCTAAATTATAATATCAACAATGAATTGAATAACATTATTGATGTTTTGTAATGCTTTAATTATATATATATATATATATATATATATATATATATATATATATATATATATATATATATATATATATATATTTTAATTTAGAAAATATTTTACTTTTTATTTTAAAAAGATATATGTCAACTAGAAAGTAAGCATTGAAGAAATTACACATCCTATACTAAAGTGTAAAATAAAGTTCTAGATAAAAAATAAAAATAAAAATTATAAAAAACCATATTGAAAAAAATATTACTTTTAAAATTAATAATTTTTTAAATAAAAAAAATATTTAAATAAATTTTCTATAATAATAACTAACAACAATTTTGACAAGTGTTGCACACATTGATTTATTTTAATTTAACGTTTTTACTAAATGATTGCCACACTCTCACTTCGTTTACATGAAGTAAATTCGAGATTTTCTAATAATTTTGACTGATGGGAAGTTTTATTTAAATTACGAAAATTTGTTTTTAATATTATAATTGTTGTTAGTTATTATTTTAGAAATTTTATTGAAATTTTTTATTTATTTAATAAATTATTAATTTTAACAGTAATATTTTTTTTAATATGGTTTTTTATAATTTTTTTTTTTTTTTCAATTTTTATTGTTGTCTAGAACCTTATTTTACACTTTAGTATAGAATGTGTAATTTCTTCAACGCTTACTTTCTACTTGACATATATCTTTTTAAAATAAAAAAAAAAATATTTTCTAAATTATATATAATAAACTGTTTTTATTTAGAAAATATTTTATTTTTTATTTTAAAAAGATATGTGTCAACTAGAAAGTAAGCATTGAAGAAATTACACATCTTATACTAAAGTGTAAAATAAGGTTCTAGACACAACAATTAAAAAAAAAAAAAAATTATAAAAAACCATATTGAAAAAAATATTACTTTTAAAATTATAAAAAAAATATTTCAATAATTTTTCTAAAATAATAACTAACAACAATTATAATATTAATAACAAATTTAAATAATTTAAATAAAACTTCCAATCATTCAAAATAATTAGAAAATCTCGAATTCACTTCATGTAAACGAAGTGAGAGTGTGGCAATCATTTAGTAAAAACGTTAAATTAAAATAAATCAATGTGTGCAACACTTGTCAAATGTTACATGTGGCCATGGTATTTTACAAAACGATAAACGTTTGATGAGGAAATCTTACAAAATGATAAACGTTTGATGAGGAAATCCCACGCCACGCTTCCATTATGCATAATACCAATGAGTACGTTAAATATTTAATGCTTTCCATTATTAATTCCAACCAATGCATAACAACCATTTCATTGTGCATTTGTTGCTTTGCACATGCTAGCTGTAGTGCGGTAACTTGAATTGAATCCAATCCCTTGAGCTCCCCACTACGCGGGGCGGAGACAATCACAAATGTGCGGCCGGCATGACAGAGTTCAGACGTAACACACTTATTGATGAGAGACTTTCCGCAGCAAATTTTTTCCGACTATAATAAATTCCGATAATGAATGGGAACGTCTGTCTATGTAAACAGAGATTGATGAGAAACATAAAGATGATTATTCCTTGCGGAGGGCTTCTGAGTTAAGGGCCACATTTCTCCAAATCTCAACTCCACGTTCATTACCCTCATTCCTAAAATATCAGATCCCAAAAATTTCTCAGATTTCAGGCCCATATCATTGTGCAACCTGATCTATAAGGTGACATCTAAGATTATTGCAAATCGGATGAAGGGTTGTTTGTCAAGGAATATCTCTCCAGAGCAATATGGATTTCTTGAAGGTCGTTCTATACATGACGCCATTGCAATTGCACAGGAGGTGCTCCACTCTATGCATTCCGGGAAGCAGGAGGCGTTGATGATGAAAGTAGATCTTCACAAGGCTTACGACTCGGTGGACTGGTCGTTTATTCGTATAATTCTGCTCAAAATCGGGCTTCCTATCAGGACTATTCGATGGGTCATGTCCTGTATAACATCAGTCCGTTTTGCAATTATTGTGAACGGCATTCCCACTGATTTTTTTGAAGCTGGCCGGGGTCTTCGACAGGGATGCGCCTTATCACCGTTGATCTTCATCCTGGTTATGGACGGATTCAGCAAGATTATCCACAGGGCAGAACAGCGGGGAACTCTAAAGGGGTTTGTTTTCTCACGGTCGGTATCAACTTCTCACTCCCTTTTTGTTGATGATTTACTTATTTTTGGATTCCTCAATAGGAATTATACACATTATCCATATACACATTATCTTCTCACGCTTCGAATCTGCAACTGGGCTGCGCATTAATAATGGCAAGTCTTTCCTCATATATGATTTTGGTGACTTAATGGAGATTCAGTTTATAGCTGAGTTCCTAGGGGTGGAATATAGACAGGCTGTTGAGGGGTTCAAATACTTGGGATATTCCCTCAAGCCATGTGGATACAGGAACAGAGATTGGTATTGGCTAGTGGATAAAATTAGAGCCCGCATAGAAAGGTGGACGCACAGATGGCTCACTATGGGGGGGAGACTAGTAATGATCCAAGCAGTTCTGTCACAGATGGTTGTTTATTGGGGCCATCTTCTATATTTTCGTCTATATTTTCCTGAGGCCATAATAAAGATGATCAATCATATCATTTCTAAATTTCTGTGGGGTGGTGTTAAAATGGAGAAGAAATTCCATCTTTGCAGTCTCCAGACTCTCTGTCGTCCAAAAGACTTGAACGGGTGGGGCATTCTGAACGCCCGGGCGTTTAATATAGCACTTCTCATGAAAGCGTTTTGGAGGGCTGTCTCGGGTGATAACATATGGTCTGCGATCATAAGAGCGAAGTACATAGACGACGACATCCTATACAAAATCTGCTGTGACGCCTTTCTGCTCCCCAGGAAATTATCAGTTATATGGGCTAGTTTCAAGAGAATAGTGCCGCACATTGAACAACGACTTGTATGGTTTTTCAGGGACGGAAGTCGTATCCCTATTGGCTGGCGGGGTATGACAAATATTCAATCCGAACAGGGCCCTTCGTTACAGTTGATACATTCCTTGGCTCATAAAGGAATCCACTATCTTGCACAGGGCATCCGCGAATGGTATTTCGATGCTCCAATTTTTAAAAGCGCTGGTCAATTAGGATTGCAGGGTGCGGCGGCGGAAGAATGGGATGCTATCCGGGACATGCTCAGAGGAGCAGGATTATGCTATGCCCCAGGAGGTGACTTCATATGTTGGAACGGTCCTATGAAGAACAAAGCGATTATAGTCAAAGATGTTTATAGAGACATCATCTACAGAAGCGCAGGCGCAATTTCCTCGGAGTTCCATTCCTTTTGGAGGTGGAAAATACCCACTAAAATCACGATTTTTGGATGGCTCGTTTGGATGGGTAAAGTACTCACCTGGGAGAACCTGATGAAGAGGGGCCACCAGGGCCCGGGAAGATGCGCAATTTGCTGCAATGAGGAGGAAAACATTACACATTTATTCTTCATTTGCCCTGTCACTAGACAACTGTGGCGTTTCTTCAGTGTTTTTCATATGGATCCCCAATGGATGCCTCATGATTTCCTTTCGGCGGCAAACGATTGGGGTAAGTTGAAATCAAAGTATTATGTTCTCCCTTTCTTTCTTATATGGGAGGTGTGGATGGCTTGGAACCGTTTGATTTTTGAAGGGGTTCCATTCAGACTGGACAAGATCTACACAGTCATTAACAGATGGATCGATGAGCGCCCTCAGCTGTTGGACAAAGAGACAGACTATTCTCATCGTCTTAGACCACATGACATTTCCTTGCCGGCCATCTTTTTCGACAGGGCATCAGTGGATAACACCACGGGGTGCGGTGTATGGATTAAGCTGTCTGTAAATGAGCGCATTCACCTCTATTGGAATGGAGGCCCCGGTACTAATAACAAAGCAGAGATAATGGCGCTTTGGGGGGGTCTATGGGTCACCTCGGACCTATCCCTGCAGGACATTAACATATATGGGGATTCAAAGCTTGTTATTGGCTGGGTCACCAACAGTTTTCTACTTCTCTCCCCACATCTTCGAGGATGGCTGGATCGTACTCAGAGTTTATGGAAAAGGATGCAATGCCCTAGGATCAACCATATTTACAGGGAGAACAATACACGTGCAGATGGGTTGTCTAAGAGAGGGCTCCAGGCAGATTTTGGGGTCTTTCAGTTTTCTAGGTTCAGGAATGGAAGGATGATCCAGGAACTCAAAATTCCCTTACCCTGAATCTGATGGGACTGTTCATTTTGCTTATGTTTGTGTTTTATGCTTTTTTGATCCTTTTTGGATATTATATATATACACATAGCGTTATCTGGTTTCATATATAGTTTTTGAAGAAGAAGAGGTATGGGATAGTCTTCTTGGTAGATATGCCACAACTGACTAAGAGCTCCAGTATACATTGCTACAAGAGAGCCGGATCACATATTCTATTATAACTAGGGGACTGGGTTTCTACAGGTTCTTTATATTTTATCCTCAGTCGCCTCAATCTTTCGAGCATAGATCCCTATACACAATTCACAAGTGAGGCAGAGTATCGTTTCTTCTTGCAAGCGAACACGACAATGAATCCATAAAGCACAAGGGGATTCGGTTATTCAGTCTGCTAGCTTTATATCCTTCGATGCCTCATATTTGTGTACTAAGTCCCCTTTACAAGGGAGCAGGCCTGAATGATCACTTGCGAGCCGAGGAAATCAAGCGAGCCCGAGGTGACTTTCAAGCGAGCCTGATTTTACACAAGTGAGCCAGAAATAACGAGTGTGTTATGGTGTTTACATATGTCTGCCAAGTATTAGATCAACGCCTATTTTCATCTTTAGGATTCCCTTGTTATCTGTTCTCTCTGTCCAATAGTTTTGGTTATACACATAGGTTGCGGTTTAGGCATGAGTTGGCCATTAGAGGTTCATTAAGATCAAAATCCTTTGCCGTTTTTTTGCCGTTGTTCTTTACAGATTTGTAAGTTTCCTGTCGCAAGGGGTTGATTATATCCCCCTGATATGATGTGCCGGTCAGAATTTTTCTGCTTATTCTCTTCCTGAATCAGCAGATACAAGGCTGACTTTGCAATGATGTTTTCTCATTGAACTTGTTTTCAATTGAGTATGTAATTAGCTCATGAACTGATATATTTAATATATGCAGCGTTTTTTTTCTTCTGAAAAAAAAAAAGGTTGATAAACTTCAAGATGTCTCAAGTTTAACATACAATGAAGGGATACAGAGAAGGCATACCATCATGGAGAATGGTGAAAATAATATTAATCCATTCGAAGAGTTTGAGATTCTTAGAGAGATGTGTAGAAGTTTAAAGATTCAAGTGCAGAAACTCAATGAAAAAGCTAAAAATTTTGATACAAAGTATTAGGAAGCACAAAATTTGACAATGAAGTTGGAGGGGTTGCTACCAGCACTAGTAGATACAAGACGACTTCAAAAGAAAATTCTTGCTCTTCGGGCTCGAATTAAAAACCTGAAACAAGAAAATACTCGACTCAAAGGTGGGTGCACTTCTAACATATCACCAAAATTCAAAGAGGTTTTGCACATTAAAGAAAGAGATTTGGTCATAAAGGAATCACTTTCATTACAAGAGAAATAGGTGGTGATTGATGAAGCTAAAGGCCCAGTTTTCGGAAAAGAGAGTGATATATTGGAGGAGGAAAACATAAAGTATTGGAACTAAATTATCGTCCAAGAGTTGCAAAACAAAATGAAAAATTTGAAGCACAACAATTTAAAAAAACTCAAGGATGGAAAATACGGGGAAATAGATTATAATTTGCTTGAAAATAAATTAAAATAAGTTGAAATAAGTTGAAACAACTAGTGGAGCACAATAATATATTGAAAAGGGATCACAAGTATTGATTTGGTTAGATTAACATAATGTAGGAGGAGATGTATGGCCACGAAAAAAAAGTTTAAGTTTGCCAAAGAGATCTAAATATTAAGTTATGAAAACAACAAAATAGTAGAAGGACAACCTATCACTGCTAGGTAGATGCATGTTAAGTAAGTTCAAACTTACTATCTACACCCAAATGATTCACTACAACAAAAAATTCTTGCATAGTCCTCGTGCCCTCTTGAGATTGCTAACGTCATCTATAACCTCATCAGAGAATTCCCACTAATGGTATCCTTCCTCTTTTTGGAAGAGGTGTCTCGTGAATCAATTATTTCATAATCCTCACATTCCCCCAAGTCGTCCTTGACCCCATCGCACACTACATGTTGCCAAATGTTTCTTAGCTCCTCTCACCTTATAGGCTTGATGAAGTAATCACAGGCTCCATAAGTGATGCCTTTCATCACAACACTAGTATCTCCATTTGTTGACATCACTTTGGACATAATAATACAAGGGAATACATGGTGTAACATGGCTCAACTAACCAAACAGATTTCTTCTTTACTTCCTACATTGGATATACAAAACGAAATTGGAAAAATTATTTCAGTTCGATCAGAGAAAATAGTGGAAAATAACAATTAAAAGCTTATTTCCAACATTCAAACTATCAAGCAACGTCTAGACCATCTTCAATAATAACTCCAGCTACCTAGCCAATCTTTTTGTTTGTTCACAAATTTGATGTCACAGGGTATCTTGCAGGGGTTCAAATTTCATGTTCTAGAAAAATAAAAGCCAATCCGAGAGAGAAGGGAAAAACTTATTGTAGAAAAATAAGTTCGAATTCGATAATTTCAAGTAGCCTAAACCTATCCTCTCTTTTGGTAAATACACCTTGCACATCACCATATCATAACCGTCTTGGTTTTCCTTAACTAATGATATTAGTTTTGTAACTCTGATGCATGTTGTCAATGACACAATATACAATAGTAGTGACACTAAGAAAATACCCTACTGAAAGCATATATACACAATCGTAGTGACTTTGAGAAAATTACAGAGTTTCCAAATTTACATTGGTTGAATATGAATATGAATCTTTGGTTGGTAAATTTTCCATGATTAAATGACATCTTGGGTCATTAAGTTTTTAAAATCCATTTACGAAATCGTGGATTTGCAATTTTAACAAAATTCTATTTGTCTTGATAATTTATTACAACTACAAGCTTTATCAATACAAACATGAAAACAATATTTTCTAAAGGGTTATATTTTGAGCATTCTCTATTGGAGAAAGAAAGATTAAGTTTGATTTCCATAATTAGTGATTCTGTCAGTTCTACATTTTTTTCTGTATAATAATGGCACTTCTAGCCAAGAAACCCATGTCTAGATGGGAGTATAAGGTGAAATAATTATACTAGCTAGATTTTGGGAGGTTCACGATTGAATAGTCATAATTTGAGATGCTTGGATTGATGACCTACAGAGCTAAGTTCGGAACCACACAACCCTTGAAGTGTGCATGTATCACATGGTCCCTCCACGTGACCATCCAGACCACGGTGCTCATTGAGATCCTCACGGATCTAGGTGTTGAGGTGAGATGTTGCTCCTACATCATCTTATCCATGTACAACCACACTTCCATGGATATTTCCCATGATATCACTGCATTGTTCGCTTGGAAGCAGGGGATGTTGCATGAATATTGGTGGTGTACTGAAAGGGCTCTTGACTAGGGTCCATGTGGTGGCCTTGATCTAATTGTTGATGATAGTGGCAATGCAACTTTGTTGATCCATTAGGGGAAGTACCAAAGAAGGTCTATGTGTTCCCAAAGCATCTAGACGAAAAGGTAGTTTCTCTACATTTTCCCAAGTTCGAAGCTAAGATAATGAAGCTTTCTCTTGAATAGGTAGTGTATATCAACATGCGCATTGAGGGACCTTACAACCCTTCCCACTACCAATACTGAAGAGAAATGACATATTTGGTGACTTTTTGGGTGAGTGGTAAGGCTAACCAATTGGTACTAGAAAAACCATTGTCACGTGAATCAATAGTCATAGGAACATACCTTTGAAAATTGAACCAAGAGCTAATAATGGGAACAAAATAACCATTGCTAGCCTACCCGAACATATACTCTCAAGACCGAAGCTAATTACTTCCATCTCATCATTAGCTTAGCTAGCTTGACTGATTCTACTAAACGAACAAAGTAAGTAATTCTCACCCAATCAATGACCTAACCCAATAAGTTTGGTAATGACATCTACCTCTTAACTATGGGCTGAAAAGCCCCACCTCTATACTAGATTTACCTCCTTATGTGTGTTAGCACAAATTTTTTTGTTTATGATAGGTGGATATTAAAAACTAAATGTAATTATAATGGTATTGTTGGCAAGTAAAAGTGCAATTCATAGCGAAAATTTATATGTATAAGGAAGGAATAAATCTCGAATAACCTTTTTACCTATACCTAAGATTACATCCATAAGAGTTGTGCTAGATATTGCAATGTTTTATAAATTTCCTACTCATAAGATGGATGGAAAAGTTTCTTTTTTAAATGGGTGATAGATGAAGAAATGGAACAACCGCATGGATTCATGCAACCTAGCAGAGAGAAACATGTTATATGTTGCAGAAAGAATTATATATTGCGGAAAATTCAATATTTCACAAATGCAAGAAATATAGAGGTGGAGACCTACATATTGCACAAATTCAAGATCTAGAAAAAAGTAAATTTCTTCAGTTGCAGAGATAACTAACCATATATATAAGACACTTGAAATAAGATTATATATATATATATATATATATATGAAAATATAAATTAGTTTAGGTTCAGTCTAGAAAATAGTGGGTGACCAATGGGAGAACTCTCAAAATATTACTCTCAATGGAGATCGGACTAGGAGATCATATGAGGTACAACCTCAGAGTATTCTAGTCTTTCGAAGATTTAGGAGACTATTGATAGTATGTTGGGGAAGTTATAGATAGCATTTGTGTAAGGGATTTTAAATTGCAGACCTGCACACAGAAAATATGACCTATCATTTGGAAGATATTGAAAACCATTAACCAACCATTAGCCATAACATAATATGCTCCTAGCCTTAATTGGATAAATGGAGAGACCTGGGAGGGTGTCTAATATTCATGATCAAGGGGTAAAGCATGGATTTGAGGATGGAATTACCAAGATGTTCTCTGCAGAAGAGGGGGAGTTAATTTGATAACACTTTTTTTCTTTTTCAATTTGTCAATCTTAGTGGTTGATTCAAAAAACCAGATGTCAGTGATATTTTACAAGATATGGCCCAAGAATCACCAGTGGTGTGGTGGAGGATGAGAACCCGAGCTTTGCACTCTTGTTGAACATTCATTGTCTCAGATTTCCCCTTTCTCTAGAAATGAGAGGAATTGGTCCACTTATATTTTATCCACTGTGTTAAAGGGAACATAGTCACCCCTAAAAGAGTGGACACACTCATTGTAAGAGATAGTGCCTTACATCCTCACCACAGGAAGACACATGACTTTTTATAATAACTAGAAACTTGATGGGATATTGATCAAGAGAACGTTGTACAGATATCAAGACAAGGAGAAAAATCGTTTTCAGATCGGGTGACCTTTGTTATAGTCTAAGATAATTAACAATGATATGGATAGGGATCCTAATATAGGACGATACAAGTATAAGACCAATTGGTAACAATAGCTAAACATCATTATTATGTGTTTTCATGGATACTTGGGTTATTGATGCCTTACTGGAAACATTCCATAGTGTATTTCCCATCCCGTTGCATTTTTACTTATTCTCACAATTCTGATAACACGTTACTTGTAGGTAAGCATCATGGTGACCTAAAAATTTTATTAACCTTGTAATTTCCAGAGTGAGTTAGTAGTTCGACTGTGCACTCTTCTAGTCCCATTCGGTCTCATTAATTTGTTATGACAGGAATAACTCCAATAATTGTATTAGCTTGAAATGTTAAGGATATGTTTCCCACAAAGGTTAATGTATTATTGGAAAAAATTTACTAATAAGTGTAATCACTATTAAATATTATATATCTTATTCATAGGGTCTCATTCTTAGGAACAGTTATTAGTGTGACCAGATTTGGTCTTTACGAGAGTATAAGGTATTTATAAGCAATTCCATAGTGAATGAAATGGTCAATGGATTTCAAAATAATGCAATGAATGTGTCACAAACCAAAATTTTCTTTCTTGGACTCATCATTTGCATTACTTGTTTCACTAGCTCAGCAAGCAAGAGTCACCCTATTATGCAACTAGCTCACAAAATAGAAGAATAGATAGATCAACAAATTAAGAATTATCCACTTCGAGGGGGGAACCTCCTTTAAATTACATAAATGATAATTTTTTGGATGATTAAAATGAAAAAACCTCCTTTCTATATATAGGAGTCCAAGGGGTCACAATATAATGGGAGTTGACATAACAATAATAATGGAAGGGCACAAAAATAATAATAATGGGCTTCTATGGGGAACAATAATAACAATATGGGGACTACATGGACACAAAAATAATAATAAGGGGACTATACTAACAATAAGAATAAGGGGATACACTAGTATTATAGAGACTAACATGCTTCTCTCATTCAAAAAAACGCTGTCCTTAATGCTTGAGTAGTTCTGGATGCTTCTGTATAAAATTCTAATCCTCCCATGTGGAATATTCAGTGGATAAGTTCTTACACTTGATGAGATACTATGAAATTGATCGATTTCGTAGCTCTCAAGTTGTTTCCGTGGCTACTTTAGGTTCCAATATGATTTTTTCTTCCTTGTCAAGTTTTGGAAATATTTATTGAACTTGGAGCTTGTCACTTATAACCTTATTTAAGCATGAAACATGGAAAAATAGGTGCACTCGGGAAGATGCAGGAAGCTCCAATTTGTATTACATAGTACCAATCTTTCGGAACACCTTGTAAGGACCATAATACTTTGGTGATAATTTATTATCCTTCTTAACTTGCTTGAGGGGCATTTGTTTGTATGGTTGTAGACATAAAAATACCGAGTGGCCTACATAAAAAATTCTTTCATTGTGATGTTGATCTACCTGTTGTTTCATTCAATTTTGTACCAAAGTGAGGTTAAACTTTAAGAGTTGGAGAAGTTATTGTTGATGCTCGATGTGATATTCCACTACTCAAACCTTAGAATTTTCTCTTAAAAATTATGTGATAGATGGTGGATGATATCCATAAATTTCCATAAATGGGGTCATTTTTGCTGCAGTATGGAAGGAAGTGTTATACCACCATTCAGCCAGAGGTAACCACTTGACCCATTGTATTTTTTAATCAGATACAAAGAAACGAAGATATCCTTCCAAACATTTGTTCAATATCTCATTTTTCCAATCAGATTGAAGATGATAAGATCATCTATGAGCTAATTGAGTACCCAAAAAATAAAATAATTCCATCCAAAAATTTCCACTGAAAAGGGGATCTCTATCGCTTACAATAATATTTGGGTTTCTGTGTAGCTTTTGAATTGTTTCCATAAATGCAGTAGCAACTATACTCGATTTAAATTGATGAGATAATGCGCAAAAGTGTGCTTACTTGGTGAGTATATCAACTACCACCATGATGACATTCTTTCCTTCGGACTTGGGTCGACCTATGATAAAATCCATTGAAAAATCCTCCCAATGTTTACATTGAATGGATAAAGGCTGTAACAGACCTGGGGTCTTAATTGTCTCAAATTTATTATGTCGGAAAACCAAAAATTCTGCCACAAATTTTTGAATGTCATATTTAAGGTCATCACAAAAAAATTCCTTCTTAACCTTGTGGTAAGTTTTTAAAAATGTCAAGTGCCCTCCTAAGGGAGAGGTGTGCAATTCCAAAAGAATGTTTTGTTTGAGTTGGGAATCCCTACAAATATATAAGTTATCTTTGTACCATAATGAATCATTTTTCAAGGCAAATGTATCAGATGTACTAAGATCTTGCTGCAACTTTTGAATGAGTGCCCACACTTCTTTGTCATTCTTGCATTCATCCCTTGCATTGGTGATAATCTAGTTGGATAATAGAAATGGCACAAATAACTGCTTCCATATCATCATCCTTTCTTGAGAGTGCATATACAACACCATTTTTCTTCCCCCTTTTGTAGATGATTTCAAAGTCATAACCCAACATCTTTGTGACCCATTTTTTCTCCTCTTTTGAAGATAACCTTTGTTCTAAAAAGTATTTAAGACTATCACGATCCATTTTTACCTTCCAGTGTCTTCCGATTCAGTAAGGTTTCCATTTCTTAAGTGCATGCAGTATTCCTAACATTCCTTCTCATTAATAGGCCAATGTAAATACTTTCCTTCGATTGTACAACATTAAAAAAAAATGGATGTTCATTCCTGCATTAAAATAACACCAATTCTATTTTCTGAGGCATCACATTCCACAATAAAGGTTTTTGTGAAGTATGACGTAGCTAAGACTGGTGCTTGGCACATTTCCTCTTTAATATTTTCAAAGGCCTTAGTTTATTTTGGAGTCCAAGAAAATGCATCTTCCTTCAGTAATATTTTTAGAGGTGAGGCAATTATTCCATAAATCTTTAAAAACTTGAGATAATACCCTGTCAACCCAAGAAATTATTGTATATTCTTTATGGTTGTGTGGACTTTCCATTCCTTAATGGGTTTAATTTTGTCAGGGTCTACCTTAACACCCTCATGAGATATAATATGACCTAGATATTCCAACTCTTGCACTCCAAAGAAACATTTGGTGATTTTGGCATATAATTGTTTCTCCTCGAATAGTTTGAGCACCCTCTCAACATGTTGAACATGATCCTTCCGAGGCTTGTTGTAGATTAGTATATCATAAAAAAAACTAACACAAATTTTCTAAGGAGGGGTTTGAAAATGGAATTCATCGAACCTTGAAAAGTAGAAGGTGCATTGGTAAGGATAAAAGGCATGGCCAGAAATTCATAATGACCCTCATGAGTTCTAAATGTTATTTTCGCAATGTCTTTAGTCTTCATTCTTATATGATGATATCCTCAATGAATATCCAACTTCGTGAAGTAAATTGCTCCATGTAATTCATCAATGACAAGAATGGGAAATTTATCTTTAATAGTGAGCTTGTTTATCTCCCTATAATTCGGATATATGCACCATGATCCATCCTTCTTATGCACCAATACTACTGCAGCAGAGAAAGAACTTTGAATAGGTTTAACTATACCGACCTCTAGCATTTCTGCAACCATACATTCAATTTCACTCTTTTGGACATAGAGATATGTATAAGTCCTCATGTTTGGAGGAACACTTATTGGAATCAAATGAATAACATGATCATGATCACGAATAGGTGGGATGACTTTGGGAGTCCCAAATTCCTTGGAATGATTTTCCAAGACTTTTTGGATATTTGGATAAATGGATGATTTCAATGTTTGAACCTCTAGTGAGCATAATTGTGCAATTACGCCCTATTGATATTTTTTTAGAACTTTTGTCATGCCATTAGAGCTGATTATATTTCCTGTTTTTCCTGCAATAAACCTTAATTCAACTTACTTTCTTTCCCAAAAAAAATTCAAGAAAATTTCTTGAAAATTAAAGGCTATCGTACCCAAAGATTGTAACCATTGGAATCCTAGTACAACATCAACACCACCCATTGGAATGGAAATCATTGGACTGTTCAATACATATTCTCACATGGATAGCTTGATATTATGGCACTTTCCAGAGAAATTTATAATTCCTCCATTTTCAACAATCACTTAACAATCTAGTGTTGAATATAGGAACCAATTCAATTCCTTGGCTATCTCACAATGAATAAAATTATGGGTACTACCCAAATCAATCAACACTATTACCTTTTTCTTATTGATATGTACTTCTATATCTAAAGTTTTAGGAGTAGTAATTCCTGCGAATGCATTACAAGATATGGTCAGATTCATTTCTTCTTTCTCTGGGGTTGGTTTCTAGTGTATATCCTCTTATTTTGACATTTCTTGTTCCTTTTCTTCCTCCTCTTCACAATATATGTAAAATAATTTATTCTCAACACACTTATGACCTTTAGTGTATTTTCTATGACAACTGTAACAAAGTCATTTTTCTCTTTTTTCCTCCAATTTTTGTGGTGTCAACCTTGTAGTCTGTGGAATTTTAGGAGAAACAACACTTCCATCGTTATAGTTGTGAGTGGTAGACTTCCTTGTTGCTATAATTTGGCTTTAAACTTTTATTGCCACCCTGAAAGACTTCTCCAATGAATTAGGTTCCCAAAGGGGAACCTCATGTTGGATGCTATCCGTTAAGGTCATGTGAAGATATCAATCCTATGCTCCTCTAAAATATCATTTTTCTTTATATTAAATTTTTGGAAGTCCTCAATGTGCTCTGCCATTAAACCCTTTTGTTTGAGATTTTCCGATTGGATAAAGAAGGTGTTGTTATTTGTATCCTCATTATGTGCTATCATTTCCTCCAGAAGAATTGACCAAGTGACAAGTGGTTTACGAGAATATATTCATCGATACCATACCAACTAATTGGGTTCTAAATATAAAGTTGAAATGTGTACCTTTTGTGTGTGTTGCACATTATAAAGATAAAAATATTGCTACATATGTAGTATCCATGTTACTGAATCCTTTCCATTAAACTTCCTCATATCGCACTTTGGAATATGGTGGGTCTTCAATCTAATGTTAGATTCTATGAAATCATGATTAACATGTTTTGTGTTCTCATCACAAATTTCATCTAATACCTATTCTTCATTAGGAAGCATTTCTTATAGCAACTTTGTCAAACCTTCCTTCAAACATTCCATGTCTACTTTTAAGCCATTCTTCAAATATTCCATCTTAGATTCGATACCATTCTTCAAACCATCTATCTTAGCTTCCATATCATTTTTGGTTATTCTCTGCGATAGAGAAATTTGTTGCACTTGGTCTCGTGACTTAGATATATCATGTTGCATTTATTTCTCTTCATGCATAATAGTAGTGTGTTCTGAGGAATTAATGGGTGTAGAATTATTTTGTTTGGGAGGAATCGTAGAACCAAAAGCTGATATATATGCTACAATATGCCCTTCGAATCACTTCAAACGAATTTTTCAAACAAGACTTATGCAAAATTTAAAAAAATACACACCTTTTTCTCGCTTTGTAGGAGATTGATATTGAATATGTTGTATATATGTAATTTAGGATCTCCAAGGTCTGAAATTATGTATTGTATTAGCCCTATAAGTCTTCTTTCTAGCCCTACAAGTCAGATTGAGATTGCTGGTGAAAATGTGAAGTTGGGTTACACTCTTCGCCCTTTTTTGAGAAAAAATATCATTTTTAGAAGTTCTTCAACTTTTTGCAAACCAAAACAAATTTTCTGTTTAGAATTTCATTTTACGATAAAAATAAAACTTGTTAGAAATTTTATTAGCTTTCTATTACTTTTTTTTTGGAAATTTTTTATTCACATTTGATATGTCAACTTAACAATTCTCTGAGTGTGTGTTATTTAACAATCAAGGGATTCAGAAAAATTCATGTTGAGAAGCATTGGTGTATTCTTTGATAACTTCATGTTTTTGAGAAAAACAATGTGTTGCAACAATCTAGACAGATTCTTCTTCAATATCGTTATATTTACGAAACCAAATGATGCATATCATAATTACTAGAATTTTTTGAACTGAACGAATATGAAAAAAATGCAGATTTTGAATATGTTTCGGTCATAATCAAGTTTCTCAACATATTATTTATAAATTAAAATATAAAAACTATACCCATTTCAGACGACAGACCATTGTAATGCACCATACATTTTTTAATTTTTTTTTTATAGTGTATTTTTGGAGATACATAATTTTGATTTCACTGAATCACAATGACCTTTAGAATATTTTTTCTGCCATTTATTAGAAAATTAATTAAAATTAGTAAATATCTACGGAATTCCATAAAAGTTATATCTGCTGAAAGTAGATTGAATTCTGCAAATTCTAGTCTTGGTTTTGAAAGTTAATTCATAGAATTTGATGGATTTTAACCATTCCAAAGTTGAATAAATGTGTTCAGAGCCAAGCTGTTTCGTAGTTACAGACGTTTTAGTTCAACCGAAATTTTTTAGTAGTTCGGAAAAACTTTTATCAGTGCCTCTTCTCGTTAATTTTAATGACAAACAAAGTTCGGTCGAATTTTTATTAAAATTTTGACTGAAATTTTTATTGCACATTCTCTTAGTCAGATTAAATTTGATAAAGCCCATATAAAAAACAAATTTTTCAACTCTATAAATAGCCAAAAAACATAAACATTATTTTCACACAATGCTTCAGAAGTCTTAAACAAATATTTATGCCCGACCTCCCATGATGACCTGATTATAGACTGGTTCACTAGAGCCAAATTTTATGGAGTGCCACGTGTCATTGTTTCGACCTTCACCCCTGAAATTTCTACATGAAAAACTACATTTCGTGCAATTTCAACCAATTTTTATAGAATTCAAATATGATGCATGAAACCTAAGTTATGATAATTTTTCCTAGGTCACCTGTTTGAGACTGAATTTTGGAGCATGCAAAATCCATAACTTCCTTGGATCATATCTAAGAAAATATAATGAACCAAGATCTGAATTTTTTACATGAAGTTCAACAAGACTTTGGCTCCACATGGTCGAAATTTCAGCTTCTAAAGCCTTGCTAAATTTTTTTTTTTTTAATAAAAATTCCAGTATGACCTTTTTTTATAAGTGAAACTCTATAATCCAAAGCTCTCGTTCCAATTGTTATGCAACCAATTCAAAAATAGAATAAAAGATAGATCAAAAAATTAAAAGTTATCCAATTCCATTACATAAATGAATAATTCTTGGATGATTCACATGACAAAACCTCATTTCTATATATAGGATATTAGAGAAAATTTTAGCCTAAAAGTACCCATGAAATTTTCAATTAATTTCCATGTCATAAACCGTCAACCAATCGAAATTATTTAAATTTAAAAAGAGGTACATGTAAATATTTTGGAGGGAAAAGAAGAGAAACTAATTTTTTTTTTTAATTGTATTTTGGGCTTATCTCCTTATACATTTACTCAAATTTCAAGTGTAAACACTCATTGGATGTCAAATTAAATTATGCATCAAACGAGTACCAATTATGCACACTTTTCAGAAGTGCAACATTGTTAAAAATTGAATATACATTAAAAAACGCGTTGACGCACTTTTTTAATGAATCTTCAATTTTACTATGTGGGTCTTCTGAAAAGTATGCATAATGAGTACTTTTTGGATGCATAATTGAATCTCGCATCCAACGAGTGTCTACACTTGAAATTTCAGTAAACATATAAGGAGATAGGCCAAAAATACAATTAAGAAAGTAGTTCTCTTCTTTTTCCCTAAAAAATTAATAACTCTTATTTTATTGTTTTAACTATTATTTTATTATTTTTCCTTAGGAGGCCACTTTTAGGCTGCAATTTCCTCTAAATGTCGAAGGGGTCATAATATAATCAGAATCGACATAACAATAATAATGTACAGGCACAACAATAAAAATAGTGGGCTTCTATGGGGTAAAATAATAACAATATAGGGACTACATGGGAATAAAAATAGCAATAAGGGGGCTATACTAACAGTAACAATAAGCTTTGATACACTAATATTATAGGGATCTAACACACCTCCGATGTGGGAAAATTTTCATTATCTATAAACTAGGTATAACCTATGCCCAAGGAAACACATATTATTACCATTACCAGGTCACCATAGATATTCTTAACATGACCTTGATCTTACGGTGTTTGGTTCTGTGAGCATAATGTTTGAGTTCTCCTCCCATCCTTTCACAGATTGTTGTTAATGAAGTTGTCACCGACAAGCTTGGGACCAAACTAGGGATTCCAGAGGTTCATCATTCCTCCACCATGTACCTCTCTTTAGGCGTTTACCAAGATTACAGAGGAAAGCTCCCAAACCCAATCATTGTTGAGGGATTCCATAGATTTTATCGACCCTCACTAGATCAAGAGTTTGAGGAATCCTATCCACCCTTCAGGGACTCCAAAGAGCTACAATAGTTTGAAAAAAATAACTATAGGCATGGAAGATGACACAGGTGTTCCCCCATTAACCATCTCAGAAGCAATTAGGAGACTTCCATCACAAGGTTTGATTGTTTACAATACACAGACTATTCCTAACCACTTTTATGGGAATTTATTATTAGTGTAGTAAGTATGAATGCCCTGCAACACATGAAAGATTTGACAAGGTCATTAAGGATGGACACCTAAGTAAGGGACTAAGTTATTATTCTAGTGTATTATTCTGTTTCCACACATAAGATTTTTAACACTGTTTTCATTTAACAAACATAGTCTGAAACAACCAGTGGAATAACATAACTATTACATTAAGGCTTTGAAGGTTTCTGATAACTGACCGTTTTTTCTACAGGTCCCCATATTTCCCTTATGGTTCCGACCATGCAATTATGAGCTTTGTATCCTCTTTCCTCAGCACAATTCCCTAACTAAACTACACCCACTTCTTGCCGGTTTTTCCTTTATCCGGTTCTTCTCCTTCTTCCTCTCTTTCCCCTTCTTTTACTCACTTCCCCTTGTACATTCCTTGTCCCTTGAAGTTTACAACCTCCCCCATTTCTACTGCTCACGTCCTCCTTCTCGTTAGTTAGGCCTTGCCTCTCTGGCCCAATCCCTGATTCCCCCTGGCCTTCGTAGTTTTTTTTGCTGCTCATTTTCTTTGTCTACGCAGATTTACCAGCATTTGGCCTCCCCTAGAGTTTGTTCTAGAATCTGGCAAGGTGTCTCGAGAGTTCCCTCGACCATGTGCAAAAACCCTGAAAAAAATATCGAGTTGCTAGTGCTTAAGAATTCCTTGGTTGTGTGTGGGTTTCCACTACAAGCATCCCCTGATTTACTTGGTCTTAATATTCCCTTCCCTTCTCCATGGAGGAGATTTGTTATGTGTAATATTTGTGCTCTATGACTTGAATTATGAAGATCCACACCTTGATTATTTCATATGGTTCATCTTTATGTCTTGGTTGTTCAGGTCCATTCAATGTATTCAAATTTGACTTAAGACTTCATGAGTTAGAGAAATTAATAATTTTGGGTGGCCCCTTCAGGAAAGACCACTATGTTAGTGGTTTAGGCCTAGTTTTGTCCACATTTTTAGGACCCACCAAAATTGGTGAGAGGTCTTATATATATATATATATATATATATATATATATATATATCGTAGTTGGTTCAGTCATAACTAGTAATTCTTGTTGACCAATGATATTCATGCCATTTAGTCCTTGACCTTTATCTTTCCCCCTGTCCTAGATATCATGTCCACCTTAGCCTAGGACCCTCTGTCCCTAACTCAAATTGTTTTGTTTAGTTAAATTTTCTTTTTCAATGTTTATGATAATGAGGAAATATGATCGGGGCTATTATAGTCACATTCATGTAATTCGATGGTATAGTGACAAAAATGGAATTTCATAGCTTTAACAACCTTTATGACAAAATCTACCACATTTTATTTAGTCTTACACTTTACCAACTACACCAAACCAAGCTCAATTATGTCTTCGAGAAAAGGAAGCTAAACTATAATACGTTTAATCCTTGTATGATATGTTCATGATCTACTAAATTTAATGGCACTTTGAATGTAGCAAAAAATGTAGTAATATTATTTTAGCTTCCTTGGTAGCCCCTGTAGTAGTAATATCTTCATCCTTTTCACTTGAAAAAGCAACACTATAGTACTTCTTAACCATCTAGTTGATGGCTCAACCAAAAAAAGTCAAATACACATGTAGACTTTCCGCTATCTACATATCTAGCCCAATCAAGATATATAAAATATCATAAATATAATTATTCATTTTTTTTTTATATTCTGACACAAAACATAGTCCTTGGTCTCCTTCAAATACCAAAAAATTAATTTCACAGTGACCTAATGCTCCTTCCTTGGATTAGACATAATAGACTAACAACTCCCATTAAATGTGTAATTTCGGGCCTGCATAAGAAACCCTACAACGTCAACCTAAGGCATATTTGATATCTATTCCTTTTATATTTCATTCTTAAAACATATCTTTGTGGATAAAGAGACATTGAAGAACCATATTTTTGAGAGATAGATATAGATGTACCACTAACAAAGGCAGGTGTATCTACAGGTTGACTTTTGATGGCAACAATTGAGGTAAAGGTAAATAAGGTAGGGTGACTGGTATGGAAAACATAAGTTGTGTCCAAAATAAGTGTTTACTAGGGGTGAGTTGGAAAGTCTGCTGATATTAGCCTCTTTGGATTGGTAATGGGACATGTTAATGTAGAGGGATATACCCAAAATCGATAGTTTGAGAGGTGATGATGAGGTTGGTAGATAGGAGGAAAAACTGGTAAAGGATACAATTGAGAGCACAAGAGAGGTCACAAAGATACTACCTATTTTTCCACTGATCTCACAAAAACCAGGTAGAGAGGTAATGCCATCTTGGCTAGCGATTAGATATAGGGAGTATATGGACCTTAGCGAGAAAATTGATTAGGATCACACTATGATGGATGATACAAAAGATAGGCTAGGAGAGGGCCATCCAAGTACAAAATATCTATACATCTCATATGTATTTAGTATAGGTAATGTTATATTGGAATATTAGTAGACAAACATCTGTGTTCCCACTGGGAACGATGATACCTACACTACAAGATGTAAACTAGATCATGGGTATCCCTATAGATGGTAACATCATAGAGGATGAGGTGTTTGAATGAGAAGAATATATTTCTTGTGAATTGGAGGTAATATATTGTCTCTCCCCACCCAAATAAAATGATAGCTCTTCTCATTTTCTAGCTTGCCTTGAAAACCTATGGTGACTAGGTCGGGACTTGAACAAGCCTCCAATGGAACACGATCTCTATGGAATTTGCAAATTGATGCAGGAGCATTAGACTCAAAAAGCTAGTTGTATTTTATTAGACATAGAGGTCTTGTGTTTTTAAAGAAGTTGGGTTCAATAATGTAATTATTAATATTTTGAGTGATATTTTAGGAATTAATTAATTATTGAGAGGATTTGTAAATGTTCCCGAATGATTGGAGAACATGAGAGAAGTAGGGTAGTTGAGATTCCATAGGGAATGAGAGATTTGTAAATTAATTATAATTCCTAAGTTAGAATTGGTTTCATGATTTTAGGGGATTAAAGAGGATCCTTAGGGCTAAAGGATAGATTTTAGGACTAAGAGGATTTTGAGGAATTTGTTGAGCAAGTTAAGGATTTGAAACTAGAATTGGTTTTAGAACCAATTGTATAAATTGTAAGCCTCAAGGAATATGTGTAAGTAGAGTAGGAAGAGACAGATCTGGATTTGTTTTGTAAGGCTACGGGCAGAGAAAAGAAAGGCCGTTGATACAAAATATTAGGCCAGAGAAGGAACTTATATGTAAATATTTCAAGTGTTAAATACTAAGAAATCGATTCATGAAATTGTGTGTGATGGTGTTATGATTTGTGAGTGGTATGCATTGATTTTGTTTGATAGATTTTGTGTGAAATAGAGTAAATTTACATAATAGAGTGTTGCAGATGAGAAGACAAATGAGAAGATAGTGTATAGAGGAGGTTGTAGAGGGTAAATATGTTTAAACCTAATTATGTATTCTAAAGTCTGAATTGAGGAAGAAATCATGCACAAAACGTTCATGTCAAATGAACAAAAGAAAAATTATACCGAGTCAGAGATCGGGATTAGATTAAGTGAAGATCAAAAGGTTAGAATTAATATATAGGCCGAGAAGCGAAATGGATATTTGTACAGTGAATATCAAATGAAATGGAAAGCACAATCGTTGGAACACTCAGATTGATGGAAGGAGAATAACGGAGGACAAACAATGAAGATTTATTCTCAAAGGACAAATTCAAGAATGGACAGAGCCGAGAGGAGTAGAAAGAAAATAACACACAGAGGGACCATTAGATTGTATAGATCAATGGACAAGATTTGCAGAAATTGTAATTTGGTGAATAAACAATAATAGTTTACTCGAATTGTTTTCGACAAGTATGCGGAGGAGCTGCATTGAAGAGTTGAAGCAGAATCATAAGCAATGGTGAATGGCACTTTGAGTCAATGGAACTGTGAAGATGGTTTCTGCATAGAAGAGGAACAGAGGCTGAGAACAATCAAAAGAGGGGAGTGCTCATGCAATTGAAGGCGAATTGCATCAAAGACTGCAGGCTCGTGGATTCCCTCCCATTCGACTGTGATTGATGCAATAGGCCTTTTGCTTGGAGCACAGGGCATACAGTCAGCATCACTGCCCAAATGCAAATGAACATGATGTTACTGTCTTGGTCTACTCTATGTGTGCAAAAAGAGTTCGGTTTGTTCCAAACGAGGATCTAAACATAACTTGGGAGTCTCATCTGAGTACATACTATGATCCAGCCAATTATGATAGGGTTACAAAGAAGCCTCATTGTCCTGCTCTTGGTTGCAAGGAAATTCTCACGTTTGCAAACAAAGTTAAATGCCGAGACTGTACACAAGAGATATGTTTGAAGCATAGATTTGGACTTGACCACAAATGTCCCGAGCCAAAGAAAATAGAGGGGAACTTTAATTTTTCGGAAATATTTGGGAAGAACCTAAAAGAAAAATCCATAGCTAATGCAAGAGTAGATAGTTCTCCCAGTTCTAGTTCTTCTCAGTCTTTGCGATCTGGTTTATTCTCAGCCATGTCAAATTTGCGAGCTTCTGTAGAAGTAGGAATGACAAAATTGAGCAGTGTAACAATTGATGCTTTTAACAGAATAAATAGTAGCGCATTGTCAATGCAACAACCACAAGAAGGGAAAAATGATCCATTAAAAGAAGCATGCACTGTATAGAGGTGAGATGGATAGCTCACATCCATTCTGAGTTTTAAATTTTCATGGAGTATATAGTCTATGGTGAAAAGGTAAACTGTAGGTTCGTATATATTAATGTTTGTTGGCATTTTTGTATTATTAACCCAAAGTCAAATACATGGATACAAATTTCCATAAGGTGAATATTTTTTGAGTTAAAAATATAAAGAAATAGTCCGATGAATAAATATAGCAGCAAATGGTTGAAATGTGATTTTGGGGAAAGTATATGCAATGCAGATTATATGCATTTGGTTTGTAATGTGTGGGTGATTTATTATGGTTTAATTAATAATTGATATGGTAAGTTCAAAAGCTTCTGCCTATGAGGTTACTTCAATTTGGGGTTTTAATTGAAAATGCATTTTATATGCGTAGAAGTGGGTAAACACAGCCAAGGATGCATCAATTTTGGTATCAGAGCCAACAATAGATCTTTTTTAAGATTAAGTTTTTTTTAATTAAATGAGAATTGCAGAGAATGCATGTTTGACTTTGAATCTGAAAGATTGTAGCACATAGATATACAATGCAGATGAGAGATGGAACAAGAGCACACAAAGATCTTGAAGGTGAGCTGATATGTTTTATTTTAACTCTGGTTTGAATATGATATTTGCAGAATTCAGGTTGCAGATAGTTGAAGGAAATCTCAGCAAAGAAGATCATAGTTTTAAAAGTAGTGATCAAGGAGACTAGAAATAGTTTCTGAATGAAAGAAAAGTGTGGAGCAGAACCTTGAAGAATTCCAACAGAGGTTGGATAAAAAGGGAAAATTGTGTTCTTAAAAATTGCAGATGAGTTGAAGCCTAGAAGGAGAAGAGAGGAATGCTCAAGAGGTTCCAAAGAATAAAGAACTAGTGCTTGCCATAAGACCAGGTGTAAAGGAAAGCTTGGTGAGGTAAGTGGCAACAGGGAAAACTTGTTTTTGCAGAGGCTTCAGTAAAGCTCATAATGAGTAAGTGAGGAACTTATGAAGATAGAGACAAATATGACTACTAAAGGTCATTGCAGAGGTTCTGAGGAATACCACAGTAGAAGAAAGGAGAAGGAATATGCCAAGGAAAATGGCATGAGAATGAGTCAAGAGAAGATTGACAAAGAGAGAGCTAAGATAAAATTCCATCTTGAGTTATTGATGGAAATGTTACAGAGAAGTAAATTAGACCAGATATATGGATGGAGTATGAAAAGGAAAGTCAAATGGCACAGATTGCAAGTGAAGCGGGAGCATAGAGTGAATGCTCAATTGAAGGAAGAGTTACTCAGTTTAAATGAATATGTAAAGGAAGATTTGATATGTGAGACATAATATGGTCCATTGCTTTCTGAAAGTAATGATGTGACAGAAGAGAAATTTATAAAGGAACTGAATCAAATGAAGGATTCAGAGAAGCAAGGAGATAGGATGACTGAAGCATCAAGTGGGACCACAAGCTCTTATGTTTTTAAAACTAATGATTTGTGTGTCATTACAGGTACATCACAGGATGTTGAGCAAAATTTGAAGTTTGTTAAGGAGAAGGAGTTGAATATGAAATCTGTTCAGAATGATGCTTAGATAGCAAGATCTTAGAAAGAAAAGGAGACAAAGGGATCTCATGGAAATAAACAATAGAGTATTGAAGTAGAGGAAGAGGGGCGACCTGATGATTGGTCAACAACAAATGAAGGTATGGAAAGCTATGTAAAGTTTCAAAGCTCTACCCCAATTGAGATTTTTGAGTTATATAGAAAGTTAGATCTTCAAAGAAGAGAGTTGGAAAAGTAGAGGATCTATACTCAGGGTGAGTTGCTGAAAGATAAAGACAAAGAAATTGTCCTGAATAACAATCACGAAACAGAGGATAAAGAGGTAGGAATGATTCAAAAAATCAAAGAAGTTCATTATTGTGAACCAGAACAGGGAGACATTCTTGAAACAGATGATATGGAAGAGAGACTAGCTGATAGTCTCATAGAGAATTTATATCAGCATACTGATGTGCTGATGGAAGAGGAAATTTCAGAGCAGCATATTGAAATGTTGCTAGAGGAGAAAGAGCCACTGAGGCCTTATGTTTTTTATTTCAATATTTTTTTTGTGAATACAGGTTTTATTGCAGATGCTAAAGAAAATTTGACACAAGTCAATATTCAAGTAAAATAAAAGGAAGAAATTTCTATGGAAATATGTAATCCATGGAACCAAGAGATTAGATTGCTGTAAACTATGCTAAAGAATCGGGATTCAAGGCATGAAGAGAAATCTCAATTTCAATATTGGGAGATGAATAATGTGAAGGTGCAAGACAACGGTAAACAAGAGGGTAAGGATGAAAGGGTGGTAGTAAGTATAAAAGTTTAGCAATCAAGGGGTAAAGGTAAACAACAAACAAAAGATCTATTGGACAGAAAAATTGAACTGATAAGGAGGATAATGATGAAAGTATCCCAGAAGAAGACAACAGTAGTAAAAAAAAGAAGAAGTAGCAAGAGGAAGACAACAGAATACTGTGAAAGCATAGCCAGTGGGGAAATGCAACATAAAGTGTGGAGACTTGGAGAAAAACAACAAACAAAAGAAACAAAAAATGGAAAATTGCAGAACAAGGTATGGGATCTAGGAAGAAAATGATCCGAAACACATGGTCAGGATATCATGATTATTTTCAACCTTGGGAGTTTGATGCAGGAGCATTAGACTTGAAAAGCTAGTTGTATTTTATTAGACATAGAGGTCTTGTGTTTTTAAAGAAGTTGGGTTCAATAATGTAATTATTAATATTTTGAGTGATATTTTAGGAATTAATTAATTATTGAGAGGATTTGTAAATGTTCCCGAATGATTGGAGAACATGAGATAAGTAGGGTAGTTGAGATTCCATAGGGAATGAGATATTTGTAAATTAATTATAAATCCTATGTTAGAATTGGTTTCATGATTTTAGGGGTTAGAGAGGATCCTTAGGGATAAAGGATAGATTTTAGGACTAAGAGGATTTTGAGGAATTTGTTGAGCAAGTTAAGGATCTGAAACCATAATTGGTTTTAGAATCAATTATATAAATTGTAAGCCTGAAGGCATATGTGTAAGTAGAGTAGGAAGAGACAAATCTAGATTTATTTTGTAAGCCTACGGGAAGAGAAGAGAAAGGTTGTTGATACAGAAGACTAGGCCAGAGAAGGAACTTATATGTAAATATTTCAGGTGTTAAATACTGAGAAATCGATTCATGAAATTGTGTGTGTGATGGTGTTATGATTTGTGAGCAGCATGAATTGATTGTGTTTGATAGATTCTGTGTGAAATAGAGTAAATTTACATAATAGAGTGTTGCAGATGAGAAGATAAATGAGAAGATAGTGTATAGAGGAGGTTGTAGAGGATAAATCTGTTTAAACCTAATTATGTATTCTAAAGTCTGAATTAAGGAAGAAATCATGCACAGAACATTCATGTCAAATGAACAAAAGAAAAATAATACAGAGTCGGAGATCGGGATCAGATCAAGTGAAGATCGAAAGCTGAGAATTAATGTATAGGCCGAGAAGAGAAATGGATATTTCTACAGTGAATATCAAATGAAATGGAAAACACAATCATTGGATCACTCAAATCGACGGAAGGAGAAGAACGAAGGACAAACAATGAATATTTATTCGTAAAGGACAAATTCAAGAACGCACAGAGCTAAGAGGAGTAGAAAGAAAATAACACACAGAGGGATCGTTAGATTGTATAAATCAATGGACAAGATTTGCAGAAATTGTAATTCAGTGAATATACATTAATAGTTTACTCGAAGTGTTTTCATCAAGTATGCAGAGGAGCTGCGTTGAAGAGTTGAAGCAAAATCATAAGCAGTGGTGAATGGCACTTTGAGTCAATGGAACCATGAAGATGGTTTCCACATAGAAGAGTAACAGAGGCTGAGAACAGTCGAAAGAGGGGAGTGCTCATGCAACTGAAGGAGAATTGCGTCGAAGATTGCAGGCTCGTGGATTCCCTCCCATTCATTTTTGATTGATGCAACAAGTCTTTTTCTTGGAGCACGGGACATACAGTCAGCATCACTACCCAAATCCAAATGAACATGATGTCACTGTCCTCGTCTGCTCTATGTGTGCAAAAATAATTTGGCTTGTTCCAAACGAGGATCTAAACATAACCTGGGAGTCTCATTTGAGTATAGACTGTGATCCAACCAATTATGATAGGGTTACAAAGAAGCCTCCTTGTCCTACTCGTGGTTGCAAGGAAATTCTCACGTTTGAAAACAAAGTGAAATGCCGAGATTGTACACAAGAGATATGTTTGAAGCATAGATTTGGTCTTGACGATAAATGTCCTGGGCCAAATAAAATAGAGGGGAACTTTACTTCTTCAGGAATATTTTGGGAAGAACCCAAAAGAAAAACCCATAGCTAATGCAAGAGTAGATAGTTCTCCCACTTCTAGTGCTTCTCAGTCTTTGCGGTCTAGTTTATTCTCAGCCGTGTCAAATTTGCAAGCTTCTGCAGAAGTAGGAATGACAAAATTGTGCAGGGTAACAACTAATGCTTTTAACAAAATAAAGAGTAGCGCATTGTCAATGAAACAACCACAATAAGGGAACGATGATCCATTAAAAGAAGCATATACTGTATAGAGGTGAGATGGATGGCTCACATCCATTCTGAGTTTTAAATCTTCATGGAGTATACAGTCTATGGTGAAAAGGTAAACTGTAGGTTTGTATATATTAATGTTTGTTGGAATTTTTGTATTATTAACCCAAATTCAAATACATGGATATGAATTTCCATAAGGTGAATATTTTTTGAGTTAAAAATATAGAGAAATACTCTGATGAATGACTATAGCAGCAAATGGTTGAAAAGTGATTTTGGGGAAAGTATATGCAATGCAGATTATATGCATTTGTTTTGTAATGTGTGGGTGATTTATTATGGTTTAATTAATAATTGATATGGAAAGTTAAAAATCTTCTGCCTATGAGGTTACTTCAATTTGGGGTTCTAATCAAAAACGCATTTTATATGCGTAGAAGTGGGTAAACACAGCCAAGGATGCATCACAAATTATGAGCTTATCTAAGATAAATTCCAAGCTTGTTTTCTAATGAATTGTGAGCCCATTCTAAGGGTGAAGTTCTAGCCTTGTATGTGGTCATATCTGAGCCAATTCACAGTTGAAATCAGAGTCTATTATGTGGTGAAGGCTGAGATTTTTGGGACAAAGGCTGAGCCTTTTGGGACAAAGGCTGAGCCTTTTGGGACAATAAAGAAGGCCTAAATTTTTCCCTACTACAAATCTATGTCAACATTTTTAACAAGTTCATTATGTATAGTTGAAAGACAATTTGTGGATAGCCTTTGGAGGGTTGACTTGGTACTTGTTGGAAATTTTTCTATCTAACATTAGTAGAGAGAAGAAATTTATATGAATAGCTGAAAATTTTGATGAATTAATATAGGAGTTGAGATTGATAGATGCGGAAGCAAATAATGGCACTTATATTTGGAAAAACGAGTGTGGCAGAAGCAACCAAGTAGCAAGATGAATGGATATATTTTTTCTTTCTGAAGAAACAATGTTGAGGGATGTGATGATAGAATCAATGGTTTTTCCAAATATCGGATTGGATTACAAGCCAATTTAGCTAGAAGTAGGTATTCATGCTACCCCCAAGAATCATCCCTTCTGCTTCGAAAGCTTCTGGCTTCGGGATCATAACTTCCTAGAGAAAGATGAATAATGGTGGGTTGTGATTCTGATTGATGGGTATCCTAGGATGTAGAGTTTTTAGAATAAGTTGAAGGAATTAAAATTAAGAATAAAATCATGGAATCGTGAAGCGTTTGGGGATATCTTCAGAGAGAGGAAGCGACTAGAAGTCGATATGGAAGATGTGAAAGGTAATATAATCCATGAAGGGAGAACTATGGAGATCAATGATCGTGAAGGAAGAATCATCCAACATCTCGAGGAAAGAATAAAAAAGAGGAAATCATATGGAGGAAAAAATATCACATTTAGTGGCTTAATGAAGGGGTCTGGAACATGAGGTTCTTCCACTGCTCTATGATCCAACACCGAAAACACAATCAGATCTACTCTCTCATCTCCACCTCAAGGTAAAAAGTGGTTCTCCATGCAGATATGGAGGAGGAACTGGTAGGATACTTCTAAGATATACATTCAGAAGAAGATCATGATAGGGAAGAAGCCATGGATAATGTGCTAGGTAACATCCCCATAAGAGTCTTAGAAGAGAAAAATGAATCCCTCATTAGGGAAATATCAATAGAGTAATTTATATGAGTAGTCAAAGGGATGCCCAATAATAAGGCACTTGGACCACATGGATTTACAACAAAATTATTTAAAGTCTACTACCATTTCATGGGCTAAGAAATTGTATATCTGGTGGAGGAATCGAGAAGAGCATAGTTCTTATGGCTGATTTTAAATGATACATTATTGACCCTAATACCCAAATCAAATGTGGCCAAGGAAGCAAAAGGGTATAGGGTCATCTCCTTATGTAATGTGATTTACAAAAAAATATCCACAATTCTCATGCGTCGACTCAAGCCTCTAATGGTCCATTTGATAAGTCCTAAGAAAATGATATTTTTGGAAGGGAGGAAAATCATGGATGGGATTGTAGAAGCACATGAATTGATACACTCACTCAAAACCAATAAAAGGCAAGGCATGCTGGTTAAACTAGACTTATCTAAGGCCTATGATCAACTTTGTTGGTGATCTATCTTCATGATATTAGAGGAATTTGTGATCCGGGTGGATATTGGTGGTGACCCGCCTATTCCACTTGGACCCCCACCATTGTTTATCTCATTTTCCTTAATTTTAGAACAATTTACTACTTTTAGCATTTTTTCGGGTCGTGAACTTTTAGAGCCATTTTGAGGCCCTAAACGACGTTTTTTGGGGAAATCTAGGATAAACATGGGTCTTTAACCAATGTTTATCACTAAAAATTTGTATTCCTTGGATATATATTTCTAACGAGGTATTTTCCGTGTCAAACAGATATCGTATGCCAAATTTACATCCCGGGGAAGTTGATGTATCAATTTACACAAATGGTGCCCATAGTTGTGGCGCTTCATCTCCTAAGGTTAGGTTTTGTATGTTTATGAGTTTTCATTTTTTATCAATAATAAATAGGCCTTTGAGCCTCATTGTAACAAGTTCAGAGGCATGTATCCGCCACATCTCTTGTCAAAGATAAGCTACCAGTGCCCTAGCTAGTTTATTTCCATTATGTCTGTAAGCATATTTCAGTTATTTGATATTAATTAAATGAAGTGCTATTTCCGCCAAATCTTTGTATTTATGGCTATATTTGTATTATGTTTCATTCCTGCATAAATCCAGATCAATTTGGTTTTTTGGCAGCATAGATTCAATGGATTAGGGCAATGGTTTCCACTGCTTTCTACTCGATCTCGTTGAATGATACACCAACATGAACGTTCAGGGCGTCACGAGGTCTGCATCACATAGATCTATTGTCCACTTTCTTGTTTATCCTAACAACTGAAGGTTTGAGGAGATCTAGCCACGCAGTCAAATGAGCAGGATTGATCCACTCTATAAGGATCTCAGATGTGAATATCATCACCACACATAAACAATTCATGGAATACAACTTATTATTTGGGGATCCTTCTACACGGGAAGCTCATGGGCTTATACTAGTGTTGGAGGAATTCCTAGTGACATCAGGTATGATCATAAACAACAAGAAATCCAATTTACATTTTTCACACTCCCCCTTAGGTGTAGAGGCATCTATCTCATTTGTTGGGGTTTTAAATTAACAACCTTCCCACTAAATACCTTAAAGTCCCTCTTGTGACGAACCTTGCGAGACTCATATGTTGGAAGCAGTTATGTAGTAAGTTATCGAATAGATTAGCTACTTGGTCCTTTCGGGTGCTCAATATACTGGGTCAAGCAATGATTTTTAAATATTTTCTTGAGGGCATTTTTTTATGGCCCTACCTACTCCTAAGACCATTTATTCTAAAATAAGGACACTATTTAGGAAATTCCTTTGGCAAGGTTCTAGGATTAGAAATAAGTGGGCACTAATATGCTGGAAAATCTATGTGTGCAAAATTTACATGGAGGAATTGGCCTTAAGGATCCCAAAGTTTTCAATAAGGCTATGGAATCTGAGCTATGCTAGTGATGGATGCAAAGGGGATCCTAGCTATGGAAGCAGATTTGGAGGGAGAAGTATGGATGAAATTTCTCGCTGGTGGATCTTCTTCACTCCCAAGACTTTCCCATACGGTAAATGCTCTGGAACATGACAAGAAAGAATAGGGACATTATAGAGCAGCATCACTTATGGGAGATCTGGGATGGGAAATTGCTAGATTCTAGAAGATGCATGGAGACAATGCCCCATATTAGAGAGGAACCCAGATTTGGATCCATTGAAATAAGTTCTCCTAAGAAGGGACTGACATTGTGTTGCGAATTACTGGACTGAGATGACACCAACGGATGAGAGGAGAAAATGGAAAATGGACATAGAGGATCTACAACTAGATGATGGTTTAAATTGGGAACCTTGCTAAAGTTTCTTGAAGGAACGATGTATCCTAATATCAGAAGAGAAGGAGAAATTAAGATCGGGGTACCAATCGGGGTACCAATCGGTCGACATATTTTCTACCAAAGAAGCATATGCATTAGCAACCAAATTTTTGCAGTCTTAGCAGAAGCTGACTTGGTGAAAATTCTGAACCCAAAATTGTGCCTAAAGTAGCTTATTTTATCTAGTTGCTCATCCAAAAAATAATTTTAACATGGGACCATCTTAGGAATAGGTGTCCTATAGGACCATCACAATGTGTTTTATGCCGCTCTAATGAGGAGACACAAGAACACCTATTTAATTCATGCAGGGAAGCCGAGGCACTCAGGAGTAAGGTCCACACAACCTTTGGCAATTCAGATCACTCTGGAGATTATATTCTAGACACTATTGAACAATGGTGGATGAACCTCTTTCAAAATCCCATTGTAAACTAAACTTGGGTCTTGGTGCTTGGATTCCTTATGTTGGAAATTTGGAAAGGGCGTAATTAGTACATATTTAAGGATAAACAAATGTTCATAGAACATATCTAGATTAGTACTAAAGAAAATATAAAAGAAATTGTTCTTATAGAAGCTTATACAGAGGAGGATTAGAAGGAAAGTGAAAAAGAATAAGAAGTCCTCCGATAGTCAAGTATAGTTAGGCCAAGGATGGAACAAGTAAATATACTTTCCCCTTCAATGTCAGCTAGCATCCCCTTTATCTATGCCCCTCCTCCAGAAGGTTTCTTAAAGATTAATTTTGATGGTACATCCAAAGGCAACCCTGGCCCATTAGTTACGGGGGAATTCTGAGGGATGCACAAAACATGGAGATCAGAGTCTATAATGGTCAAAGTGGCACACTGACCAATAATGCAATGAAAATGACACCATTGGAAAAAGGATTAAAATTAGCAAACATATGGAGCTCCATAAGCTCTAGATTATTGAATACTCGACCATGGTTATCAGAATAACTCAAAAGTTGATCAATTGATCCCACCCTCAAAGTTAATTTAGATTTGGAGAATGGAATCACGGAGATCATTTTTGGGTTCCCTTCTCTAATCACTTCTCACATGAAGTGAGCAGGGAACTTTGTGGCGGATTGGTTGGAAAATTTGTGAGTAAGCATACAAGGTAAGGACTACGAATCATATTGGCCTCCAGAATGGATGCTACAGGGAATTGAATCCCTTGAGGAACTGGTGTATAAGGATAAATCCATACACAATTAGGTTGAATAAGCATGATTTTTTATGATAAGACAAGCCTTTATAGTGTTGTGGCTGCTAGTTGGAAACTTGTGCTGGCACGTGTTCACATTCAAGGAAGTTTCAAGAGTGAGAATGACATTAAATCAGAAGCTCGAAGGTGGAAGGAATGTTAGTGTGTTGGGGAGAATGACTAATGTACGATGAGACTCTCTCTGGTTCTATGGTCTCTACTACGACCCTTATGCAGGTGGAGGAGTGTTGTGAGCTCTATAAAACCCGGGATGTTTGTGTCTCTGCTGAAGGCTAGAAGATTGTTGTTGGTTGAAGTAGGCAAGATTGACACCCCGGGGCTAGAAGAACCGAGGCATGGAGCCAATGTGTTTATTTGATCTCCAAATCCTTGGCTATGCGAGTAAACTTTAATAGAAATCAAGGGGCGATGCTAAGGAATGCATAAGATAATATTTTGAGCTTTATTGTGAGGGCTCTGAGTTTTTTTTTTTGATAGTAAAACTAGGAGCATTAGTCCTTTGATGTTTGAAATTGTATGTTGGATAGTTTTCTGTAAAGCTGTCTCGTCATTTGGTTCGATGAGTTTCGTGGCGAAGGTGGTGGTTAGTGTCAATTCATGTTATTTTTTCTGGGGAGCCAACTGTGGGGTGGCCTCATTGATGGACATTCGGTTAGCCTTGTTCTATTGTACTTTGGCTCCTAAGAATGGATTTTTATCCTAGTGGGAGGCTGTGCTTGCCCTGTGGGTATGCATGGAGGGGGTCTGCTTTGTTTGTGTGGAGGGGTTTGGAGGTTTAAGGAAGGGGGCCGCCCTGGGGTGAGTCATGAGTGTAAGAGCTTACCACGAACATAGTGGGATTTATTAGTGGTCGAGTATATGTTAGCCAGGTTGGATATGGCGTGGGAATCTCATGTTTGTTGGGGTATTGTGTGGTTGGTCGGGTCCCTTATTGAGGTGTTCCATGGGGACACCATTCTTATTGAGGTTTTGGGTGAGACAGGAGGTTG
>CM076583.1:1037354521-1037564187 GCA_034641835.2 Pinus albicaulis | reverse complement strand
TGAGTCCGGACTTTGTTAATATAATACGAATAACAATAAACTAATACATCAACATAACGTTGGCATGCCATATTTACATGTGATTTTTTTTTTTATATTTATATTATTCCCGATACTTAATCAATAACATATGATAAAAGATCCAACCTATACAATTATCGGAGTTCAGACTTTTAATTATTTTTTATAAATTTAGGTGTCCAAACCACAATTGTAGATATATGGCATAAGTGTAAAATGGAAAACAAAAAAAAATGTATTTAGATGTGTTACAGTGGTATGAGAGCTTAAGGGTTCAACACTATATCCTAATTAAGGGAAAATTTTAATAAACTGTGTCGTGTCCCATGGAGAAGAAGAATCGAGGACATGAACAACTTTTTTACCTTTACTATTTAAAATAATTCAAAATCTAAGGCAGAAATCAATGACTAATATTTGGAAATGAACCATAATAAGAGATCAATTACATTATGTATCAAGAACCATGGCAATGAAGAGTGAATAATCTTGTCCTCAATATTAAAAAAGAAAAATCAATACAAAAGTTAAGTTAAAGGAATAGTAATGAATTATCGTTGGGTTACCCTTAACTATATAGAGACATATTAGGTGCTTAGGAGAGCATATATTTGTAAATAGTAAATCACATCTCGTGTTGAGGGATAGTGAATATAAAATAAATTTATAGTTTGTAACCATAATAAGTATATAGGTAAAACAAAGTAGGAGACATATATGTGCGTAAATTAAAGTAAAGTATCAAATCCTATACTATTAAACAATAATGAAACATCAAATGCCTATGTTAATAGGGGAGGAATGGTGTTGCACCTTGAAAGGTTCAAGGTTATTTGTATAATGATTACATGTTTTTAGTTGCAAGGCCTTTTTGTTAATTAAAAATTATAATATTAATAATAAATATGTTTTAGATTAAACATCTAATATAGGTTGTTGAGGAAGGAGATAGGTACAAAAGGGCTAAAATTTGCTATTGGTTCCAAAGTTAGTAATACCTAATTGTTATGTTAGATACAATGAGAAAGATAGCCACTTGATTGGTATAACTACCTCATGACACATATGCTGAATGTTGACTAAGAACTCTTATGATTAAAAGACAGGCACACAAACACACAAACCTATATGGCCACTATATAACTCAAGTTTAAATAAATCCTATGCAATAATAATTAGCTCATACAAGATTCATGATATATGAAAATAAATTCTATGTTGGTAAGGGAATTAATCAGATTACACACAAAAAAGGTATTTTAATAAAGGGAGTCGTTGAAGACTAGTTACTATAGTAGAATGATTGGCACACACCATCAATATGGGGAATTATACCTTAATTCATAGCATTGATAATGTTCCTATGTTTCTTGTGTAAGAAAGGTATTATGGTATATTACAATTTTTAGATTTTCACACAGAAATCTTTTTGACCTCTTTGTTTAAAATAGAAAATCATAAGAATCAAATTGGAGAAGGGTTAAGAATTGGGGCCCAAAACAAGGTCAATAAGTTCTCTTCAAACAATCAAAATGATATAAATAAATAGAATATTCAAGCCCACATCAAGCAATACAGAACCATAGTAGAATTGCTTGGCAAAATTCTTGTTTAAAAAATAGTGAAATGGAGGGAAGTTGCGATAAAACATTTGTGATAACTTGTGATAAAAGAATATTTGGATCATACATAATGAAGGAACATAATTGAGATTTTTTTGCTAAAGTTAAAATTAACATAACCTACTCCAAGATAACAAATAGATATGGAGCACATCATAAGAGTGTTGTTGGATTTAGAAGGATATCTACTTTACATCAAATTTGGTAAGTATAAAGTGAGCAATATTAGAGTCATTTTATAGAATATGGAATATTTTAGAGGAGTAAAATTACCTTAAAAAATAGATCAAGATGGTTTTTGAAATTCCTACACATTGCGAACACAAAGGCTTAAGAATTTGTGAGTTATAGAATGGCAGTACTGAATCATATCAGGATTCACTAAATGGTTTATTTTGTAATCACCTCGTAAATGGAAACTTAAATAGGATAAAAACAAGATGACAAGAGAATGGTGATTGATTGAAATGAATATTAACTATAAATTCAATATCTAAATATTTGAGATAAGTGGATAGAATAGGATCAACATGAATATATGCGTGCAAAATTCAATGGACAGTTTGGTAGAATTGCATATATATATATATAAGGCCAAATGATATGGTTGCAATGGGAAAACTCTTAATCAAATCCTTAACAGTATGATGCTTCAAAAAATATAATACACACAACAATGAACAAAAATATTAAGTACTTCCAATAACTCATTGTCTAAAGGTGATTTGTAAAGGGGAAGTAGGTATAGATAGAGTGTGGGCATTAATTAGTAAGTAGCTGAGTAAGATAACTAAAAAAAAAAAATTAGCGCATAATGATACGAAAATTAAGTTGTGGTAAAGAAGATGTTGGGAGCACATCGGAGCAAGCATTACCTGTGCTTGTTGATAGGTGTTATGATTACATGCAAGGTGCAATGTGCCACTAGTCGATGTTACCTAGACAAGTAACTTAATGAATTTTAGTATGAATTTATAGACACAAGTGGAGTTGGTCGAGTGACTAATCAAAATGGAACATATATACTAAAAGCATAATTATAATATATATATATATATGTCAAGATATCCACACTAACATGATGTATTGAGGCAAATGACAACCATTAGGGGAATTTTGAGGTCTAAAACGAACCTCCTAAGAAAAATATACAACCAAAATAAACTTTATAAGAACTAATAGGATTCAAGATGATGAAGTCAACCATGGGGGGTGATTCACCATTTTTTAAGTAAAAGGGTAAAAATATTAAAAAAATAATAAAATAATAAAACTACCTTTTCAACTCGTATTTTAAATTTATCTCCCAATTTGTTTACTTTTGAGTGAGACTACACGTTGGATGCAAAATTTAATTCCTCATCCAAAGAGTACCCATGTTGCATACTTTCGATACACCCTGCTACACTAAATATGAGAAATACATGAAAAACGCGATTGCAATCATGTTTTTAATGTATTTATCATTTTTCATGTAGTACGATCCATAAAAAGTATGCAACATGGGTACTCCTTGGATTAGGAATTAAATTTTTCATCCAACGAGTACTGACGCTCGAAATTTGAGTAAAAAATTTGGGAGATAAGTTGAAAATACAAGTTGAAAAAGTAGTTTTTTCTTTTTTCCCTCTAAAATTTGATGATGTAATGAAATATTATTTTATTATTTCCAATATTATTTTATAATTTCCTTAGGAGGTCTATTTTAGGCCTCAAAATTCCCCTAATGATAGACAATGCAAGAGGAACGACCCGATTTTTGTGACACATGTGACCCCATATACCTTGATCAATGAATTATAGTATCGAAAGGGGATGTAAACCTAAGTTGAGGGTTGTGAAAACCCACAGGTAATGTGTATTAGAGTAGTACAGTGGTAAATTTTATAATGTAATTCGTTGAAACAATTGTAAGCATGCAAGTAATACTCTAGGTTGTACCCTTGAATTTTCATAGCAGGTTCCTTGAGTATTACCTTATAATTTAAGCTTTGATGTTTTATTGGAATATCTATAGAAATTAAAGGAGGAAAAGAATTAAATAATAAATATTCCTTGAACTTAAATAAAAATAAAGATGCTAATAAACATGTTTATTATGGGGGCAGTTTGATAACATAATTAGCTAATTCCCATGTTGGGGTAAAAACCCTACTTTTTTGCATGAATATATATATATATATATATATATATATATATATATCATGGACATGATTAAGTTCACTTACACAAGGGAAACAACAATATTTACCATGAAATTGGTGAGTTGAAGTGATTACTCTAGAATTTGGTAATATTTTGCTGTGACAAGTGTGGTATCATGAAAGTACAGTGGTACCTAAGAAAAATACCATTAATTGCAAGCCATCATGGGAATAAGGAAATATTACAATTTATAAAAGAAGGATTAATATGGTGAGTATGAACAATCAATATGCATATAAGCACTAGGGGGAGAAATCCCATGACTGAACATAAAAGAAAAATTCTGTATAATTTAAATCAATAACTTGTAATATAGGATGACAAAAGGACAAAAAATTGAAAATACTACAAAGTGGACCCTTGGTTGGTGCTATGTTGTTTTTTGAAAAGAAGCCCATGATGGGTATAAGTGAGTTTACTGAGCAAAAATCTAGTAGTATGACCATTTGGAATATGGCAGTAAAAAGGGAATTATCTTAAACTCTACTTATGCATGGCTAATACCTATGTAACATTTTAGCTAGGATATAGTAGTGTTGTTTAGCACAAAACACTAGTTGCAACCTTTTATAAGTTTTGTAAATGGTTTTTGAACATATCACTTCCATGATTTGAAACTTATAATGGAACCACATCGTGGGGTCTTCATATATTGGTGTATCCATTGGGAAAATAAATGAATTTAAATGATAAGTTTATAATGATTTTGCTAACTCTTATTGAGCGCATGTTACTGACTCTGCATGTTGATGACCCTTGTTTTGTATATGAGCAATAACTAATGGATATATATATATATATATATATATATATATATATATATATATATATATCTGTGTGTGTGTATTTTTAATTGATAGAAAAATAAGGACCATAATGATTGTGAATTTAGGTTGAATTAGATGAAAAGTTCCTGATGAGAGCTCTATGTATTCCTTACCAGACAAAAGAAAATCATACTGCAGAGATGAGCAATCACTTAGATAAAGTGTAGTGGAAGCACTTCAACTAGGAGAAGCTACAAGGAAAATGAAAATTATATGCGCAAGGCATATCCTAACCTATGTGAATGGCTAAAAAACACATCAAAGATAGTCTTTCACTCAAGGAGGGGAAGATGTAACATGGTAAAGGTTGTAAATGTTTTGTTTTAATGCAAAAATACTTGGTAAAATTGTGGGCTAGGTAAAGGCATAGATGGATGCTAAAACATAAATTTTATTTTATTTATTATTTATTTATTTATTAAAATAATAGAAGCTATGGCTAGCCATAAAATTTCAGGATTAAAGTGCTAAAAATGAGTTTCATTTACGAGATAGTTAAGAAAATTATTCATCTCGCAATAGATAAATAATCTCAGCTGGGAAAAGGGATCCAAGAGGGGAGAGGGAATAAAAATTGAGGCGAACTTGGAGACTTGGTACTTGGTTAAAGGAGTTCCGAGAGAGAAGTTGAAGCTTCAAGCTTTGGAACATGAAATAGGATGTTGTTGAAGGTTGGGAGGACACTTCAAGTTGAGGTATTCTTGAGATGGTGGGTGGCAAGTGGGATCCTTGAGACACACTTGTGAGTCTCAGTTCTTGGGTTGGACTAGAAAGGTATTGATGGCTTTGGAGAGACCTAGCTAGGTTACTGTCAAGTAACTGTTTTGGGAAGAAACTAGCTCGAGGGGAGTTGTGTTGTGTAGACATAGTACTCATGGGTTGGGTGGAGCACTCTCTTTCCAGGTGATTTTGTTGTTGATCCAGAGAGTTAAGATAGGTAATTTGGACTTATTTTCTACAGTGTGTTGTTTATTTCTAATTGATGAGTAAACATTGTAGTCTATGAAAATGGTGTGTTATCCTTTTAATAACGGTTAAATCTATTGAAATCATGTTGTAGTTTTTATTTAAGACAATTTGAAATAAGAATTCTAGTTAGTTTTAGGCTAAGCTGATCAACGAGCAACCCAAGAACAGTCCATGAATCCAAGGCTAAGACTGAATGAGATTGAGCATATCCGAGGTCTTATTTAAAATATATTAGTAGACGAACACTTTGTGAACATTAATCCGATTTATGGCAACAGTGTGATTAATCCTTTCGAAAATATAATTGTAAATGTTGTGACTTGATTAAAAGAAAATGTGAAAAAGAAACCCATGGACTGATTATGTTTTTATTAAACTATTGAGTGAGAATGCTCAACAATTATCATTCTAAGTAGTACTTTGACCAATGGGAAAGAAGAATTAAGTTACAGACCAGGGTGAGGAATGGGTTAGTTCTCGAGCGAAGCTGTAGGAATTAGTAGCGCCAGATCAGTCCCGCCTTTTAGTGATAATGTAATCAAAATGAGTCTTACACAAAGACTTAAGGAAAAAAATATATATAAAATAATACATTCAAAGGAGGCAAAAATAACGTAGTTTGGTGTTTCCAAAATATTTCAACTTAATTATTCATAGTTTTAACACTATTGAGAACTTATAGAACCCTATAGAGGGTACCATGTTGTCATTACCATGATCAACAATGGATGCATGACAATAACCATATAGATGTTAAGATAAAACAATAAGAATGAGAATATCATCATATTCCTTTTACAATAAGATTTACGCCATCACAAGTAGTATTGGAAAAGAGTGAGGAATGATTGTCCGAGAAACATTAAATACATGATTACCATTGCATATTTCAACTCATAAGATAAGACTAGACAACAATGAGAGAAACTGTATAAGAAAAACCTATCACTGATGTGAGTGCCAGTAATTGATAAAACGGAAAGAAAGAAAATGCAATTGTATTAACGGAAAACAGAGTTACACTCTAGGACACGAAAGGTTAGTTGCTAATGCGAGTCTAATAAATAACTCAGTTGAAGTTTTGAAAATAAGCTTGCAGAGAAACTATAAGTTAATTAACAAAGAAATGTTAACACTCTCTCAAACCATCCGGAGACATGGTCATTGGGCTTTCGTTAAAAATATATATATATAAACACCATACGAGATATCATCATCATCATGGGAAATCCTAAGCCCTAGGGTAATTTAGTACATTGATATTGTCATTTGATCATTCTGCAACATACAGTTTAGAAAACTTCAACTGAGTTATTTATTAGATGTAAGTAGGATGAGACGTTTCATGTTTCAACTGTTTTATATACATACTAATATATGTATAGTTATATTAAAATATTGTACTTAACATTGTTATTAAAATACTATTATTTTTTTTTTATATGGATTTGATATTGAAATATATTAATTAATATAGATATTAAATTTATTTAAATAAGTATTGAAATATTTTTAAAAGTTAAAAAAGTTATACATCTTTTACATACTCAAAAGTTAAATATAAGTGTTTTTTTCATTACCTTATATCATTTTAATGTTGATATATAAATATGTAATTTACATAGACATACAAATATTTTATTTATGGTTGAGAATGAGAAGCAACAATAAACCTAGAATAATTGGAGTTTGACTATCCATGTTTTAGAATGTTTTTAATTAAAAATAATGAAAAGTGTATATTTAGTTTTGTTTTTTTATTATAGCTGACAATGTTTTTATTTAAAGAATTTTTTATTTTTATTTTAAAATAGATAAGTGAAAACTTGAGGTTGACAATGTTTTTATTTAAAGAATTTTTTATTTTTATTTTAAAATAGACATGTGAAAACTTGAGGTTGAGCACAAAACTGATTACACATCTCCTCATATTGGGATGTAGAGTTGAAAACCAAATAATATTAGAATGAGAAACCAAATTTAAATCATAGTTACCTATTTTGACTTGGAATTTCAATTTGAATTCATATATCTATCTTAACCATGGATTTACAAAACATCTAGATATATCAAATCTCTTGAGGTGCAAAAATTTTTTACAATGCAAAACTTAAAAAAAAAGTTTTCACTTGGAGATATTTGATCTCTCTTGCATTTTTCATTGTTTGAACTGCATTTTGTGATGCATAAATGAATTCAATGGCTTTACAATCACTTTCAACACTTGAATTGTGTAGGCTACACACTTTAGACTTGCAAGTCAAATAAATCTTTGCACTTTCCGCACTTGAATTGTGTAGGCTACACACTTTAGAATTGCAAGTCAAACAAATCTTTGCTAGATTTTAGACGAAATTACCTAAAAAGAAAAAATCCAAAATGTAAAATAGTTAGATTACTTTAAATGTTTGGACAATCAATTTTTTTGTAGATAAATTTGTGCAGCTAAACCTTGTAAGTAGGATGAAATGTCTTATCTGTCAATTTCTTTATATAATTTATGCAGAGTTCACATTGAAATATTTTAGTTAACATAGCCATTTAAATATTATTACTCTTTCTATGTATAGGAAGATGATACTGAAATACATTACTTAGCATGGATATTAAGTTTATTTAAGTCATCTCTTGAAATATTTTAAAAATTATACAAATTATACATAAAATGTTGTTTTTTTTTATAAATATTTTTCTTATGAATCCATCATTATATATGGTTTAGAGTAAGAGTGAAATATTTTTACCATTTTAATACATCTCCTCATACTATGTTGTAATATCGAAAACAATGAACTAAAAGCAATGAGATTATAATTATCGATGTTTTATATTGTTTTCAATTAACATTACCCAAACATGTATATTCTTTTATGTTGACTTTGAGCATAGAAGGAATTACACATCTCTCTTCTCTATAATGGAAAAAATGAATTTAGATTATAGTTACCTAGTTTGAATTCAAATTTTGATTTGAATTCTGTAATTTTGTCGCATGGATCTATGAAGCATGGAGAGGATCAAATATCTTTAGGTGCAAACCTATTTTACATTTCAAGACCTTTAAACAATTTTGTGCCTAGATATATTTCATCTTGATGAAGATATATTTTATCTTTCTTGATGCTTGAGATATCCATGGTTAAGATCTTTAATTTTTCGACATATATAGACAAGATGTTCAATTTTTAATTGTTTAATTGCATTTTTTAATGCATAAATGGATTCAATGCCTTGAAAACCCCTTTGGGTGATTGGACTATATAGACTACATAGTTTAGACTTTAATTTCAATTGAAACAATTTTTTTTTGTTTATTTCAAAAAATTTTGTGTGAAAAGAGCTAAAATGTAAAATAGTTAGATTTGAATATTTTAAATGTTTCAATAACAATTATACTTTTTGTAGATAGATTTCTAGAAATGAGCAATGTAAGTAGGATGCAATGTACCATTGAAATATTACTATTCTTTCTCTATATATGAAGTTGATATTGAAATACAATATATAATATGGATATTAATTTTATTGAAATATTTTTAAAAATTATAGGAAATATACCTGGTTTCACATTAAAAAAAAATGAAAACATATTTTGTTTTCCCTTCTTTGTGTTTATTTTTATTTTTAAGCTTTATCTCTCTCTACTTTACATGGACATCAAAATATTTTATTTATGATTGACAGTAAGAGTGAAATAATTTTTCCATTTTTACCACATCTCATGGTTGTAATATCAACAACCATGAATAGAAAATAGTCAAATTATCCATTTTTTACAATGTTTTTAATTAAAATTCACTAATAATTGGCATTGTTTTTACTTAAAAAACAAATTATTTTTATTCAAAAAATAGATACATATCAACTTGAAATTGAACATATAAGGAATTGCACATATTCCCATGTTGTAAAATAGTCCTCTCCACAACATCAATAACCCAAAAATAATGTGAGTCTAATCATCAATATTTTATATTTTTTTATTTAAAATTAAACAGACATGTTTATTCATTTTTATGGTGTGTAAGAACAAGGAAGCAATTACAACCCGTGAATGCACCTTTCAATCCTAATATTTTAAATAATATATCTATAATTATCCTATTTTAACTAGGTATTTCCAATATTATTTAGTCTTAAAGTTGTTACAACTATTTTGAAATTTAAATATAATGCATTCATAAATGTATAATTTTAAAAAAGTGTTTGTTATATTGTATGCTATTAGTATCATATATTACATATTTGTTTATTTATTTGTTATTATGAATATGGGTATACATTTTTTCTTCTTATGGAGTTTTGAGCTTTAGCAACACCTACATTTATCATGAAAATTAAGAAATTTCTTTTATTTCATTCTCGACATTCATTAATGGAATTTATTATTAATTTGTTTTTATAAAAAAATATGTCAAACTTAAAATAAATTAAACCATATTTAGTGATAACATATCATTGATAACTTACAATAAATTAAACCATGATTGATGATAACATATCATTAATGGGAAAACAGTTCCTCTAACAACAATGGGGTTGGCTCCACCTAAGCTCACCCTACCCAAAAAAATATACTCACAAAAAACTTCACACATACCAACAACATCAGTAAGAGTAAGTTAAGGTAAGCCTATGTACATGCTTATTGTTATTTGTTATATTAGCAATTGTAATTTCTTCTTAATGATATTTTTCCTCGAAAATTTCTTCCTACATTAATAAGAGTCCACTTAACAAAATATCAATCCTATGGAATCTTTTAAAAATCGAAATTTTCTATATTTGAGATTATGAATACATACATATTTAAAACTCATATATACATTGTGGATTTTTACATGCAATGAATTGCTTTATCTCTAATTCATTCTGCCATTTATGTTTTATCAAAAAAATTTAAATGAAATCTATACAGATAGATTGTAGTTAGTCCTACATTATTTTATAATAATTTGTATGGTTTTGTTATTTGTAGAAGCTAACAAATTAATATTTCAACCGCATTTTTAATGCATTTTGTTTTTCAATAATTTTTTTTGGTAAATGGAAAAATAAAATATCCATTTAAATATTAAAAAAGAGGAAGGATTCTTACTTTTTCAATACTTTAACCATGGTTCAGAGAATGATCAAGGATATTCAATTCCTTGGTCATGATACGTTTGACATAAATAGTCTTTTTTAATTTAAAAATATTGATTGAGGCTTTATTCCTTTATGGATGGCTTAAAGCCTTAATCAAGGTAAAACGTCTAGAGGGTTCACATATACTATTTTGATTTAACAGTGGTTACTAAGTTTCATGAATTCTTACTTAGATCTATGGATATAATGAAATTGAGTTGAACGACTAGGCCGAGAAAGAGGAGCAAAGTATGGTGCAGTGAAGAAGTCTAAATGGAGTGAAAAATGTGGAGAAAGATGTGCATGCCAATTTTTTGAGCTTATGGAATTACGAAAAGTAAAATATCAGTGAATCAAGGTAAAACTTATAAGCTTTTCATTCTATATATTCTATTAAAAGCTAAAGAATTAAGGGGGAAATCAAGGAAAATAAAATAAAAAAGATAACGATGAAGGCAAAGTTTATGGTTTCCAACTTTCCATGCAAGTATTCCACGAAGAAATCATGTCAAAAGAAATAAAAGCCTATGAGGAAACATGAAAATAGATGGACATTTGACCTTCAACCGTATTAACAAAGTAAGGAATTTGGAAAAGAAACATGACATTAATAAAACAAAAATAATATTAAATAGAAGTTGAACGAATAGAAGTTAAAAACGGTTTTAATGGCTATACATTTTCTAATCCATGTATAAATTAACGAAGGATATTTTGGTCATTGCAACTTAGCATATATATTTGTAGATATGGAATAGAGGTGGAATATATAGACTAAGAATGTTACTATGAATGTAATAATCTCCTAGAGCAATTGCTATTGAATTAATAAAATATATTAAATTTTAAGTTATAAATTTTAAAAGATTGTACTAGTATGTATTTGTTATGATTATAGTTTGATAAAATATAATTGGTAGAATATTTATTTTTATTTTATAAATTTATAAGTTTAATAGTTATGAGTTATTTTATAAAGAGTTTTTGATCACAAGTCTTACAATATTTTATAAAGTGTTATTACGGTAAATCAGTGATGAGATTATGGACTTTATAGTGGAAGATGATTCAAACGAGAAAGGGATGTTGTGTCTATTGGATAATGTGGAGGTGAAGAGTTCATAGAGAGAAAATATGGAAATAATCCATAATAAAGAAGGAGTGATGACACATAGAGGAAGAGGTTGTAGAAGGCATACAAGATTAGAAGACGTTTCAATTTTGATGATGAACTATAATTAAATTGGAAAAATAAATTATGATGGTAAGAGAAGAACTTGAAGAACAAGTGATGATTGAAGAAAGAATTGTTGCACAACAAGGGAATAAGGAAGATTGGAGAGATGAGTATTACGAGAAGAGGTTGTTTTTAAAGAAATCATTAAAGTAATCAGGAACTATTAAGCATAAATTTATATACATAGAAATACAATAAGCCAATGAAAAATTTATACATGACACATATCAAAAATATTAATTTTATTATTATAAATAAACCTCTTAGGTCATGTTATAAAGCATATAACTAAATCCATTGAATTTAAGAATATGAGGTCCCGTTAGATTAGCTAGGTTGCATAATATACAAAAATTATACTTTGTTTTGTGCACTATCGGATTGGTTTAGTCTAGCTATTCCAATAGTCAAATTCCTACTCAACCATTCAATAAAGTACTTAGTTGAATAACTTAGTCAACTATTAATTATTAACTATCTTTATAAGATCCAAAGGTCTTATAAACCTAATTATATTTTTGTTCCAATTCATGCCCAATATTATTATGTTTTAGGGGTTCAAGAGGTGAAATTATTTATGTACACCTACTCATAATTATAACTTCTTGAATTGCAAACATAGACTAAAGTTTCTTAAATTGAAACTTTGTTAAAGGTGTAATAGAGATATAATCAACTTGATCACATGCCCTATAATAAATAAGATTCATAGTATAATATGATACCAACTATATCAAGTAATGATCACTAAACTCCACACACTCCATCTTGATTTGTGCAACATGATTCCCTACAAATTATATCACAATTTGATACTTATGAAAAACTATTGATGATGTCTTCAGTGGATGCTAAATTTATATGGATTCTATGGCATACATGCTTTGCACCATGATATTGAATTTGTATGGTTGAAAGTGAGACCATCATGTATCTTTGATAAGACGAGAATATGTGTTAAAAACTAAGATGAAAAATATAGCTAGTGTACACTTCCTTCCAATGCCCTTTTCAACCCAATCTATATTAGTGTAACTAAATAAGTACTTTATTAATTTGATATAATACTATACACCAAGTTGATAATTCCCCTGTATAATGAATAATTTTGTTTATATCTTTCAAGTGACTTTCACATAAATCCTAAAAAAAATGAGAAACCACATAAAGAACAAAAGACATATTAGTTCAACTTTGAGTAAGATAAAATTACTAATAAGGTGTTGATAAAATGTAAAATCAATTTTTTTTAAAAAGTTTTGGTTATTTTCACCTTAAAACAAAAAATCAAAACATATTAGTTTTTGAAAATAAAAACAATATAATCTATTTATCAAAGATTAATTTCAAATTAATCAAGATGACTTATCTTAATTATATTAACGAATTATCTCTCCATTTTCAAAATCACATCAATATTAATTTATGATTAAGGTTAATATCAACATTAAACCTAACTTATATTTAAATTCATATATAAAATATCAACCTTCGTTTTATTATTATATGAAGATATTATTCATTGATATTCTACTCTCAAACTAATATTTACCATGTACAGAAACTAGTATAGTTTGCAATATCTCATCACCTCTCTTTTAACGTCTAATAACTTCACATGTTCTCAAACTAATATATAATATGTACTCTAGTATATTATTATATTTAGTATATGTTCTTAATCTAGTATATTAGTATATTTAGTAATGTCGCATCACCTCTCTTTTTATATGCGATAGTGTAACGTGACATGTTCTTATTTATGTAGGGCTAAGCTCTATTTATATGCTCAAGAGGTACATGCTACCATGTTACTTTATTTTTGTAAGATAGCGTTATGATACATTTTATGTAGAATTTTCATAAGATCAACTTTATTTTTAGTCTTGATAACAGGTCTGGGACTATTGTAATTGAAAAAGCGCTGTTAGCATTAGTTTGTGCTGTTTATTTGTCAATGTTGATCACCGGTAACCAATTTTTTTAAACAGAGCATTATGGTTCATGATTTATAATCAAAGTTTTTGAACTAATACTAATTTATCGTCTTATTGACGTCTTCCTAAGGTGGGGAGGCAGAAACATAGATTACAATTACAATTTACTTCATATTTTGAAACAAGTAAATGCTATCTCGATTAATGCTAGCATTAATCGAAGGCATTAAATGCTTAATACTTATACATGCTGCCATTGAAGTTTGAGAGAGCCATCACAAATGTGCTCGAATTGCCATGTAGACCACTCAAAGTGACACACACACCACCATGCACCTACCTCTCATGAAACCATACATTTCTATTTCAAAACGGTCGTGTCCAGTGACTGCATTTCAAAATGGTTGCGCGCACTAGATGCACTCGATGATGGCTACAACATTTGGAGTTTGGGAAAAAAATGGTGGAGGCTATTCGATGCAGTAGGAATTGATGATAATCTTCCACCTCAGAAGATCCTCGACATCGAATTGGTCTAACCCGAACCCTGATACATTGGCCTTCACACTTCCTGCACCAACAACAGTTAGATATAGAGACACATAAAGCATGGCCATCAATTTACCGCTTGCAGGGAGATAATTCTCATCATGTTTTTCTGAACATGGGGGAGGCTGGAGGCTTGGCAGTGAAGTCGATATGGCTAGCAAAGACACACCCTGCTATCAGAAATACAATTATGGTGCAGAAATATCTTCAATAAAATTCAGTATTTGCAATAAAATTCAGTGTTTCCCTCTTTTTGTCAGTTCTATGATTTATAAATGTCTTTATCTAACTTGAAACAATTATTAACCTGTTGTTTCCTCTTCTTTCAACTCTTGTACCTCAGAGTGAACCCTCCCGCACCCAGGTTCCAAGCGTGAACTTGTTGCCTACTATTGGCGCCCCTAACAGGCCTTCCTTCCTTTCCAGCCGTAGCCACCTATATCTCCGTGTCCGGGTAATGGTTTTAGGACCCGTTCTCTATTCTTTATTTTTTTCTCACAATAGGGATGTCAAGAGAAGTGCTCTTTCAACCTTGAAAGCTCTCGTCACTATGCTCAGAATAAGGTAAATAATGCATAAATACTCTTCTCAATTTCATTATGTTATCATCATCTTTCTCAGTTATTGTCAATTTTCATGGCAAGCGATATAGAAAACAATCACTGAAATGGGGAGCAAAAGTGTTGTTGTTGAATGGATGTGAAAAAGGGCGTCTGTCATGAAAAATCCATGTAGCTTAATGGTAGAGAAACTTAAAACAAATTGCACTGGACTAGATATTAGTCATGTGGGACTGACGAGCAGGATCAACTTTCCTTACACTGCGAACCAAAATAATTTAAAAGAAAAGGAAAAGTGCAACCAATTCAAAAACATAATGTCCGGTGCTTTACCTCGATTGTGTTGACAGTAAAATTCAGAAGAGTAGGAAGTGCTCAGCCTCCAACATGGGCATCTGCCTCAATCTTCAGGTGCTCAAACAAAACTTCTATTGTTGGAAACGAAATCCCAACTCTGTAAAATGAAAAAAATTGCCTCCATCATCACAATTGCATGACATTCGTATAATTTCATCATTGTAAAAAGCTCAAACTTGACTCCAGATACTTTGTTTTACTTGTCAATCCTCTATTTCAGCATCGTCAAGAACCACTCGTTGTCCACTTCCACCACCTGCAGCACTCTCTCAATGAACTTCCCTCTTCCCACTGGGCTCCTTCAACCACGGATTATAGTAGCTCCTCCATTCAACTTCTCTGCGCATGCTAGAAAACATAAACATACTTCTCTAACACACCTGGCATTAACGCACTAACTCATTTTTGTATAGTTGAGATAGGTGGTATAAATGCATTCAGCTTGTCCTCTTAACGAACTTTTTAAACTTTTTAAATTGTTGTTTTTAAATTTCTATAAAATAAGTAAACTATATATAAATCGCCGTCGAATTTCTGTTAGACTGATGCGCTTTTTCTCACAATTTTTCCAAAGCCACGAGAAGACAATATTTAAGACTGGATTCTCTCGAATACACAATACAAAAAATTCTTTTAAAGCCGACAAATATTCCTTCTCTTCACACCAAACTCATGTCGAATGAAAATCTATTCCCAAAAATAGTAGGATCTTTAAGGCTGGATACATAATATTCTTAATTAGGCATAGCGAACACGTAACCTCTAGATGTTATGCTTACCAAAATCTGCTTGTTTTGAAATATATAGGGAAGGTTGACCTGGCTTCGTTGTAAATAAAAATTTACAGTTGCAACACAGTTTGTTAGAGTTTCAGTTTGCAAGAACTCTGAATACTATGTTTTAGTGGCGTCTACTTTCTAAATACTACGTTTTACTCGCATCCACCAAAATCCACTTTTTGTGTGGTCGGTCTATGGAGAGCTATGGATAGTTGACTTCTCACATGACAAAGATAATTTATCATCGAATACGACTTGTTCGGGTTTATATATCGAAAAGAACAAGTTCATTTTTCTACAGAGATGAAGTTCTTTCTAACAGAGCCCCGCTGTCACAAATTTCATTAAAGGTTATTTTTTCTAGGATGTCTATGCAAAAAAAATTGAATTGGTTTAACAGTTACGAACATTCATTATATATTGAAAATAAATTTTAGTAAAACACATGCATTTCATGTGCATTTTAGTTTCAAAAATTACAGGTTCAAATTTAAAAAAATTTAGTCAAATACTTATCTCAGAAATTACAGGTTCAAAGTCAAAAAAATATGTCAAAAACTTATCAACGACGGGATCAATCACTAAATTATTTGTTTGATGTATTGGTTCTGTTTGTTGGCATTCTAGGTCACCCTTTGTATTTGCAACAACGACCGCTAAAGCAAGTGTAGATGCAATAGTCTAGTACTCAATGACAAGGACTTGCCGCTTTGCAGCCTCCCTTGTTTATTAAGATATTATTCACTAGCAATTGCACCGGGAGGTGCAAAGGAACGCTGAAAGGAGACGTCCCAATGATGCAAGGGGGGAAAAGAAGGCAAATGTTGAGTTAATTCTTCTCCAACTCGTCCTAGGAGAACAGAGGGAGAAGAATAAATGGCCTCAAGGGACTGAAATCAACCGAATTCACTATCATGGCGTCTCTAGTAACATAGCAATGGAATGCAGGCTTTCGGGAGGGCGTATACTTGTTATTGCTTGGGGTTATGGTCTAAGAAGTTCGAACATCAAAATATAATGAGAGGATATTGCCTTTTAATACAGTTTACAAGGGGAAGATTTCTATCAATATTCAAGCACTTTATAAAAGAGAGAGATAGCCTTTGTGCATTATTCAAAGGATATTCAATTGTTTTTTATTATTATCGAATAAATTAAATGTTAAAAGTAATTAAATAATAATTAAATTTTGAATGTATATATTTATTTTATTTTTAATAATTACATGCTATGATAAGAAAAGATTTCAAAACCAATAAAAAAAAGAAAAAAAGAAAATAAAAATTAATTAAATAAATAAATAAATAGAAATAAAATAAAATAAAGATATAATTAAAATTAAAAATAAAATAGATAAAAATAAATAAATAAATAAAATAAAATAAAAATTAAATTCTTAATTACAAAAACAAGAATATAATAAATAAATAAATAGAAATAAAATAAAATAAACATTAATAAATAAATAAATAAACAAACAAATAAATAAAATGAAATAAAAATAAAATTACATAAATAACAAATGAATAATATTAAAATTAAAAATAAATATTTTTATTAAAATAAATATAAATATTTAAAATTTAAAATTCTAAAGTTTGATTATGTGGTTTTCTGCACAGACGTGTAATCCCCCACACCTGGTTTCTTGTTTACATTTATAGATGAATAGACTAAAAAAATAAGCTTCGCCCTCTCTGATGTTTCGTGGTCAATGATCGCACGGCCTCTAAGAAGTCAACAAACCCTCACACATACGGCCCCAAACAGTCATGAACTCCACGAAGATGAAGCATCGTGATAAGGACGCTGAAGGAGAATTCTAACTCCTCATCTGTATCTGCCGTTTTTCACACTCACAGTTCCTCTTCAAATTCTGATCGCTCTGCATCCATTCAGCAATCCACCCATTTCATATTTAGGCGATGATGCCTCTATTTCATTTGGTATTCCCCCATTCAGCTCTTTAATTCCAGGCATTCTCACCATGCTTTTTTCTTCAATATACTCCGCTTCTGCATCTGTGATCTTCGGCGGAATGTAAGAGGGTTTTATCGCCAACGAAATCTGACATAAATTCAGCACCAGCCATGGCTTACAACACTGAGAATCGGACTGGCAGCCAGGCCTGGAATTTCAAGTTTTCTATGCCCGTCAAATTAAATTTTGATGACGTTTTGGCATTTTTTTTGCCTTTCATTTTACGTTCTATTTAAATTTGTGAGTGTCGACCTTTCCCTATCTAGAAACTCTCTTTCAAATACTTGTACATCTCAATTTATTTTAATCTCCCTATGAAAGTGCCTTGTTTCATCCTATGTCAGGATATATGTTTGGTCATGTCCCAACTTCCTTTAATCTTCCTCTTAGAGTACCTTGTTTCTCCCTAAGTTAGCGTACAACCATACTTTTAAGATTTTATAAAAAAAATTTAGTATTGGAAGTTAACAATTTTGATCATATACATAAATTTTAACATTTGAAAAAATTAAAGAAAATCATATAATTAAGATGATGAGGATCCTCTAGTAGATGATATAGAGCTATTTTTTTCAAATATCAAGAAATTTAATTATTATCTTTTCTTTATAATTTATTTAAATCCATTAATATACTACATATGAATTTTTTAACAAATAATTACATGTTTAAATATTTATTTATAACTTATTTTGACTTACAGATAGGCACACACATCTTTATTTACTCATTGCATATTTTATTTTCTGAATTCTCACCAAAATCTTTTTATTTTTACCAAAATAACTTTAATCCCTAAGAGTTCACTTTCAACTAAGTGTGAACTATTTAAATTATAAATCTAATAATGATAGCTAAATATTTTTAAAAATATTTATATATCTTTTCAACTAATTTGATATCTATTACACATATTTGGAACACATTATTCCTAAAACCATAAAACTGAAAATTGTAAATAGTAAACAAACTCTACAATCTACTAAATAATCAACTTATTTCTACATTTAAACATTATTAACTAATCATTTTCATAATATCATAAATATAAACATATGGTAAGCTCATCTTAAAAAATTATATTCACATTATTTTCTATATCATAGACTAAATATACAGCCCAACCCATAAAACAAAATAACCATTTCTATTAAGCATTACACTAAACAATACTATTACATATTCTATTTATATACTCAATACCAATACAAGTTGCATATTCCAAATACAACTATATTAGATGTAGTTGAGAATCTAAATAGATACATTAATTAAATATGAGCTTGTAACATCTTCTTATTATTTTTTAAAAAAGAAATTAACTACCGTAAAAATAAAGTTGATTCCAAAGCATTTAGTTAAAACTACAAAAAAAAAAATAACAATAGTCAAAATAAGCACTGCACCCAGAAAAAAAATAGTCAAATTAAGCACGGGCAGTTTCGAATGTTTGTGTCTGACATGTTTCTCTCAGTAGTAGTTTGATTTTGCACCATAATCTTTAGGGGCTAGAAAACCCTAGCAATTTTTGAATTATTTTTCTAATTTCTTGACATTTTTTGTAACTTCACTAATTTTCGCCTTTTCAAGATGGTAATTATGTCATTCACTATGGAAAAAATTACAAGCTATTTTTCTAATATCTCAGACATTTTTTTAACCTGAGATGATATATTAATCCCCTGCTTCCCAGTGGATCATGAAGTTGACTAATAGTCTGCTCTTACTGCACGCTCAAATTCTCCGCTTGATATTTGGCCTCAGACAGTTAGCCCAATGTAATCTGCAACTTTTCCCCAGATTTCAGTGACCCAGCTTTCTGCGGGAGAGCCTCCAACTGCCATGGCCTTGCTCCAATATGTAAGTAACAACCTTCTGATCTTCTTCATGAAGCGTCGATGGGCCCCTATTGAAGCCAAATTTTTAGCAGCAAGAAGCACTACTCATTATTTCCGATTTGGTGTGGCTTCTGATAAGCCTCTCGCCCCTTTCTAACAGGAAAAGATGTTGTCGAATTAAACACTCCAACTACCCTCCACATCACCAGTTGTTCCTCTACTTCTATTTCTCGATCGCACTTCTTTGTCGATGTTGGAAGATGGCGCGAATGGAACCAGAGGGAGAGTGTAGAACAGTTGACGGTATCCTAAGGAACAAAAACAAGCCCACTGCCCCTCTGAATGTTATAGGCACCAAAAAATGCATGTATATTTTTCAATAACGTACTAGCTTACAGTTCGATGGCTGAATTCACATTCTTGATGTTGACTTAGATGACAAACTATTTGTTCATTGTTTCCGTGGACGAGATCTCCGCTCATAAAGTTCGACTCTAAAAAAGGAGTATAGCAAGATAATTTTTTATACGATTCAAATCTATGAAAGAGTGGCAGGCTCCAGCCCCATTTGAGGAAGCGGTACCTTATGCATTTTCGTTATGACTGAGCCTAGTCTTACTTTGGTGTTTTTAACTTACACGAGTACTATAAATTTTGACGGGAACAATCCAGAATTAAACGTAAAAATGAAGGTTACTGATTTATGAGGCACGTCAAACTTGACGGGTAAAAATTTCTAGCAACTGTCAAATACGTCTTAAAATACAAAATACGTCCTGTAGGACGTCAAATTCCAGGCCTGCTGGCAGCGTGCCGCTCACCGATATCGACCATAATTACAGAGGCCTGTATCCGCCTTACGGACTCGGCGGCAATTTCAATTACCCGCCGAAAATGCTACGATCGGGATCTTCATGCTAGCCGCTTTCGTGGTTCTCTTTTCCCTCATTTTGTTCGTCTTCGTGATCTGCATCTACGCCGGTTTGCGCCGCAGGGAATACCGAGGAATCTCTGTGTCTCCACGGACCAATAACTCTTGGCGCCGTGGATATTCCTTCGCGCGAGAGGATCCCTTGAGCCTCCTCAACGTGGGTTTGGATGCGCGCGTGATCGAATCTCTGCCCGTCTTCGAGTACAAAGCCCAGAGCTTCAAAGACGCACAGGAATGCGCAGTCTGCCTGTCCGAATTCGAGGAAACTGCGCAAGATGTGCACGTTGCAGTTTCTATCTCCTTCCAGAGTGGAGGCGTCCATGAATATTCGAACAGAGGAGATGTCAAAGTTGGTGCGTCGCCTGTTCGAGAGATGCACGAAGATGGGAATTAAAGAGCGCGAGGGTTCGGCTGTTGTGAACGTGAGAGAGATTGTGGTGGAGCACAGGCGGACCTGCGACTTGACAGCAGCACGGCCCAGTTTGTGGGCTGCGTGGCAAATACCCTGATGACAACTGTCAAATTCTAAGTGGCCGTAAGAACGATGAGAATGCGTTCTCATTGGCCGAGCGAAAAATCGCATTCGAAAATCCCATAAAGGGAACGCTTTCAGCGTAATTAATGCTTTGTACTTTTAAACTAGTATATTTAGTAATGATGTTGTGTACTCTTAAATTAGTATATTTAGTAATGTCACATCAATTTTTAAATTTTTAAAGATGCAAAAATATATATCCTAAGAACTTTTATGTGGGCTAAGCTCTTTTATTTTTATGCTTTAGTGGTACATGTCACCATGTCATATTATTATATTGGCCGGAGTAGTTATGACACATTAGTTATTTTCTTTGATTGTATATTAATTTAAATTTGATAAAAAATTGGTATACTTTCTCAATGATTTAACTTTAATATTTTTGTTATTATTATTTTATTATAATTTAAATATATTTTAACATCGTTCAAATGTTATTTCTCAATGATGATGGTCTGCGCAGATTGTATCTCTGCAATGATGCTCAATTTTTTATTGATTTCGAGAGACTTCTTCCGATATAAGGTATTGTGCTTGCTTCGTGAAAGACTTCATTTTATTAGAGCAGGGTATGTTGGCTTCTGTTCCATTGAAATTTTATTAGCACCAACTCCATAGTCATTCAATTAGATGGAGGGTGACCATTTCTGTGATGAATGACAACAAAAATGTCAAGTTACATGATTGTCTTTTTTCAATTATTGTGATTTTTATTATACAAATAAAAGGAATGTAGAATTTATTATAGTTATTTATGAGATCCGTGTAAATCACATTTACTTTCACATTTTTGTTAACATGTCTTCTTATTATTCTTGCTTTAATTTCACACTCTCTCAACATATAAATACCTTATCTTAGAACTTTATTATAACATAAAAAATAAATTCAAATATATTATAAAAATTCATTCAACAATAAGTCATTGTACTTTAAATTAATAAATTTACAGTCATAAATCAAAACCTTCTTGTCTACATATGGATAAAAAAAATCCTTTATAGTTAATATAAAATTAAATCAAAATAATTGTTTATACAAAATTAAATTTATAGCCATGTTAATTTAACCGATAAATTTACACAAAAATTTCAAGGTCATATATTCTATTTTAGTGAGGTTACTTTAGATTTGGTATGCAATGTCGAGCTCTATTCACTATTATAGTGGATCGATTTTACTTACCCTACCATTTGTTATCACTCTAATAATTCTTAAGTTGTGAGATTTTTTGTTTTTAGTCAAAGAACATTAGAGGTAATCACAAACCATCTTTTAAACTGTAAGATATAGCCTTCTTAGGGTTCAGAGAGGGCTCTTTCTATAAGATTTAACTTTGTTTTAATTATATGATATTAGGCTAGTTATGATGTGCAAATTGGTTTTGGTTTGGTTTGGTTTGGTTGGAAAAATCACTTAATGAGATGGATAGTGATAGATATGTTTGTCCATTGGGCTAAGGAGTCAAATGTCAAGCAGCTAGGACTAGGATCAAGGTCAAAAAGTCAAATATTTTCAGGGAAAGATAGATAAGTCATTGAAGATCTTGGAAGGCTGATTGGTGAAGTGGTTTGATTAGGATAAAGAGCAATCAAGGATTCTTTGATCCGGATAAGGAAGGAGAAGACAGGGGTCATTCGAAAAAGGGAGCAATTAAGGGTTCCCTACTCTGGAAATCAGTAGAAAACATAGAAATGATAACTAGTTAAAGACATGATGCTTTTAACAAATCCTGTAATAATTCTCTTGGTTCATCATTCAAATTTAGAGCACATGTATGGATGCATGTAAAACATGAGAAAATAAATGAAGACAGTAGAGAGTACTTCACTTCAATGGCTCATCACATGAATCCTGAAATATGATTCTAGATGATTTGATCCAGTCTGCTACTTGAACTTGCTACAAAAAGCCTCCAGGTACAACAAAAATGACTATAGAAATCTTCAGCAATTTATTCCACAATAATACTTCAAAAGATGAATTATATATACAAAAGTCTTTACAAAATATCCTAGAATAATCATAGGATTTTTCTAAGGAAAATAAAATATTTTTTACAAAAAATACTGACAGTTGCTTAACAACTTAGCAAGCCATCCTATTTATCCAAATAAAATAGAAATGTAGTTTTGGATTGGGTTTAGTTGACTACTTTGCTGTCTTCAACGCTGGCACAAGATATTTCAAATTTGTTTTGAAATATAATCTTCTTATCTAATACTCTTTCATATAATACTCTTTAATCACTTATACACTTTAACCACTGTTTAACTGCCTTACTGTTGTAATTTTCTGTTTTGACTATGTAAAATCAGCCAACTATTTTTATCCTCTTCTCTGCAATTTGTCTTTTACAGTAAGTCAGTGAGTGATTCACAAGATTCTTCATCAGGAATTTTGATCTCTTTCAGCTTCCTAAAGTTCTCATCTGCCTCAGTGTACCTAGAAAATGTTGCTTTTATAACAAATAGGTGTTTTATCTCATGCTGTAGACAAAACAAGTCTTCAAAATTTTTATGTAAAACTTTTCCTGTAGGAATTCCTTGTCTTTTTGTTTTGTCTACCTTCTCTTTTTGCATAATCTCTTATCTCCTTGTTGTAGTCCTCTTGTGGCATGAGTTTATCGTTAATAACTAGGATGTTTGGCAAAACTCTTTGCCTCAAGATCTTAAATTTAACCATAAATTTACTTATGGGCATATTCATGTTTTCACACTTTTCTTCTAGTTGCTTCATCAAATTATTATTTGAAATTACTTTTCTTATTTCAAGGATTGTCTCTGTTCTATCAGTAATTTCTATCTCCTCTAGTTCTTTCTTGTTCTCATTGTTGAGAAATTTGATTAATTCTAGGGCCTGTTCAGGTTTTGCACCTAGTTCCTCCTTTGTTTTCTGAATCTCTTCTTGGGTTGCCTTAAGTAAATCCCTTTGCTCATATATTACCTACATTGATGGCCAAACATCATTGATGGATTCAATGATTTTACTCCATAGTTGGTTCTTTACATAGGACATTGGTTCCTTCAAAGTCAAATCCTTTTGTAGATTCTTCAACTCAACATTTAACCTATTAGCCCTTTGTTCTTTAGTTTTGGCATTGATTTGGGCTAGATTTTTAGTGTCTTCCAGATTTTTAGTCACTTTTTTCAACCTATTGATTTCATTGGTTTGAAGTGTCATTTCCTCCATGGCTTTGATAAGCTTACTCACTCCATCTGTTGGTTGTACTGTTGATGTAGATGTCTCTGTAGCTGAGGTAGTAGAAGATGTAACTGGCATTTCCATGGCCAGTGGTAATTTTGGTGCCAAATATTCTGCGAGAGTTGAAGGAACAAATGTAGTTGCCATCAGAATTACTGTTGGAACTTCCTGTGATTTTGTAGTTTCTCTTTCGTGGAAAGGGTTGTCCATTTGGATTTCCATCTCTTTTATCTGTGCTGTTAACTATAAAATCAAGTTCATATATTATGTTGTGAAACTAGCTCCAAAAAGAGAAGAAAAGAGATATCAACGCCTCAGAAATAAGCCACTTCGAGGGGGCAACCTTCAATACATTACATGAATGAACAATTCTTGGATGATACAATTTACAAAAATTCCTTTCTATATATAGGAGTCCTTGGAGCCATAATGTAATCCTAGTGGGCCACAATGTAATCCTAGCCGACCTAACAATAATAATTTAAAGGCACAATAATAACAAAATGGGGGTTACAAGGGTACAATAATAACAATAAGGGGTTTACACTAACAATAATAAGGGGCTATACTAGTGATATAGGGACCTAACCTGCCCCTCTCCTTCAAAAAAAGTGTTGTCCTCAACACTTGAGTAGCTCCGGGTGCTTCTGTATAAAATTCTCATCCTCCCATGTAGAATCTTCAGTGGGTAAGTTCTTCCACTTGATGAGATACTCTGAAATTGATCAATTCTGTAGCTGTCGAGTTCTTGTTTCCATGACCGCTTCAGGTTCCAATATGATTTTCCTTCCTCATCAAGTTCTGGCAATATTGTTTGAACTGGAATATTTTCACCTATAACCTTCTTTAAGCATGAAACATGGAAAACTAGATGTACTCACGAAGAGGCAGGAAGCTCCAATTTGTATGCCATAGTACCAATCTTTTGCAACACCTTGTAAGGACCATAGTAATTTGGTGATAATTTATTATCCTTCTTAGCTTGCTTGAGGGACATTTGTTTGTATGGTTGTTGCCGTAAAAATACCCAATCTCCTACATAAAAAATTCTCTCGCTGTGATGTTGATCTGCCTATTGTTTCATTCGATTTTGTATGAAATTCAGGTTATCCCTTAAGAGTTGGAGAACTTCTTGCTGATGCTCGATGTGATCTTCCACTGCTTGAACCTTCAAATTTTCTCTTAAAGATGATGTGATGGATGGTGGATGATATCCATAAAGTGCCATAAATGGGGTCATTTTGCTGCAGTATGGAAGGAAGTGTTATACCACCATTCAGCGAGAGGTAACCACTTGACCCATTGTGTTTGTTTATCAGATACAAAACAACGAAGATATCATTCCAAAAATTTATTTACTATCTCAGTTTGACCATCAGATTGAGGATGATAAGATGAGCTATGAGCTAATTGAGTACAAAAACAAGAGAATAAATCCGTCCAAAAATTTCCAGTAAAAATGGGATCTGTGTCGCTCACAATAACCCTTGGGCTTCCATGTAGCTTTTGAATTCTGTCCATAAATGTAGTAGCAACTGTACTTGCTTCAAATGGATGAGATAATGCACAAAAGTGTGCATACTTGGTAAGTCTATCAACTACCACCATGATGACACTCTTTCCTTCGGACTTAGGTAAACCTGTGATAAAATCCATTGAAATCTCCTCCCAACGTTGACTTGGAATGGATAAGGGTTGTAGAAGTCCTGGGGTCTTAATTGTTTCCACTTTATTCTGCTGGCAAACCAAACATTCCGCCACAAACTTTCGAATATCAGATTTAAGGCCATCCCAAAAAAATTCTTTCTTCACCCTGTGGTAAGTTTTTAAAAATCCTGAGTGTCCTCCTAAAGGAGAAGTGTACAATTCCAGAAGAATCTTTTGTTTTAGTTGGGAATTCTTGCAAAGATATAAGCGATCTTTGTACCATAAGGAATCATTTTTCCAACTAAATGTATCAGATGTACTAGGATCTTCTTGCAACTTTTGAATGAGTGTCCATACATCTTTGTCCTTCTTCCATTCATCTCTTGCTTCAGTTATCCAATCTGGTTGGATAATAGAAATGGCACAAAGCAATGCTTCCACCTCTTCATTCTTTCTTGAGAGTGCATCTATAACAACATTAAGCTTTCCTTTTTTGTAGATTATTTCAAAGTCATAACCCAACATCTTTGTGACCCATTTTTGCTGATATTCTGAAGATAGTCTTTGTTTCAAAAAGTGTTTAAGACTATCATGATCAGTTTTTACCTTGAAGTGTCTTCCCATTAGGTAAGTTCGCCATTTCTTTAGTGCATGCAGTATTGCTAACATTTCCTTCTCATAAATAGGTTTCTGTAAATACTTTCCTTTGATTTGACGACTTTCAAAAGCAATGGGTCTTCCTTCCTGCATTAAAACTGCACCAATTCCATTTCCTGAGGCATCACATTCCACAATAAAGGTTTTTGTGAAGTCTGGTGTAGCTAAGACCGGTGCTAGGCACATTGCCTCTTTAAGACGTTCAAAGGCCTTAGTTGCTTCAGGAGTCCATGAAAATGCATATTTCTTCAGTAATGTTGTTATAGGTGTTGCTATTCTCCCATAATTCTTAACAAACTTGCGATAATACCCTGTTAACCCGAGAAATCCTCGCAACTGCTTTATGGTTGTGGGGACTTTCCATTCCTTAATGGCTTTAATTTTGTTAGGGTCTACTTTAACACCCTCGTAAGATACAATATGACCCAGATATTCCACCTCTTGTACTCCAAAGAAACATTTGGATTTTTTTGCATATAATTGTTTCTCCTGCAATAGTTTGAGCACCCTGTCAACATGTTCAACATGATGCTTCCAAGACCTACTATAGATTAGTATATCATCAAAAAATACTAGCACAAATTTTCTAAGAAGGGTTTGAAAATGGAATTCATCAACCCTTGAAATGTAGAAGGTGCATTGGTAAGGCCAAAAGGCATGACCAAAAATTCATAATGACCCTCATGAGTTCGAAATGTTGTTTTTGGAATATCTTCAGTCTTCATTCTAATTTTATGATATCTTGAACGAAGATCCAACTTGGTAAAATAAATTGCTCCATGTAATTCATCCAATAATTCATCAATCACAAGAATGGGAAATTTATCTTTAATGGTGAGCTTATTGAGTTCCCTATAATCCAGACACATTCGCCATGATCCATCCTTCTTGTGTACCAATACGACAAGAGAAGAGAAATAACTTTGACTAGGTTGAATTATACCTGCCTCTAACATTTTTGCAATCATACGTTCAATTTCGCTCTTTTGGACATAAGGATATCTATAAGGCCTGATCTTTGGAAGAACACTTCCTAGAATCAAATGAATAGCATGATCATGATCACGAATAGGTGGGAGTCCTTTGGGAGTTTCAAACACCTTGGAATGATTGTCCAGGACTTGTTGGAGATCTGCAAGAATAGATGATTTTGATGTTGGAACTTCTAGTGAGCATAATTGTGCAATTACGCCTCGTTGTTATTTCTTTAGAAGCTTTGTCATGACATTAGAGCTTATTATCCTTCCTGGCTTCCTTTCTATATCTCGTAATTCAACTTCCTTTCCTTCTAGAAAAAATTTCAAGAAAAGTTCTTAAAAATTAAAAGCTACCATCCCCAAAGATTGTAACCATTGTACTACTAGTACAACATCAGCACCTCCCATAGGAATGGAAAGAATTGGACTAGTCAATACATATTCCCCCATGGTTAGCTTGATATTATGGCATTTCCTAGAGAAATTTATAGTTCCTCCATTTGCAACCATCACTTGAAATTCTGGTGCTGGGTATAGGAAATAATTTAATTCCTTGGCTACCTTACAATGAATAAAATTATGGGTGCTACCTGAATCAATCAACACTATTACCTTTTTCTTCTTGATCTGTCCTTCTATCTTGAGAGTTTGAGGAGTGGTAATTCCAGCCAGTGCATTACACGATATGGTCTAATTCATTTCTTCCTATTCTAGGGCTGGTTCCTGGTGTATATCCTCTTCTTGTTCATTTTCTTCTTCTTCTTCACAATCTATGTAAAATAATTTCTTTTCAGCACACTTATGACCTTTAGTGTATTTTCTATCACAAATGTAACAAAGCCCTTTTGCTATTTTTTCTTCCATTTGTTATGGTGTCAACCTTGTAGGTTGTGGAAATCTAGGTGTAGCAACACTTCCTTCTTTATAGAATTGAGTGGTAGGCTTCCTTGTCACCATAATTTTACATTCAACTTTTCTTGCCAATCTGAATGCCTTCTACAATGAATCAAGTTCCAAAACATGAACTTCATGTTGGATGTTATCCTTTAGTGTGCCTATGAAGAGATCAATCCTGTGTTCCTCTGGAATATTAGTTACCCTTATATTCAATTTTTGGAAGTCCTCAATGTGCTACCCCACTAAACCCTTTTGTTTGAGATTTATCAATTGGCTAAAGAAGGTGTTGCTCCTTGTATCCTCATAATGTGCTATCATTTCCTCTGTAAAAATAGACCAAGTGACAATTTTTTTATGGGAGCAAAGCCATCGATACCATACAAATGTATTTTGTTCTAAATGTAAAGTTGCAATGCGTACCTTCTGTGTGTTTTGCACGTTATGGAGATCAAAATATTGCTCCATATGTAGTATCCATGTTACAGGATCCTTTCCTTCAAACTTCCTCATATCCATCTTTGGAATATGGTGGTTCTTCCCGCCAACATTAGAGTTTATGAAATCACGATTAACATTAATTTTGTTCTCATCACGAGGTTCTTCTACTATATTTTCACCATTAGGAAACGTTTCTTGTATCAACTTTGTCAAACCTTCCATGTCTGCTTTTAGAACATTCTTCATGTTTTCCATTTTCTCATCGATCTTAGCTTCCATGCCATCCATCTTAGATTCCATGCTAGCCTCCATGCCATCTATCTTAGATTCCATTCCATCTATCTTAGATTCCACGCCTTTCTTCAAACCATCCATCTTAGTTTCCACGCCTTTCTTCAAAGCTTCCATGTCATTTTCTGTTGCTCTTTGCGAGAGCGAAATTTGTTGCACTTTCTCTTGTAATTTTGATATGTCATGTTGCCATTCTTCGTCTTCGTGAGTCATAGTAGAGCTTTCCAAAGGCTTAATGGGTGTTGAATTATTTTTAGGGGCCATTTTATAATCCAATATTGATATATATTCTATAATATTCCCTTGCAATCAATTCAAGTTGATTCTTCAAACAAGACTTATGCAATTCGGAAAAAAATTACACACCTTTTACTTGCTTTTGTGGAGCTCGATATTGAAATTGGATTATCTCTGTGATTGTAGCTCTTTAATATCTGAAATTCATCACTAAAGTCGCCCTCTAAATTCTCTTTTGAATGCCATAGGTCCGACTTGATTTGGATTCTCCAAGACAAATTTATGTCCAATATCCCACAATGACCTAATTATGGACTGGTTCAGTATAGCGAAATTGTACGGCTTACCACGTGTCACTGTTTCGTCCTTCACCTCTGAAATTGATAGCCAAGAAACTGCAGTCCGTGTGATTTCTACCAATTTTTACAGCACTCCAATCCAATGCTCAGAGAGAGAGAGTTATTGAAATTTTCACATCACCTCTTTGAGATGAAATTCGGGAGCTTGAAAAAGCACTACCTTCCATAGATCATATCTCCCAAAATATTGTGAACGAAGCTCTGAATTTTTTTGACGAGTTTCCTTAGGATTTCAGCTTCGCACCATAAAATTTTTAGATTCTGAACCTTAGTAGAAAAAACGTTATAGTGCAAATGCCACGATGACCTGTTTAGGAGCCTGAAAAAAGACCTAACTTCCATAGATCATATCTCCGAAAATATTGTGAACCAAGCTTTGAAATTTTAGAAAATATTCCTCAGGATTTCAGCTTCGCACCCTAAAAATTTTAGCTTCTGAAACTTCGTAGAAAAACAATTATAGCGGAAATGCCACTATGACCTGTTTGGAGCAGCGAAACCCTAGAATCCAAAGCTTTGATACCAAATGTTGTGAAACCAGCTCCAAAAAGAGAAGAAAAGAGATATCAATACCTTAGAAATAAGCCACTTCAAGGGGGCAACCTCCAATACATTACATGAATGAAAAATTCTTGGATGATACAATTTACAAAACCTCCTTTCTATATATAGGAGTCCATGGGGCCATAATGTAATCCTAGCGGGCCACAATGTAATCCTAGCCGACCTAACAATAATAATTTAAGAGCACAATAATAACAAAATGGGGGTTACAAGGGTACAATAAAAACAATAAGGGGTTTACACTAACAATAATAAGGGACTATACTAGTGATATAGGGACCTAACATATCATCTTTCTGGTTTACGTCTTGCACAATTTCTTTGGCTGGTGGATGTTCTATTGGTGGAAGCTTGAGTTGTTTTCTAAGTGCTGCAATGTTAGCATTAATTTTCTTCACCAATTATTCTGCAGCCTTCACATTTGCAAGATCATATCTTGCTTGAATAACCAACTCTTCTAAATACTTAATCCTAAGATATTTAGCATATGAGGAAGCCTTATCCATCTTCATTTGATCTCTCATATTTATTATTGTATTCTGAAGCTTTTTGGCACTCATTGCCTTTGTAGTAATGGTAGAATAAAGAATCTCAAAAGTTTGTCTATGGAACTCAATTTGATCTAATGCGTTAATACTTTCTGTAGGTACTTCAAGGTAACCTTTTTTGTAATCTGCTGCCATTTTGGGAGTCTTTACTATTGGTTGAAGCATTGACATAATAAAATTCTTGTTTGAATAATCAAAAGCTAATAGAAGTCTATTATGGATCCCTGGTGTTTGTTTTAAATACTGAGAATAAATCTCATTCTTGATTTCTTCATTCTTGGTCTTTATCTGCTTATATTTCTCCCTGATGTCAATATCTTTATCCTCTACTGACCATGAGGAGGATGCTTCCATATTCTGCTACTTATCAAGCATTTGTGTGTCTAAATTATTTTTATCCTGCTCATTTATAATGACCGTAGCATCATCTGTGTTTGTCTCTGGAACACCTATGTCTTCCACTTCTATGGTCTCCTTTTCTTTATCAACTAGATTAAGCTTATGTTAACGGGAAAACTTGTCTGGCCAACAGTAGGGGATCTCCCCGGTAGAAAGTCCCAATTAGACCTTGAACCGTTTGGAGTAGGGATCCCGTCTGGGGTGTGGGTCCGGCTACCGCTTAACATGCCTTCCCTTCGGTCTCAAAAGAACCTGATTGGACCTGTGGACACACACTTATTCACATGATACAGAATACATGATTGATGCATTAGACACGAATCAAACACTATGCATAGCAGGATTATAAATAAAGCATGTACACCTCAAGAGATGTCATTAGAAACACATCTTTGGGGGTACTGCTTGTCAGGTAATCTGACCACGAAATAAATAGTTCTTTATGGCGAGATGTCCCTTTACTTTCCGAAAGATAAAACGAAATGCTAACAAAATAGTTCATTAAAATTCATTAATAGAATAGATGATAAATTGAACATCATTGATACAACACAGGTAGCCATGATGCATAAATTATGACATAAAGAGTGCAGCTTCATTAATCATAGGATGTTCTGAAACTGTACAAGGAATACACACAGTGTTCACGCGGAAAAACACATCATAACCATAGGGTGTTTTAGCAAGTATCTGTATTCATATGCACAAGAGTATAATATTTCAATACAATGCCCTATATCTCTTGAGTTTCCAAAAATAAAAGCCCTTTTACAAGTTCTCGAAGGAAGTATTTATAATGCAGAAACTGCCCTTCGGGCTTCCTTGATCTTTCATCTTCCCGACTGTTGGGCTGCCTTGCGACCTAGTCCTTTTTGCGACCTGCGACCTGAGCCACTGTTGCGACCTGCGACCCGAGCCGCTGTTGCGACCTACGACCTGCCTGGGTCGCGGGGTCGCAAAAGGGAGGACAATTGAAGAAATGCGACCTTGCGACCTTGCAACTAGGTCGCTGGGTCGCGGGGTCGCAAAAGGCGGAAAAACCAGAGAGATGCAACCTTGCGACCTTACGACTAGGTCGCTGGGTCGCAGGGTCGCAAAGGCAGCAAAAACAGAGAGATGCGACCTCGCGACTAGGTCGCTGGGTCGCGGGGTCGCAAAAGGCGGCAAAAACAGAGAGATGCGACCTTGCGACTAAGTCGCTGAGTCGCGGGGTCGCAAAAGGGAGGACAACCGAAGAAATGTGCCCTTGCAACCTTGCGACTAGGTTGCTGGGTCTCAGGGTCGCAAAGGCGAAAAAAATCGAAGATTTACGACCTGCGACCTTGGGCAGATCAGTGAGTTCCTTTTGTCTTTTCTTTCAAAGATCTCATGATCTTGTTCTCTTGGGGCTAGCCTTGGCCTTCGTCATGAAACGACAACTGCTATTTGCTGGTGGTGTCATCTCCGCGCTAAGGGACTTTGCATGTGATGATAAGTGGATAGAATGGTTTCTGTTTCGAGCAAGATACTGAAAATTCGCATAGCACGAGGTTTTGAGTTTGATATGAAACCTAGATCTGCGTCCTTCGGAGAGAGCTAGCAGTTTTTTCAATTTGGGTCGACATAGCTACTCCAGCATCTTCTCATATAACCTGCAAATAAGTGGATTTAAATCAGCCATATGTATATATATCTACACATGTTAAGGAATGAAAAACACGATAACTTTATCATAGAAAAATTAATTGGACCCCTGTATGGTCAGGCACTATGTCACTATGTCATCGGAGTGAATGGTGCAGGCTCTTCCTGTGCCTCTTCGACTACTGCAAATGCATCTTAGTATGGTTGTAGACCGAGCTTGAAATGCAGACTCAATTGATGGGCAGTGTCGGCTTGGGCAACATGCTCTGTATGCCTACCGGGACATGCATTATGATATGCACTAACAAAACATTTTCCAATCCTTGAGGCGCGCTCACGATATTCTTGGGATGAGGCTACGGAAAACCCAAACGTAGCCATGAATTCAGAATAGTTGCAAAGATTAGCCACGCACAGAAACTCGCTTTAAGGCAATGCCTTCACTAGAAATAATTCCTTGGGCTGCTAGTAAGGCCTGCAAATCACGTGTAACTGTAACCCAGCTCTGACCTTCAGCATAAATGGGCTGTATTCGTAACCTCGTGGGTGCTTTGGAGACACAGTTGAAGGCATTTCAGACTCACAGGTCATGGAGGTTATGCTGGACGCAGCGCACTGTAGAGGGCGCATATTTTCTCAGAAGTTTTGTTTGCCATGCTAACGCAACCAGAAGCGAAGGGATTCAACCCTTTTCTTGCACTGAATGTCAGCCAGGGTGAGCGTTATCACTGCATACCAGACTTTCAGCTCCTGTCGTGGAAATCAGCTGCACGGTTAAGTGCTCCATCTTCGTTTCTCTATTCAATGATGCGTTATAGTCGCAACACCATCTCCATGCAGACCTACGCGTTGACCTATCTCTTTTACTATGGCTCTTGCTAGTGCAATGCTGGATTATAGGCATTCTGTTCCCATGGTGAGCAGCTCATTCCTTCATGAGCCTGCAATAGAAAATGTACTGAATGAATCTGCGTGCGATGTGATGATCCGATTTTTTCCAACGCTTTTGGACAGAGTGGAGATAGCTCGATGTGGTCAGTAATGGAAATATTGATAGCATATTTCTAAATAGGAATAGCACAGGTCATTTTTATAAAGATTCTCTCCCAGAAAACCGCCGTCAGAGCTGCAAAAATCAGATTTTGTCCATTCTTCTGAAAGTAGCACATCATGCCTTTTATGGCGCTGGCTTTTCGGTCCGTGCCTTTAGTTGCAATGCATGAATTATGCGCGGTATATACAACGGTTTCCATGCAGACTTGGGACAGACACATGGAAGATTTCATCCATGCAACGCACCATGGTTACTACGTTGCAGCCACATGTTTATTAAAATATCTTGCTCCCTGTTCAAACCAGCCTTTGACCACTACATATATACCTTGCTCCAATGTTTCATTATGGTTGAAACATCTTCCAATGAACGTTGGGCTCTATGCCACGTGGCCACGTCTTTAGATTATCGAACGTATGTATATCTGCTCTAAACTTTTAAAATAGGGTGAAAATCGCGCTGATGTTTTCATATAATCCTGCAATTCTTCTGACCAGACTGTTTGATGGTCGTTACAATGATGGCCACTATAGGTTTGTTTAAAATGTTTTGCTTCACACTTTGAACGTAAAGTATTTGACTGTCATATAATATATCTGCTCAGATGTTTTATCATAAGTGAAAATGTGCCATCAATCATGCCATCGAACATTTAAATTTGTGCAACGTGTCCATGGATGTTTGGTGTTGGGTTTCAAACGTAAGGTTGACCGCTCCATGCAACGTGAATATGTTACGTTTGACTCCATGCAATTCTGTTGGACTGTTGAATATATATATATATATATATATATATATCTGCTCCCAAATATTTACCATAGGCATAAACTGCTTTTGACCTTTTCGCCCATGGGTAACGCACCATAGTCATTACAAAACGTTACTATGGGTTTGTTACAATGCTTTCTCCACGAAAATTCCGACCAAACAGTATATATCTATTTTCAAAGAATAAAACTCGACCATTAGGAATGGCTACATCGAGTCATAATGCATTTTCATCTAATATTGACCCGCGTTTTAGTTGTAACGTTGACCACCATATATATATGACTGCTTGGCGCTCATGTCATGTTTATATGATATCATCCCTTTGGTCTAAAAAGCCCATGTTGTTTCGCACCCTTTGAAACATGTTTAAGAAAATGCAAGTCACACTACAAACTTGGATCACCCAATGTAAATATTCACTCAAAACCATCGAACTTTGCGCTCATTTCAACGTGCCATGGTTATCATAATATGTCATGCACTCCACGCCATGTTCTACACCAAACCTTTTAACACAAGTTGAACAACTCGGCATAAACATATTTGAGCCCAATAGTAATTTTCTTCATATAGTTTTATATGATTTTGATCCTTCATATGGTTTGGAAACCATATGTATTTGCGCCTTAACTCAATGTGTTAAAAATGTCACCTTGGTCCGCTGAAAGTGTACCAACTTATATTGTCCTCATATAGTTTTGCCCCACAATCTCTTATGGCTTTAAAACCACATGAATTTTGCCTTGGTTTAATTGTATAAAACCATAACTTTTGCATCCACCGTGAAGCTTGGTTTTAACAAAAATTGCTACTCAAAGGTGCATTTAGATATTGAAGTTGTGCCAACACTATTAATGCACCAATTGCCTGAACAATCAGCCTTAAATCTCACCAAAAAAACCTACCTCTATACTTTGATGGATGATGAGGCACTGAGAGAAGCAAATTCAAACTGAATCACCAAATTGACAGTGATGACCCCTTCGATGCTTATCAAGACGCATTCGAACCCGTGAACCATTTCATTAAACTGCGGAAAATAGAAGAAACCCTATATCTGTGCGATTGTCTTGTCACCATCAGCATGTGCGCTTTTGCATTGTATCTCGGCACGGAGAAGCCTTGAATGAGATCGTCGTTTTCCAGGGAAATCTTCTGAGTCGGTTTTGTTCACCGGGCTATACTTCAGGCTAGATTCATCGAAGTGGCGAAATATGTTCCTTTGCGTGCACCCATCGAGATTTAGATGGTATGGTATAGGATCTGGACACTTCCAAACAGAGCGTTTTTAAGCATCTGGTGCGCACTAGTGTAGAAAGCTCTCGCATCAACGACATAGAAGGTTCTCTCTGATCAACATGTATCACACCATCCTCCTTTTAACAGTACTAATCGTTTGCTCTTGCTCCTCCCCTATTCCGCAACTTTGACCTTGTCGTTGAGCCCAATTTTATTTCCCTTGATGTCGTGGCATGACTTAGGAGTTTGTCACCCATGGGGTCAACCTGCGTGGGGTATTACAACATCATAATTACTCTTCAATAATGATAACCACAGATAAAACACATGAAACTAACAAGCTTAAGAGAATCATTCAAGCAATATGCTTAATGACCTACAGCAGGAGGCGTTTACTCGTCAATACACACAAGGTTCTCGTTCAAACATACGCATGGCAATCTCATTACACATGGTACGACTGCGAAAAGAATGTTCGAGCGTACGCTAGATGATCCCTCCCACATATGGCGTGATTGCAATGACAACATCAAGTCATGGTGATGAGACAACTCATGAGGGGTTGGGGATAGGTCGCTGGGATGTAGTTGATTGCAGGTCGGGTGGAAGACTTTAACGCCTAAGCGAGCAGAGGGGGAACCTGAAATTTTAAATATACCCAAAATTTTGGGTGGTGTTGTAGCGGCTACAACAAATGGCGAACCACTGGTAGAATCCAGCATCTCTGTCAACATCATCATAATAGTCTGAGTCCGGATAATGATGCAAAGGAATATTGAACAAGTTCCGTGGGTACCCTTTGTACTACTTTGGCCCTTTACTGGTATGCCTAATCCTTGTGCCTCAACTAAGTCTCGCTAATCAAAAACACATCAAAGAGAAGGCTTACAGACACCAGTATCTTGTTGATGATGTGAAGAGAAAAACACTGGGTTTATTATTCTCAGGATTTTTAAAGTAAGCTTCTGGTGTTGCTCTGCTGCCAACAGGCCTGGACAGTACCCCGGTGGAGTCACTTCAAGAAATCACAAACGTTGCTCTGCTACCAGCGAGCCTGGTCAGTACCCCAGCAGAGTCGTTGCATTACCTCTCTGCACAGGAAGCCTTTCTCGATCCTTTACCCTTATTTGTTTCATGTGCTTATAGCACTTATTTTCATGTGCTCGTGGCACTTATTTTCATGTGCTCATGGCACTTATTTTTCATGGGTGGATGAGGGATCTCGACTTATTTTACGAGCAAGATAGGTTGTTTCTTGTTTTACAGAAACTGAAAGATATCCTGATTTGGGTTTACCCTTGTGCCAAACCTTCACATCCCATCCACCACCATAGGCGAAGCGTGCAAAACATGTCATTAAGATGTCCAACACTACACTGGGCACAAGGCTTAGGCTACAGGTATGGGTCATTCGAACTCATTAGGTCTCCCATAAGCAACCAGCTCGTATCTCCCTAGCTAAATGAGTTTATACTCATAGGCATCTTGTTGAGAATGCGACTTCAATGACTCGTCCTAAGAGAAAGCTGCCTCTTGGAATAGCCACCACCACCTCACGCCAAAACAATGGAGTTACTACTTCAGCAATTGGAGCAAAATAAGACTGCAAGGTGATAGGGTTGTAATGAGGGCTCGTGCAGTGGCAGGCAATATGACAGAAATGATGTGAGGAAGAGAGAGTACGACACAGTGTAAAAGGCGAGGCTCAGGATGCAATGCAATTCCATGTGCGAGAACAATCAACCAGTTGTAGGTGGCAAAGAGGCATAATACAAGCAATGATTATTTATGCAACATCAAGCAATTGAAAAGGAAATGAAAGAAAATACTTGTAACATGATGTTGCCTAAGATATTAATCGTAAACCAAAAACAACAAACACACTTTTAAACTATGCAGTAAAAACTTGGCAAGTAAACCTAATTAACTTGAACTTAAAAATTTTTTATTGCAGGTTCTAGCTAGCCTACACCTAAACCCTAGTTTAACCAATGATGCGGTCGGGTTATGTAAAATCAGTTTTCCAGTGTAGCCACCGCATTAATTTGCATCCTGCAATGACAACAATGATCAGGATCAGAGCCAGTATCCAAAAAAGTGTAGTAGCAACAAAACTTACCTGAGGAGTAGGTGCAACGGCAAGACGATCATAGATACTTGCCAAAGAACATGCCAGAAAATATTGTGCAAGCTGAATCCCACTCTCATCCTGATGCATAGCAATATGTTCTTGAAACTCAACATTTATAAACAACCCATCATCATTCATGCACAATCCTAGGTCTCACGGGAGGGGTTTAAGATGTTTCCTATTTGTACGCGCATCCACCGAATAGGTTTGGCCGAGTTGACCGGCAATCTCATCATGGTGTTGAGGACCATCAGTTTTATGGAACAGAAATAATAAGTAAGTGCTAGGCGAATTATAGATGCATGCGCATCCGAGTGTAGAAGACCTAGTTTCGAAAACCCTAGTCTGGGGTTGCTCCTGGGTTTGGTCAAGGGTATGGGGATCTGAATCCACATTTAGTGGAGCCCGAAATTCCTCACCACCTTGAAAAAACTCTGGACCTTCGAGCGGAGCGCTTCCCAACTTTGATGGTTGGGCGAGATCAACAGGCTAATGGATGTGATCATGCATTATGGTGAGTTGCAGAATGTCAGTGGGCTTTGTATCAATTTGGTCAAATGTTTGCACGCTGACTGATTGATAGATCGATATATCAGATTCTTTAGATTCGCCAAGGTAGGGTGGATTTACTGCAGTTATGCTGGGAGGAGCGTGGTATTTGGAGATCGTCATCTCAGAAACAACTTGCAGAAGTTGAAGCGCTTCGAATTTCTGATGGGTACTTGAATCTTCCCAAAGCGAATCACCGAATTCAGGTGTCTTCATAGGGTCAACAAAGAGATGCGAGTCATAATCTTGAGTGGTATGATTGAATATGTTTTCAGATAAGGAGTGATCGCTACAACCATTGATTTGATCAAGCTGGGTACCTGGCAAGTGAGGCTCCTCGGGAGTTACTAACTGGGATGGATCAATTAAGAGGACATTTTGAGGTTGCCCAGACAGGAAACTTCTCCTGTGGCTATCTAAATATTCCAGGTGAGAATGATCAGATCTAAAAGATTCATCAATTTTGAACTCTGAATGTGAGACACCACCTGCGTGCTTATGATTGTCGCCAATACTAGTATAAGGAAAATTTGAATGTCTTGAAGAAATTACTGGTGTGGCGGGATCGAGAAACCAACCGGGGAACATTGAACGAACAGATTGAGTCGCAGGGGCGTTAACCATACGAGGCTTTCCAACACGCACATTCAAAGGACATAAAGATCTGGCAGACCTTGTAAGGGAATCAACTTTATGCGGGGTAGGAGTCGATTCATAATCCGTATGTGAACCAGATTCATAGTCTGAATGTGAACTAGATTCATCATCCGAATCTGAACCAGATTCATAATCCAAATATGAACCAGATTCATAATCCGAATGTGAACCAGATTCATAATCCGAATGTGAACCAGATTCATCATCGAAATGTGAATCTGATTCATAATTCGAATGTGAACCAGATTTAGGACTAAGTTGAGGGAGACATCGAGTGGGCTCGGGGTAGGTTTCATGAGCCAAAAGAGATAATGAGTCACTGTGGTTTTCAAACTCTGATTCATCATGGTGTGTGTGGGATTCAAAGGTAGTGCAATAGGTATTATCTTCTTGCCAGTGTCTATCCTTGCTCAGGACTTTCGAGGTCACAACTCCACTGCCCGACAACTCAGGAGGAGGGGCGAGAATATCACCAATAGCAGTACTCTCCTTGGAGGCCTGAATGTGGTCTGGACGCGGGGAGATGGACACCGAAGTGTTAGGGAAAAAATCCGAATAGCCGGTAACTTGTGGGTCACCATAGGGAACACTAGGATCTAACTGAAATTGTTCAAGGGAAACGAGAATCACATACTTGAACTGTTTACTTAAACATTTCCAATCGACATCCCTCTCAGGGAACTCAAAACAATAATAAACAAATCTGATGGCGAACTCATCTAAAGATTCCTGAGGTTCCATTCTGATGTCATTTAACTTTATTACAACGTTATGAAGATCATACCTGTGAAAAGCTTGTTGTAATTCCCTCGCAAGTTGTTCAAATGAGTGGATGGAAGGTTCCGGCAAGGTGCAACACCATTTCTTAGCGCGACCTTCGAGAGTGAGGAAGAAAAGCAAACAAAACAAACCCTCATTGTCAATTTCATAACACTCACCAAAGTCACAAAAATCTGAACAGTGTTGGGTTATGGACACCCCATTTTCACCATCAAATTTTAACTGGGACAAGTGATACATAAGTTCATCGGAAATGTAGTATCCAGGCTCATAAAACTCGAACAAACATCTCGGGAGAATGATTTGGGAACGAGCCATTACAGATATGAGATTTACTGGAGGCTCTAAGGGCTCAGCTTGTCATCTGGCCCCCCTTCTTGTTAAACATATGGTCGGAGGTTTGGCCCTCCTTCTAGCACCAATTCTGTTGACGGGAAAACTTGTCCGGCCAACAGCAGGGGATATCCCCGGTAGAAAGTCCCAATTAGACCTTGAACCGTTTGGAGTAGGGATCCCGTCCGGGGTGTGGGTCTGGCTACCGCTTAATATGCCTTTGGTCTCAAAAGAACCTGATTGGACCTGTGGACACACACTTATTCACATGATACAGAATACATGATTGATGCATTAGACACAAATCAAACACTATGCGTAGCAGGATTATAAATAAAGCATGTACACCTCAAGAGATGTTATTAGCAACACATCTTTGGGGGTACTGCTTGTCAGGTAATCTGACCACGAAAGAAATAGTTCTTTATGGTGAGATGTCCCTTTACTTTCTGAAAGATAAAACAAAATGCTAACAAAATAGTTCATTAACATTCATTAATAGAACAGATGATAAATTGAACATCATTGATACAACATAGGTAGCCATGACGCATAAATGATGACATAAAGAGTGCAACTTCATTAATCATAGGATGTTCTAAAGATGTACAAGGAATACACACAGTGTTCGCGTGGGAAAACACATCATAACCATAGGGTGTTTTAGCAAGTATCTGTATTCATATGCACAAGAGTATAATCTTTCAATACAATGCCCTATATCTCTTGAGTTTCCAAAAGTAAAAGCCCTTTTACAAGTTCCCGAAGGAAGTATTTATAATGCAGAAACTGCCCTTTGGGCTTCCTTGATCTTTCATCTTCCCGACTGTTGGGCTGCCTTGCGACCTAGTCCTTTTTGCGACCTGCGACCTGAGCCGCTGTTGTGACCTGCAACCCAAGCCGCTATTGCGACCTGCGACCTGAGCCGTTGTTGCGACCTGCGACCTGCCTGGGTCGCGGGGTCGCAAAAGGGAGGACAACCGAAGAAATGCGACCTTGCGACCTTGCAACTAGGTTGCTGGGTCACGGGGTTGCAAAAGGCAGCAAAACCATAGAGATGCGACCTTGCGACCTTGCGACTAGGTCGCTGGGTCACAGGGTCGCAAAGGCAGCAAAAACAGAGAGATGCGACCTTGCGACTAGGTCGCTGGGTCGTGGGGTCGCAAAAGGCAGCAAAAATAGAGAGATGCGACGTTGCGACCTTGCGACTAGGTCGCTGGGTCGCGGGGTCACAAAAGGCAAAAAAATCGAAGAGGTGTGACCTTGCGACCTTGCGACTAAGTCGCTGAGTCGCGGGGTCGCAAAAGGGAGGACAACCGAAGAAATGCGACCTTGCGACCTTGTGACTAGGTCGGTGGGTCGCAGGGTCGCAAAGGCGAAAAAAATCGAAGATGTACGACCTGCGACCTTGGGTAGATCAGTGAGTTCCTTTTGTCTTTTATTTCAGAGATCTCATGACCTTGTTCTCTTGGGGCTAGCCTTGGCCTTCGTCATGAAACAACAGCTGCTATTTGCTGGTGGTGTCATCTCCGCGCTAAGGGACTTTGCATGTGATGATAAGTGGATAGAATGGTTTCTGTTTCGAGCAAGATACAAAGTATTCGCATAGCACGAGGTTTTGAGTTTGATCTGAAACCCAGATCTGCGTCCTTCGGAGAGAGCTAGCAGTTTTTTCAATTTGGGTCGACATAGCTACTCCAGCATCTTCTCATATAACCTGCAAATAAGCGGATTTAAATCAGCCATATGTATATATATCTACACATGTTAAGGAATTAAAAACACGATAACTTTATCATAGAAAAATTAATTGGGCCCTTGTATTGTCAGGCACTGTGTCACTATGTCATCGGAGTGAATGGTGCAGGCTCTTCCTGCGCCTCTTCAACTACTGCAAATGCATCTTAGTATGGTTGTAGACTCAATTGATGGGTAGTGTCGGCTTGGGCAACATGCTCTGTATGCCTGCCGGGACATACATTATGATATGCAATAAAAATACATTTTCCAATCCTTGAGGCGCGCTCATGATACTCTTGGGATGAGGCTGCGGAAAACCCAAACGTAGCCATGAATTAAGAATAGTTGCAAAGATTAGCCACGCACAGAAACTCGCTTTAAGGCAACGCCTTCACTAGAAATAATTCCTTGGGCTGCTGGTAAGCCCTGCAAATTACGTGTAACTGTAACCCAGCTCTGACCTTCAGCATAAATGGGCTGTATTCGTAACCTCGTGGGCGCCTTGGAGACACAGTTGAAGGCATTTCAGACTCACAGGTCATGGAGGTTGTGTTGGACGTAGCGCACTGTAGAGGGTGCATATTTTCTGAGAAGTTTTGTTTGCCATGCTAACACAACCAGAAGCGAAGGGATTCAACCCTTTTCTTGCACTGAATGTCAGCCAGGGCGAGCGTTATCACTGCATGCCAGACTTTCAGCTCCTATCGTGGAAATCAGCTGCACGTCTAAGTGCTCCATCTTCATTTCTCTATTCAATGATGCGTCATAGTCGCAACACCATCTCCATGCAGACCTACGCGTCGACCTATCTCTTTTACTGTGGCTCTTGCTAGTGCTACGCTGGATTATAGACATTCTTTTCCCATGGTGAGCAGCTCATTCCTTCGTGAGCTTGCAATAGAAAATGTACTGAATGAATCTGCGTGCGATGTGATGATCCAGTTTTTTCCAGTGCTTTTGGACAGAGTGGAGATAGCTCGATGTGGTCAGTAACGACAATATTGATAGCATCTTTCTAAATGGGACTAGCACAGGTCATTTGCAGAAAGATTCTCTCCCAGAAAACCGTCGTCAGAGCTGCAAAAATCAGATTTTGTCCATTCTTCTGAAAGTAGCGCAGCATGCCTTTTATGGCGCTGGCTTTTCGGTCCATGCCTTTAGTTGCAATGCATGAATTATGCGCGGTATATACAGCGGTTTCCATGCAGACTTGGGATAGACACCTGGAAGATTTCATCCATGCAACGCACCACGGTTACTACGTTGCAGCCACATGTTTATTAAAATATCTTGCTCCTTGTTCAAACCAGCCTTTGACCACTATGTATATACCTTGCTCCAACGTTTCATTATGGTTGAAACATCTGCCAATGAACGTTGGGCTCTATGCCACGTGGCCACGTCTTTAGATTATCGAACGTATGTATATCTACTCTAAACTTTTAAAATAGGGTGAAAATCACGCTGATGTTTTCATATAATCCTACAATTCTTCTGACCAGACTGTTTGATGGTCGTTACAATGCTGGCCACTATAGGTTTGTTTAAAACGTTTTGCTTCACGCTTTGAACGTAAAGTATTTGACTGTCGTATAATATATCTGCTCAGATGTTTTATGATAAGTGAAAATGTGCCATCAATCGTGCCATCGAACATTTAAATTTGTGCAACGTGTCCATGGATGTTTGGCATTGGGTTTCAAACGTAAGGTTGACCGCTCCATGCAACGTGAATATGTTATGTTTGACTCCATGCAATGCCGTTGGACTGTTGAATATATATATATATATATATATATATATATATATATATATATATATATCTGCTCCCAAATATTTACCATAGGCAGAAACTTCTTTCGACCTTTTCGCCCATGGGTAACACACCATAGTCGTTACAACACGTTACTATGGGTTTGTTACAATGCTTGCTCCACGCAAATTTCGACCAAACAGTATATACCTGTTTTCAAAGAATAAAACTCGACCATTAGGAATGGCTACGTCGAGTCATAATGCATTTTCATATAATACTGACCTGCGTTTTATTTGTAACGTTGACCACCATATATATATGACTGTTCGGCGCTCATGTCATGTTTATATGATATCATCCCTTTGGTCTGAAAAGCCCATGTTGTTTCACACCCTTTGAAACATGTTTAAGAAAATGCAATTCACACTACAACCTTGGATCACCCAATGTAAATATTCACTCAAAACCATCGAACTTTGCGCTCATTTCAACGTGCCATGGTTATCATAATATGTCATGCACTCCGCGCCATGTTCTACACCAAACCTCTTAACACAAGTTGAACATCTCGGCATAAACATATTCGAGCCCAATAGTAATGTTCTTCATATAGTTTTATATGATTTTGATCCTTCATATGGTTTGGAAACCATATGTATTTGTGCCTTAACTCAATGTGTTAAAAATGTCACCTTGGTCTGTTGAAAGTGTACCAACTTATATTGTCCTCATATAGTTTTGCCCCGCAATCTTTTATGGCTTTAAAACCACATGAATTTTGCGTTGGTTTAATTGTATAAAACCATAACTTTTGCATCCATCATGAAGTTTGGGTTTAACAAAAATTTCTACTCAAAGGTGCGTTTAGATATTGAAGTTGTGCCAACACTATTAATGCACCAATTGCCTGAACAATCAACCTTAAATCTCACCAAAAAAACCTACCTCTGTACTTTGATGGATGATGAGGCACTAAGAGAAGCAAATTCAAACTGAATCACCAAATTGATAGTGATGACCCCTTCGATGCTTATCAAGATGCATTCAAACCCGTGAACCATTTCATTAAACTGTGAAAAATAGAAGAAACCCTATAGCTGTGCGATTGTCTTGTCACCATCAGCATGTGCGCTTTTGCATTGTATCTCAGCACGGAGAAGCCTTGAATGAGATCGTCATTTTCCAGGGAAATATTCTGAGTCGGTTTTGTTCACCGAGCTATACTTCAGGCTAGATTCATCGAAGTGGCGAAATATGTTCCTTTGCGTGCACCCATCGAGATTTAGATGGTATGGTATAGGATCTGGACACTTCCAAACAGAGCGTTTTTAAGCATCTGGTGCGCACTAGTGTAGAAATCTCTCGCATCAACGACATAGAAGGTTCTCTCTGATCAACATGTATCACACCATCCTCCTTTTAACAGTACTGATCGTTTTCTCCTGCTCCTCCCCTGTTCCGTAGCTTTGACCTCGTCGTTGAGCCCAATTTTATTTCCCTTAATGTCGTGGCATTACTAAGGAGTTTGTCACCCATGGGGTCATCCTGCGTGGGGTATTACAACATCATAATTACTCTTCAATAATGATAACCACAGATAAAACACATGAAACTAACAAGCTTAAGAGATTCATTCAAATAGTATGCTTAATGACCTACAACAGGAGGCGTTTACTCGTCAATACACACAAGGTTCGCGTTCAAACATACGCATGGCAATCTCATTACACATGGCGCGACTGCGAAAAGAATGTTTGAGCGTACGCTAGATGATCCCTCCCACATATGGCGTGATTGCAATGACAACATCAAGTCATGGTGATGAGACAACTCATGAGGGGTTGGGGAAGGTCGCTGGGATGTAGTTGATTGCAGGTCGGGTGGAAGACTTTAACGCCTAAGCGAGCAGAGGGGGAACCTGAAATTTTAAATATATCCAAAATTTTGGGTGGTGTTGTAGCGGCTACAATAGCTTAGCATTTTTATTATATCTGAGTTTAAACCTAGTCTATGTAGTTTCCTCAGCAGTTTAAGTACCTTGTTCTCCGACTCTTTTGGTAGCTTTATCTACTTGATTCACAGTTTCCAAGGTGTGACTAGTATCACCCTGTCTTACTGCTTCTATCAAGGTATTTTCCAGCCACTCTGCTTGATTAGAAAATTTCTCAATCTCTGGGCTTTTATCATGTATATAAGGTGTCATTTTGCATTTAACCCTCATTTTGCTAAGAATTACCTGAGGGTCATAATTCGATAATAAGCTAAACTCAAATTTGTACTCCATCAACTGTTTTTCTTTTTCTATTGCTGCATCTCTGTGATTACAAATGAAGGGTCCTATCTGATTTTTCAACTTAAATTGGGTCTTCTTTTTGGCTACCAGGAAGTTGATTGAATCTGAATTGAGAATTTGGCTGATGTACTCCAAGGCAAAAAATCTCATTGGCACATACACAAGTAGTTTATAGGGTAACATATTGGACCCAAAAACTCTGCTTTCGGTATGGTTATGATATAAGTATCAATCTCTAGTTTTACTTTGTTTTGACAGTTGTAAAAATTTCTTTATCTCATCATTGATTCTTGGTTGTACCTTATTTGTAAGCATATAACCAATGGATGAAGAAAAGAGTCTATAAAATCTGCATAAATGAACTCTGTGGACTCTTTTTTTATCAAAGATTTCCAAAAGATAACTGAAAGTGGGTTCCCTTCTACACCAAGATTCTTAAGTGTTATTGGAAACTTGTCTACTTGAAAGTATAGGAACATATGAAAAAGAAATGAAGTATATCTAAGTACTCCTTCAGTTGGAAATTTTACAAGTTGATCATGGATGTTCTTAGCTATGTATTCAACATAATTGTAAATGATAGAAGGAGGTTGTCCTGGTACAAAGGTAGATAGAAAACCTAGGATGGACTCATCTGTATGCTCATCTATAAAATACCCTAGGATAAAGGACAACATGGATATGACATGCCTAGACCCTTTTGGAAATTTTGAAGTAGAAAAAGGAGGGTTTAGTTTTGGGATTTCAACATAGGCAGGCATGGAATTTTGAAAAATATGAAGCATTTTAGGAAAATCCAAACCAACGTAAAGCTTGGTGAGTGCTTCTATGGATAAAGGAACTGCATTGGGATCTGGTTTGAGCTATAGCATTAGGTTTATTAAATCAGCAGTAATTGTGAACAACACTTCTCTTTTTGCATTTACCATGGCTCTTTATTCAGGTGCATAGTAAGACTAACACAACCTTATAACTTCTAGACACTGATGAGTGTGTGGAACTACATACTTCGGTAGATTTTACTCCCAAATATACACTTCATCTCCCTGATCTAATGAATTTTCAAGACTCCAGCTGTGGAGTTCTAAAAGATTAAATTCTATCACTGGATGAGCTATTTTGTAATCCACATCTGCTAAGGGTGTATGTTCAATGTCTACAACAGAAGGTTGTATAGGGTTTACAACAATTGTGGTTTTGGAAGACACTGCTGGGTTTGATTTTGACATTTTTAGACTTTCCAGGTGCTTGAAACTATGTATTTTGGATTTTTGAACTCTTTTGTAAGATTAAATTGTTTACAGAAGTGTTTTTGACTTTAACAAAGGTTTATGGATAAAAATAGGCACAACTTGGCTTTCTTTTGATTTTAAACCTTTTCAATTTGGCTTTAAACTATTCTTCAGGCTCTTTTAGTTTTAGGAAATGGTATACAAGGGTTTTTTCTACTTTTTTGGATAAACTGGACTGAAAATGGTTCAAATTGGGCACAAAAAGATTGGGATCTTTTGCAAAGGGTTTCTGGATAAATTCGAAGCCTTTTCAAGGTTTGCAAAGGCTAAATATATTTAATTTTGCTTTAAAAACTGTATGCAGCATTCAAACTGGTGTTTATCATAGTTTTTACAATTAATTTGTTCTTTGCAGGAAAATATAAGGGTCTTTCTATGGGTAAATGGTTTTCACAAGGCTCAATTTCTCAGAAATGGCTATTTTTCAAATGATCAGGAGGTTATTTTTTCGAAGAATCCTTGTTTTCGCAGGTATTTGGTCTTTAAAACAGTTTCAACAATGTTTGACAGGTTTTTGATGGCTTTGGAAGTGTTATGGAAGTCGAACTGAAGCTTCCAGTGATCTTGACAACAATTATAATGGCTGTTCTAGTTCCTTGGGCTTGAAAACAGGTGTACAGGACTCGTTTCTTCAGTCGAAGATGAATAAAACACACAAATAATACAAAAAAGTGTTTAACTGCGTGCATAGAAAGCTTTATAGTGTTTTTAGGTCAAAACAGGGTAAACATTAAATGCGAGTTAACTGAGACGAATGGTGGTTTTGGGGTTGGAAAGAGAAAAACCATTGGTGGTTATCGTGCAGGCTCTGGGCAGTAAGTAGTTTTCTCGGATCGAATGCGATCCAATCACATATTGCCGCGTGGAGGAGAGATAGTATGGCCAAACCGCCCATTTCACAAACATGAAATTGATTATTGATCGTGCAACTTGAAATGCAAAATTGTGTTTGGATCGTTGGATCTGGGGAGATAAGTGTGAACAGTGGAGATTAGATGAGGGAATTGCTCGACAGATGGGGCATGGGGCCCAAATATTTTGTGTTGTGGTGAGGTTATTTTAATGTTTAAAACATAGTTTTAAACGTAAAACTAATGTTTATTTTGATATGCGAGGTAAATAAATATACACAGCAAATGACATATTCATAAATGTTTTAAAACCATTGGGGCGGGCTTTATAATGTTTTTAACCTATGGGGAAAGGGAGGGGGAATATAACATGTGGGTAATATAAAACCATAGGTTAACATTAATAAGTGGGGTTTTTAGGATATTTTTAAATAAAGGAATTAACAGATATACGAGAAGGGGTAGTCTAAAGGGATTAATAATTTATGTTAAAAATTAATATGAAATGAAATGTAGTGAATGAAAATACAAAAAATAAACTAAGTAAAGTGTAAAAATAAACCTTTTTAAGAACAAATAATTGTACCATTAAACATTTACACTTAAACTTAGGATAAATTGTATTTTATGGGTTTTTTAGTGTTTTTTGGATGAAATGAAATTAATTAAGAGGGGATTTTACTTTGTCTAAGAAAAACATGTGTTTTACTTAGGAAAAGGGATTATATTTTTGGAAGAGGGTGAATATGTTGGGGAAATAGGCTTTTATGAAGGGAATCCAATATTTTTAACCAATCAGTTATTAACCCTTGGGTCCGGTCCCAACAGAAGTCAGAGAAATGCTCTAAGTTTCTCTAACTGAAGGTTTTGAATACTGGATCATTGTGGGGGAGGGGAAATAAGTAATTTGCTAGATGATGCTTTATTACATGCCTTGCACAACTGCTTTCTACCTACCCATCATTATTATAACATTTTTAACTTCATTTTCATGGGTGCATTTAAGCTTGCAACCCTAAATCTATTTTTCTTTTAAGCCATAAAACTATCTAATTCTAACCTTATTTCATCCGAGAGTTAAGATTAAATTGCTGAGCTCCTCATTTATTTTATAACTATCTACTGATTTGAAAAGTTTAAATTGTTTGACATATCTTTATTCTCTATCTAGAACATGAAATTCAAAGCATTAAAAGTTAAGATTAGACTATTTAACTAATCATGGATTATGGCTTTTGGAACAATCTACACATAATCATTATTTTTTCAGTAAAAGTAAATAGTAGTGGCATTTTGACTTGCTCACTTTCATGCCTTATTCTTATCTCTTTTTTTCTTTTGGGGTCCATTTTTATTATTTTTTATCTTTATTTTAGGACTTTTACCCTCTTTTCATTTTTTATTATTTTCAAATATGGAAAAACAACTTGCAGAAAGCAAGGTATGTGCATATTTACAAGACTATCAAAGTCAATTCAAAAAATATGAACCTTATTATTATAGAACTCTAACATTGGATCCACATGGGGATGACATTTACTGGTGAAATGTTAAGAACTTTAAGACTAGTAGCCTTTAAATTTTGACTGAGTTAACCTTGGAAATGTTATTTGATCTAAAATTGTTCATACTTATGACATTTTACCTCTCAAAGCTTAGGGCCTTCTCTTCAAGCTTCAACTTTGTTATGAAAACATCCAATCCAATCTAAAATCTTGCAATGTTATGTAAAATGGATAAAGTAAACATAATTAACTATTTTTTATCTCTGAGGAGTAGTAGTGCTTCAGCATTCTGCCATTGACTGGTCCACCTAGCAGATATGATCCATCCATTTCTTTAAGAAAGAAAGCATTGTTACCTCTGTAACCATAAATAGCATAAGTTCCTTTCCATAGGAAATCAAATTTCCCATGTTTACCTTTGTCTTCTCTTCTTGAATCCCATTTTAACACTTTGTCTCCAATGTAGAAATCATCTTCTTTACTCTTTTTGTCAAAACTTTCTTTATCTTATCCTGGATAACTTGAGACTTAATATAAACCTCTTCTCTTGTTTTTTGCAAGTGAATGATTTGGTTAATCCTTCTTTGAATTTCATTTGTCTCAACTTGTAATTCTTGTATTATCTTCATTACTGGTACTCCTAAGGAGGATGGAAAAACAACATCCATTCCATAAAAAAGCTGGTAAGGAGATGTACCAATAGATTTTTTGGTGGTAAGTTTATCTGCCCATAAGGCATTGACTAACTTCTTGTTCCAAGTCTTTTTGTTATCTTCTAGTAATTTATTGATGATGTTTACAAGGCTTTTATTTGAAGATTTAGCAAGGCCATTACCTTGAGGGTAATATGCAGTAGAATGGCCTAGGGTAATGTGATATTTATGAAAAAATTCAATTATATTTTTGGATTTGAATGAAGATGCATTGTTAGTAATAATATTTTGAGGACATCAAAATCTTGAAAGTATGTTGCTTTATAAAAAGGAGATAATGACAGTGTGAGTGGCTTGCCTAGAGGATATGGCTTCAATCCACTTAGTAAAATAATCAGTGTCTGTCAGAATCCACTTGTGTTGCGCTGATGATGGAGGGTGAATTTCACCAATTAGGTGAAGACCCCATTGTTGAAATGACATTTATGTTGAGATAGGTTTTAAGGGCAATGGTAAGAGCTTTTTCTTTCCCTCAAATATTTGACATTTGTGACATGAGGTCACATACCTTTTTACATCTACAAACAAATTAAGCCAATAAAAACCTGCTCTTAGGATTTTGTCTACAGTAGTGTTCCAGTAGAGATGTACTCCATAGTCACCTGCATGAAATTTTTCTAATACTTTGTCAGCTTCTTCTTTTAGCAAAAAATTCAGTAAAATTCCACTATGATCTTTTCAAAAAAGTACTTTGTCTAGTATACAAAATCTTATTGCCTTTAGCTTTAAGAATCTAGCTTTTGTCCTTGATAATCCAAGAGGAGCTTGTAAGTTTAGTAATACAAATATGATATCTAAATACCATGGTGAATCTGAAAAGGCTTCACTGATCTTTGGAGTCGCCATCTCTTCCTGATCATCTACTTGGGCAATAAAATTTATGTCTAGGGCATGAAAATTTGATTCAGCCATGATTTTGGCTAAACCTTGACCTTTTATAAGTTTAGTGGGTTTTATCTCTATGTAATATTCCAAAATTGTGGCAATCCACTTGCCTCTTCTACCATCAGGACCATCCTGAGTTAGAATGTCTTTTACTAATGCATTTGGAACATAGGAAATGATGTGAGAATAAAGAATGTACACTCTGAAATATTTAATGGCCTTTACCAAAGCTAGGGCCTTTTTCTCCATGATATTGTACTTCAACGTGACATCTCTAAGTGTTTTTCTAAAGAAAGCTATGGGCTGCTCATATCCCTGGTAATTTTTCTGCAGTAAAATTGCAGCAATGGTGTGTTCTAAAGAAAATGAAAAAAATGATGAAATCCTTTTTAAAGTAAGGACCTATAAGGACTGTGGTTTTTGTTAAAGCTCGTTTGACAGATTCAAATGATTATTTAGCCTCAATAGTCCATTTAAGAACTGAATCTTTTTCAACATATTATTGATTTCTCTAATTATTTCAACTAAATTGGAGATAAATCTTCTTAAAAAGTTAATTTTAACTAGAAAGTCTTGTAACTCTTTTATGTTCCTAGGAGGACTAATGTTGAGAATTGCTTCTATTCTGGCAGGGTCTATTCTAATTCCTTCTTTAGATATTATGTGTCCTATTAACTTACCTTCTTCTAATCCAAATAATGTTTTCTTAGGGTTTAAAGAGATGCCAAACTTTCTGCATTTAATAAATACTTTTTTAAGATGATCCAAGTGTTCATAATCAGCCTTAGAAAATACAGTAATTTCATGTACGTAAATCACTAAGAATTCATGAATCTCCTTTCCAAAGGCTATATCCATAGCTCTTTGAAAGGTAGCCCCTACATTCATTAAACCAAAAGGCATTTTTACATACATAAAAGTTCCCCAAGGAGTAGTAAAAGTTGTTTTGGCTTGATCCTCTAGTTGGGCTAAAATTTGGTTGTATCCTGAAAATCCATCTAAAAGTGAAATCCTAGAAGAACCAACTACCCTTTGTAAAATGTGATCCATTTTAGGTAAAGGATAATTATATTTTAAGGATAATTTGTTTAGATTCCTAAAATCAACACATAGTCTAATTTCTCCTGTCTTTTTTTCTGGTTGGAACTAGATTAAAAACCCAATCAAAATATTTGATTGGTGCAATTTTCTGTGCATCGTACATTATTTTTACCTCTTTTTCAATCAAAGGCATCAAAACAGGGTTAATCCTTCTTAAATTTTGTTTAAAAGGCTCTTGGTATTCTTTTATAGGGATTTTATGCTGTATTATACTGGTGTCATAGGATTTTTGGTCCTCATAACTCCAAGCAAAAAAATCTTGAAATTCCTTGAAAAGAGAAATATATTTTTCTTTTTCTTACTGAGGTAAGGCTTTGGAAAGTTTTACCATCTTAGGTTTTAACTCTATGCCTATGTTACACTCCTCAATATCAGATCTAAATGGCTCCATTTTGGGTTTTCTAGCAACATCATTTGAGTCAAATAAATCCTATAAAGGGGTTAAGCCTTTTGGTAAGAAATTATCTTTTAGATTTAATATATCAGATTGATCATCAATTTTCTGATCAATTTCTACTTTATCTAAGTTATCTATATTTGATTGGATAAATTTAGTACGTCTAGCAAATTTTACATTATTTACATCTATATAATTCAAATCAATTTCACTATCTAAATCCTGATCTAATGTATAGTCTGTGTCTATTTTACAGTTCTGAAATTCACCTCCATTATTCATAAAATGATAAATCTGTTGATCTTGTGAGAAAATTTGCCAATATTTGAGGTTATCTGGAATTATTGGTCTATGTTTTACTTCTGCAGTATACTTATGATTGGGCTGAAAGGGAAAATTATAGGTACTAGAGAAAGTTGCTGAGGAGTGTGCCTGTATGTTTTTTTTCCTTGGTATTGTAGAAAAATTACATTCCAATAGTTCATCTATCAAATCTAATACAATTTTTCTATATTGGCCTAATATAGGATTATAAAAAAAATATTCTCCATTTATCTGTTTTATAATCAACTCCGAATCTCCCATTATTGATATTCTTTTACCTCCTAAGTTTTTGATAATCCAGATTCCTAAAATGAGGGCTTCATACTCAGCCATATTGTTAGTACATTTAAAATTCAGTCTGAAAGCATAGCCTTCTGCATGATTATTTTACATATTAGTTACCCAAACTCCTGCTCCTGCTCCTAGTTTATTTACTGATCCATCAAAATATAAATGCCATAAGGATTCATGAAAGATATTTTCATTGTCTAGTCTTTTCTTTTTGTCTTTTATTATCTGTTTCTGAGTTACATAAGATGAATGAATCTAGGTCAGTAGGTGTAGTGTAAATTAGGTAACTTATTGATCTTCCTACACTACTAACTGTTAGTGCTCAAATCTACCTTAGGCTGAAATAAGGTAAAACTCAAGGCTACATCAAACCACGCTCAACCTCGTAGCTAGCCCTACGAGGACAGGAGAGGGCTCTCTCCAGGCCTATCTAGGCAAAAGATCTTCAAAGGGGCTGAGATGACTTATAATGAACAATGAATACTAATTTTAGGCTAGTAAAGAGATAGGTAAGTTTGATTTTGATTTTGTGCGTTTTTGTTGGAGAAATGGGAAAAAACAATTTTGGGTTCGGGGATAAGGCCAGATCTTTGCAGATTTCGAGTTGGGGCGAGGTAGGCAGTAGTCTTGATGCTTTTGATCGAGTATATGGATGGATCAGAAATACAAGGAGCTAAAAAGGGCAAGGATGAAAATGGATCCTTTTCAAACAGGCGAAAACATGCAAAACTAAACAAATTCAAAGGCAGAGCACTATAAACAATGGATTCAACCTCATCTACTCATTCATTTAGTTTCAGAAGCATAAGAAGGGATGGCATACATTAAACATGAAATAAATTACAATAAACTGAGAGAAAACACCATCAAGAACTGAAAGCCACAAGAATCCCAACAGGTGCTGCAAAACCTCTGATCTTTCCTTAGCCAAAATATGAAAAATATGTACAATAGTGTGCCAAAAGTTTCCCAAGATTCCAACCATGAAAGTGTCTCAGAAATTACAATATATATATCACTCTAACCCCCTCCCATGCCTCTAGGGGTCGAATTCCTTCTTCAGGGATCAATTTCAACCAAATTCTAATCAAGGAGCTAAAATCTAGGCAGCTAACAACTTGCCTCTAAAAGAGTGGAAATTGATTCATTTACATGATTTTCACTTTTTTGAGAGTGAATCTTCTAGAATAGGTAAAAATGAGCCAAAGTTACCTGCCAACACTCAATTTACATCATGAAAACTCAAAAATTACATTCACAAGCAAGACTGGTCCAACTGGCCGAAATCTTGAGCTGGAAAATGAAAAATCAGCCAAAAATCTATATGAGTAGCGCGCCTGAGCTATATGAGTAGCTCGCCTTTCAGCCTGATTTTGAGGCACTTCCCGACATTCAAATTGAGCTCATGATATCTCGTTGGAAATCCCTGGATGTTGGCTATCCAACCCAAGTGGAATTTCCCAATTTGGAGCTCATTTTCCCCTCCAAAACTTCATTCTCCCAGAAGTACTTCCTGCTGGTGCAAAAGGTGGCAACAAGGTGGTTTTCATGGTGTTTTTGGGCCTTTTGATCATCCAGAACCTGATGAAATACTTCGGAAATGCCTGAGCATGCATAAATTACCATGAAAAACCCCAAAATACAAATATTTCCTTCAGCAAGTGTCCCAAACAAAAGTGAGCATGTCGACGCGCTACTCGTATAGCTGAAAAATCTGTTTTGAGGCATAAAAAATCACAATTGACAAAATTTTCTCCAAATTTGCTCAAATTCGGAGCGAAGACCCTCCATCAAGTATCATGCCTAGCCCACGAAGCCTCAGCTAAAATTTGAAGTGGATCAGGCCTCTTTCGCCGTTTCAGTGCCCTCCTGGTGCATGCAGTTTCAGTAGTGAAAACACTGTCTCTGTTGTGATGTGTCGATCTCTGTCATGGTGTCGCAATGTGTATGAAAAGTATGCTGATATGGCTATGATGAAAACAAGAGTTTGGTGTATGCCTGAAAATGATGACTAGATGCTTTGCCTTTCACTATCAAATATGCCAACTGCTTCTAACATGGAATGGGGACTGTGGGAAATGTTACAATGAACACAATGGACTATCAAGTGAAACAAGGGACTGTCAGTAAAAAACATGAAAACAACCATTGATCCTTATGAACACTTGGATTTTAATCAATGGAAGGGAAAAAGGTAATAAGTAGGGTTTGGGATTTTACATGGGGGTCAAGAGTATAAAGGGATATGGGAAGACTGAAAATGGGATTGTGGTAAATTTAATAGTGGCAATAATGACATTCCATAACAAGAGCATACATGTTATTTGAAACAAGTTTGAAACACCAACAATATCACCAGCACTTCTTTTAAAACCCTATGGAGCGAATTTTGCAATGAACATAGGGTTCACTTTTCTCCACATCAAACACACTAGTTTCTCCACTCTCAAAACACCACAATCATATTCAAAATTTACTGAGCAATCATGAAAAACCTACTTGCAAGCCGATTGAGGTGATTTGGCATTAAACTGGATGCAGGAGCGAAAATTTCTGGCTCTGAAATTATATGAGTAGCGCGTCACCCAACGAGTAGTGCCAGTGTAATTTTACACTAAAAAATTTTGCTATACGAGTAGCACGTCACCCAACGAGTAGCGTGCAAGCCCAACACACAATTTGGCTTCAAAACTCAATTTTTCACTTTCTTGATGTGTCTTGGCCTTTGTTGATGTTAAAACATGGAAAAAAAAACAAGAAAATTTGATGTTGGAGAGAAATGGCAAATTTTATTTTTTTTGTTCTGGCCCAATAAGTAGCGTGCTACATAGTGCATTTTGCAGGAGGCTTTTGGAGGCCTTCCCGGTGTCCAAATTGAGCATGCGATAGCTCATTGGAAAGCTGCAAAGGCTGACTCTAACACTAACCATATATTTCATCAATGTTTCCCTATAGAGTTTCTTTGGTTGGCCAAAAAATGATATAGTAGCATATGTCATGTCTAATTGTAGAGATCCCTGTAATTTGGCTCCCCATGAGCGAGATAAAATAATTCCATATTAGGTGGGATATGAGCTACTAAAATGTCCATAATTATGCTTCTACCAGGATATTGAACTAATGTGACACACAAATCTTTAATTAATCCTAGACATTTCACTTTGCTTGAATCAAATGAAAAGATATCTTTGTAAGGCCTTGCGATATCTAAATTCAGGGTTTCCATTATTGCTTTTGGCATTAGATTGTGTGAAGCTCCTGAATCTAACATTGCATTTTGTAATATTTGGTCATGAACAATTAAGCTAATGTAAAATGGTGGAACTGCTCCATCTTGGTGTTTTACATTAACATCAGGACCAAAAATCACTCTGGTTGATCATCACTTAAGTTTGTTGAATCTTCTCCATCATTCATGTTTAAAGTTTCAGTGATAGTTGTTTTGTACAAATAATGTTTTACCAATTTTGTCAAAGGAATTGGTATTTTTAGTTTTGCAATTTTAGTTTGTATATTGAATTAAGGTTGTGATTTACTAATTTGAATTAAGTCTTCCTTAGTAACTGTAGTTTGAGTAGGTTTGTCTTATTTTTCTACAGTTATCTTTTCATTTTCTGTTTGAGTTTCTTGTGTTTTACTGCTTTTAGTTTTCTTTTCAGGAATGCTTTGAGAAGTAGTAGATGTTTTTTCAGATTTTGAAATATCATAAGCTTTTTTGGCAATAACAGCTTTTGCATCTGCTAATTTTGGATCAATAGTGGATGTTTTGGAATCTAAGTTTACTGGTTTAGCAGAATTAGATGATTTAACAGCAAGAGATTTTTGTGAATCTGTTGATGTTTGGACAGCCTCATCTGTTATATCAACAATATTGGGAATGGGTGAAATTTTGGGGCTGGAAAATTTTTGGGATGAATTACAGTTTTGCTTATTTTCCCTAAGGAGAATTTGCAGAACTTTTGTAGTGGGAGCCTCTACTGTTTTCTTATTTTCTATTTGAGCAGATTTCTTAGTAGGAGGCTCAGTGTTTTTCTTACTTCTAAGGTTATATTGCTTATGTACTTCATTTATAGTAGAATCATAACCTTGTTTGTAGTCAAATGATTCACTTGAATCTAATTGAAGTTGTTGCATTTCAAATAACTCTTGATCTTCCTGAGTGAGAAAGATAGTGTTATCATCATTTATACCCATCACATTTATGGTTTATTCATCATCATCATTCTATTAAGAACTTTCAGCACATTTTTCTTTAAATGGAGGTCCTATTGTCTAATTAGGTGCTGATTCTTTGGATTTTCCTGAGTTTGTATTTTTCCTGAAGTTGGGATTTTTAATTTGTTGTTGATTATCCCATTGAGGTCTTCTTTCTATATTGTCTAATCTATCCATCATTCTCTCTAAATTTTTAGCTAATTGATCTATTTTTCAATCTGAACTAGATGTCTCTTCTTTTATGGTTATTCTTCTCTCATTCCTTAATCTAGCTTTTCTAGCCAAAATATTTACTTCTACACTAACAACATATGTTTGCATTCTTTATAAAGTTTAAGCATTTCTCTCCCTCAGCAGATAGGCCATGTTTGTGTCAAATCCATAAGGGAATTTGAGTAGGACAGAGTCAGGAGTGGGTTTGAAATTAGTTGGGATTGAATTATAAACACTGTTGTATCTAGTGCAGTAGTCTTGGACTGTTACATTAGGAGCTCTTTTCATGGCATCAAATTCAGATAATATTTTTAGTGGATTTTTCTTCTTTTCCCATTTACTCAAAAATAATCTATGAAAGACTGATAAATCAACTATAATACCAAGATTAAGACCTTTAAACCATTTTTTAACTTCGCCTGTTAATGTTTGAGCAAAGAGGCTCATTTGTACGTCAGAATCATCTATTTAATGAAGCTCAAAATAATATGTCATTTTATTAATATGTTGTTGAGAAGTGTAATGAGTGGTGGCATCAAATTGGGGTATTTTACTTTGGTAATCCTGAGGCATATCATGTAACTATGCTGGAAGGACTAGCAGAGAATACCTAGCAGCCATAGCTTGAATTCTAGCTTGGCTAGAAGGTAGATTAGAAGTTCTTGGGGTAGAACTGGTAGTACTAGCTGATGTAGTTAAAGAAGTGGCTGATGAGATTGGAATATAAGATGGTGTACTAGAAAAAGTGGTAGATGAACTAAAGGATGAAGTTGGGGTGCTAGAAAATGAAACTAGTATATATGAATAACTACTTGGAAATGAGAATGATGTGTTTGAAATTGTAGAATATAAACTAGTGGATGATGTTGATGTGGGAGAAAATGGAAATAGTATTCTAGGTTGTAAGAGCTATCTAGGGATAAATGGATCTGTATATTGGATGGTAGTGGAAATTATATATGATGTAGTGATATCTAAATGAGAAATAGAAGGCTTAGATGCATATGCTAATAATTCAACTAATATAATAGCTTCATTTATTTCCTTAAGAATAGTAGCATTTATTTCTTCAAGTTTATCATGGGCTTTAAATATCTTTGATTTAGAATCTACTGAAACATTTTCCTTCTTTGTTTCAAGAAATGAAATAAAAACAAGATCTATAACAGCACAACTTAAGTCACTTTTTGATTTACTTAAATGAATAAAGAATGTTCAAAATTCAGGTCAAACTCTATGTCTTGTATACTCACTAACTCTTTTGGCAATGAATTTGCTCTAACTAAGGAAAGTTTAGCACTTAAATATTCTACTTGTTTATTCCTTTTTCCAATTCTATCCAGATTGTCTACTATAATAGCAGGTTTAGGATCCGGGTTTGACTTGGTATAGTATATTTTTCTAGAAGCCAGAATTACAATTTTTTGATAAAATGATACTCACAACTTTCAAAATAGTCTTAACGTGAAAGGATGATGAAAGTGATTCCCTTTAAGATCTATTTTAAGACTGGGGATTGGTTAGTCCCCACTGGAGTCGCCAATATGTTATCACTCTAATAATTCTTAAGTTGTGAGATTTTTGATTTTTAGTCAAAGAACATTAGAGGTAACCACAGACCATATTTTAAACTCTAAGATCTAGCCTTATTAGGGGTCATAGCGGGCTCTCTCTATAAGATTTAACTTTGTTTTAATTATATGATAGGCTAGTTATGATGTGCAATTTGGTTTTGGTTTGGTGGGAAAAATCACTTAATGAGATGGATAGTGATAGATATGTTTGTCCATTGGGATAAGGACTCAAATGTCAAGCAAACAGGACTAGGATCAAGGTCAAAAAGTCATTGCATTTATTTATTCGCCTATATCCCTATTGGTTTGATCGAATTGTCGTACAAACATTTAATGGAGGGAATGTGACTTCTGAGTGGAGGATGAGTGTGTAGAATTTTTCTCATGGGTTGTGTTGACTTATATATCTTCAAGGCAAGATATATAAGTCATTTAAGATCTTGGAAGGCTGATTAATGAAGTGGTTTGATTGGGATAAAGAGAAATCAAGGATTCCTTGATCTGGATAAGGAAGGAGAAGACAGGGGTCTTTCAAAAGGGGGAGAAATTAAGGCTTCCCTACTCTGAAAATCAGAGAAAACATATAAATGATAACTAGTTAAATACAGGGTTGTTACATAGCATTTTGTCATTGTCCCTCCAATCCCCATCTCGCCCATTGGAGGGTCATTTCTGTGATCAATAAGCAGTGTCATGCCTTGCAAAGACCATCATTGTATCCCTTTACATGAGAGTAATATTCCTTCTGTTAGAAATTCCCTAAGTAGAGACTCAAAAACCATTGTTTTTGCTTGGGCACGAGTAGTCAGTTATGCCCTCATGCTAAAGATTAACACTGGGCCCCATGCCAACTAGTGCTCTATTTCAGTTAGCCACCCATGCCAAGGTGTTTATGGAATGTTTTTTAAAAATAGAGGCAGAGATTCCATTCCAAAAAATTCGAGGATGAGTCATTGGGAGTGGTTGAACTGATAAACCACAGACTTCCTCCTTTGGTTTATGGTTTCCACCTCTTATGGGAACCTCCTAAAGGATAGGCCTCCTTCCCACCTTTGTAGGCATCCTAAGCTCCTCCTTTTCCTCTATAAAAAGAAGCTATCTCTCTTTGCATAAGCTAGCTGAACTTGGAGAATTGAACATACTATAACATAACTTTTGAAGAGATAGAATAAGAAGGAATTACATTGAGAGAGCTTGAGTCCATGCCTTATGAGAGAGCTTGAGTCTATGCCTTTATCCCTTTCAAATTACCTGATGAACATCTGAGACACGCTTTGGCTGAACCCCTCTAGAGGAGACCACGACATCAAAGCTTTGGTTGTATCTCTTCCTTTTATTAATACATATACGTGACTATTGTTTGGTTCCACTTTTGTGTTATGGCATTTGTTTAATGCAATATGTTTAGCCCTTGTTGACTGGATAATAGTTATGAATGAAGTGTTCTTAAGTCATATGTTGTTCTTGTTTTCTATTCTATGTGCAGGTATCCAAGCATGACTACAGAAGGATTGTGACTTGTCAAGGATGGAGCGAGAGGTCACCACCACTACAACAATGACGACAACGTTGGACTCTAGGTAGGTCGATCTACCGTGTCCTCTTTTTCATTCAGTAATTAGGAATAAACACTCTAGCATGTCTATTTGTTTCTAGACCCACTCTAGGGCTAGAGGGATCGTCTATGTCTACAGAAAGGATTTACCTGCTTAAATAATTGGTGACTCCACTAGGGATTTAGTGTGAGTTTTTCGTTTCATCTTGTTGGGTTAGTTTCAATCATTGATTTTATTATCTATCTTTTTCGAATTTTCTTGCTTAGTTTACATCCTTTGTTCAGCTCCAGAGTGTCAAGATTGACCTTTGCTCATTGAGTTTTGGTTTTTCACTTTTTTCCCATATTTATCCAGCTTGGCACATTTTTCGTCTGAATAGTCACGTCGATTGGCACTGGTTACTTTTGTTGCAGTCGCGCCAACTCCTGTTTGCAGCTGGATACAACCTTATAGTTGCACCGACTCCTGTAGGATTTGGTTTGACCTACTTAATGAGTCTTTTGGTCAATTGTGGTTGCTTTTGGGTTATTTTTTATGTGTAATTATGCCTTTGGGACTGTTTTGACTATTGTTGGCTTGTTTTTCTCAGTCGTTTGTCTATTTCCCTATCAGTGTAGATTAATGCTTTAGGGTTTCTAAGTGTCTTCGTGCATTGAGCCTTCTGTTTGGAAACCAAGTCATTTTGATTATTGTCAGTCTTATTCTTGGGTCGATTGCACTTAGTTTTCTTGATATTTTTGAGTGATTGCTTTAATTGAAGGATCATTTCATTTCTCGATTGATTCTTTTCCTTATTGCCCCAAGCATAGATTGCATTGCCTGTTTTGGGTCATTTTGAAAACTTTCTCTTGGTTTGGATGATTGCAACATTAGTTTGAGTGCTTTCTTGTGTTTGTTTTTCATTTCTTTGAATCATTCAATTTCGATCCTTACATTCGAAATACTCAAGCTAGTGTTTTTTTTCATTTTTCATGTAGTTAGTGCATCATATACTTCTTTTCATTGAAAAAAAAAAAAAAAACATATTTTTCATTTTTTCTTTGCATCGAAAGTGAAATATTTTTTTGCATAAATAGCGTCTGATTGTCTAGGAAAGAATTTCATTTTCGTTTGATTGTGTTGGATGCATTAGTGGACTTCTTCGCATACTGTCATTGTTTACTTTTGTTTGTAAGATCTCTATCCTTCTCGTAACTAGCATTCATTAAATCAGAAATGATGTTCATTTGCATATAGCTTGCATTTAGGAAATTTGAGATCCAAATTCGATAGGGCCTTAAAAATGAAACATAATCCAAGATCAACTTTAAAATTCACTCAATTAACCTAAGGAAGCATTGAAACCTAACGAAACATTTTTAGTGGTCTAGGCTAGAGACTTGTTACAGTGTCTTAAAAGATAGTAGCTGTTGTTCGCCATCTAGATTTAGAGAGTGCTAGTATGGACTTGTGCTCCCCATACCATTAAGTATATAAAGGGATACCCCTCTAGGTTGCAATCTTTTTATCCATAGAAAGCCGAGTTTGCCTCCGTGTAACCGTGATACACCGAACACAACACTCGGGGAGATTGCCTTCATGTACATCAAGTCCTTGGTCATTTCTTTTTCATTTGATCACCAAGGTGTATATGGTAGTTCACAGGAACCTAGTACACCCCCTTGTTTAGAGTACCTGAGTAGTCATTTTGATCTTTTCGTGACTCCTTAAAAAGAGAAGATATTTTCGAGCACTTGTCCTTTCACGCTTGTTTAAAATTGAAAGGGACTAGAGTCATATTTTGCCTGTTTCTCGACTCTTAAAATATGAAACAATGAAATCTGGTTCCAGTGGCATAAAATTAACTACCTACGATCACACGCCTGTTAAAATTTTTATTACTTGGCCTGTTTTTTTTCCTTAGTTTTGATCTTGGAGTCTTCGATTGGTTTTATTTTTTCCTTTCTATTTTGAAATACAGTCATAGTGGCGGAATCTCCAATTTCATCGTCCTTGCTGCCTCCTAGTGGTATTTTTTTCCCGAATGTTTCTTTTGAAACCCCTCAGTCCACTAGGTCTGTTGAGTTTGCGCAACCTATTCTCTCATCTGTCCTACCTCTTGCTACTCGATCACCTCCTGAAGAGTCAGTTGAATTCAATTGGCCTCCTTCTGGTGCTTGGTGTTGTTTTGGGGAAGAAGGAGATTTTCCTCCTCTTACGTCAGGCTCACCATTTTTTTCTGCTGCTGTGCCTCCTAGTCCCTATAGTCTTTTCGAAGATCTTACAGTAGAATCAAACATGGATTCATATAGTCCTATAGGTAGTGAAGGAATGCCTGTTTCTATAGGAGAATATTAATTTTTTTCGAAAGATGTCCCTCATGTTTGTACTCAGTATTTTCCACCATTGGTGTCACTTCCGATTGGATATAGGTCTTTGAGTTAGATTATGTCTGGTGTTGCCTCTATAGCGCAATCCAGTACATTAACTCCTCCTCAGAGTTCAGTCCTCTCTTCATTAAGATTGTCACCTTCGACACCTGGATCATCAATCACTGTTACATTTGTTCTAGTCCAACTAGCTGTCTGTGTGGCTTCATCCACACCAGTTGTTACCACTCATTCATTAGGATATTTTCACATTCGTAGGTCTATTTTTCTCAATCCAACATGGCCTATTAATCCCGGTCCTAGTAGATCACAATCTAGTTCCGTAGAGGCCTCGCCTTCTTCTAGGGTAGTTTCCACTACTCCTGTGATTCCTGGTGGCCTGATTTTTGAAGAGTATCTATTGGCTATTTAGCAACAGAGCTCTCAGGGTTCTCATCTCCTCCAATATCTTGGTAATCCTTGATTCCATTACTATGGTGCTATCGGTAATCTAGTTTATTCATTCCCACATCATTATTACGTGTATGGTAATCTTGCTTATTTTCCTCCTAGAGATCCTCATCAAGCTGTTTATGATCCTTATCAAACCGTTACTCATCTTGGACCTACTTTGCTTGTGCAACCCTCTGGCTTGCAAGGACAACCCTCGTCGAGACAACCTTTGGCTCAGCAGGGCGGTGCCTCTGGTCCACAGGGACAACCATACGGTCCACAAGGCTAACCTTCACAAGGTCAACCTTTGGTCCAACATGGTCAACCCTACAGTTCGTCTGGTCAGCCTCAGAATCAACCAGGACCATCTTATGCTCTTGGGGGGAAAAAATATCCACTACAGGGACAACCTTTGGCATCACAACCGTTGCCACATGTTTTGTATGGCCATAATTTTATGCCACAAGGACCACCCTACACTCCTCCTCTAGGTCAACCTAGTTATTAGGGACAACCTGGTCCATCACAACCATCGGGCCAACCTTTCCCACAAGGCCAACTCGGTGGCCCTTAGTAATCGGTTCAACCAACTCAACTACCGATTCAACTTGCTCCTTAGTCGGTTCCATCATTTCAGCAACCAGTTTTACCCACTTATAGTCAGCCAAGTTTACCCGCTCAGCAGACTGCTCAACCTACTTAGCCAGGTCCACCTACTCAAGTATTATCCTCAAGGTTCATATCAACCGATATATAGTGCGCCCTGTTAGTGTCGGTATCTTCATCCCTTCGTCAGAGATCAAATTTATCTTGTTGCATTTCATTTTAGGTGTTTCACTTAGTCCAGTCAGCTGCATTCCATTAGGAGCATGGATCATCGGATGGTAGTGGCTTGTCATTCATGTCCCTCATTTCCTTTACCTGCTGGCCTATTTCTGTTCATTAAAATCATTTACAGTCATTTTTTGTCTCATAGTTTGCAAAGAGTCATTTTAGAGTTTTAGTCTCATTAGGTCTAGGGTTTCATTAGTCAGGTCTTCATAATGCCTAATAATGGTTAGCAGGCACACGAGGAAGTCTAAAATAAGGTTTCAGTGCTAAAATTTTCATCGTCATATGCTTAATATTGATTTTTCTTCAAAACTCTGTTTTGAAGAAAAATAGTGTTTTTTATCTTTATGTATAAATAAATGTAATTTTAAATTTTCTCAGTTGTGATAATACTTTCACTCGCAACCCTGGTCACCTTTTTCAAATCTCCATGCCATCCATTCTTTGCAAGATAGACAGAAATCTCATCATTTAGTTAAAAAGCCAAAAGGAAGAAAAACAGAGTTTTTGATAAGTGTCAAAAGTTGGAAAATTGCAAAGTGGGTTTTTTGAAAAGAAAAATCAAAATCCTTGGCATATAAGATATTTTCATGTTTTAAAACTTCAATTTTATGCCAAGAATATTGGAGTAAGCCAAGGAGAAATCGTGGAGGTCGAAACAAGCAATTTTAGGGCAGACTGTGTAAAATTTCCGAGCGCGACGCATTGGGTGACTGTCGCGACGCATCGGGCAAGCCCGACGCATTGGGTCAGCTCCTTGTGTGTAAATATGCTCCTGTGTGATGCATAGAAGTAGCACAACACACTGGGTTGGTTGTACTACGCATTGGTCCGGGAAGCAAGTTTATTGCTATTTCTTCCAAATATTCAAATCGACTCGGTCCATCTTTGTCCAAGTAAGTCAATAAACCTTGTAATTTCCAATGACATGTTTTTGGTGATGTTTATGAGAGTTTAAATAAAAAATAAAACCCTATTCTCTTGTTTGAAGATTTCTCCTTTAGGGTTTTGAAATTGATTTGGTGTCAATCATTCCCATTTCCCCCATCTTGTTAATCCCTCCTCACTGTCTATCTTCTCACAACAACCCATTTCCCTATTCCCTTTTATCCCTAAATAATTCATTCCCTATCCTATTCCCATTACCCCATATCCCAATTGTAAATTTCCCCAAACCCCAAGGCTATCCCAAGAAATTAAGTGGTTGTCCCTAAAATTCAAATTTCAATTAATAATAGTCCATTATTTCTACCACCCTATCCCTCCATAGTCCCTCCCATATTATCACTTATTTGGCAACAAAACCAAGGACACCAAAATTATAATCTTCATCTAAAACAACATAGACTTTGGACATCATGGAGACAGATACCGATACATCTTATGACCAAGAAAGTGATTCCACAATTGAATTACATGCACCTAGAAGACCTCATAAGAGTGGCAGACATGTGAGGGAGGAGCCCAAATCATTGGCTGAGTTGCAGGCCTGTCCTCTTGCCATGGAATGTTTTCAATAGCAGTCTTGTTATCAATTTTGTGAAATGGTTGCTAGGGTCCATCATCATCAGGAGCTGGCCCATTTGTTTGTGTTGCATTTACATGATGGTCAAGTCACCCTTGCCGGTGTAACATTCACTTTAACACTTGAAACTATCTCTCAAGCAACCAGAATACCAAATGTTGGAGAATAGTGGAAAAAAAGACAACAGGTTGACAGGGTACACCATGAGCCATATATCAGGCCTAGTTTTGTAAGGCAACTTAGACGAGTGTTTCCTTTCTAGTTCCTAAAGGATTCCTTTGCTCCTCTGATCAAAATTATTATCAAATATTTTAGTTGTGAGGGCCGGTTTTCACATATTTATGCCTATCATATCAGGTTGCTGATGCATTTCACCAGGGGGAGGATGATGAACCTCCCTTATTTCATGTGCCAGAATATTGAGAAGATGACCACTCTCATGCAAAGGAAAAATCTTAAGCAGCAGTACAACAATATCTATCACTTTGCACTCATCAAGATTGTGGTTATGCATCAGCTTGTCTTGTAGGGTATTTCATGGGACGATTTCATTTCTAATGATTTCTTCACAGCTCCTCGAGTACCTTCGAAGGTTTTTCATGAGGTAGGTGAACCTTCATATCAGCATGAGGGTAAGGAGATAGAGACTACTAGTGTGTCGGTGTATGTCACTTATCAGAGAGGCACTGGAGGGTTATTTGCAGCAGCCAGGCGAGTATTATCTCCACCCGGGGTGGAAGGGGTCTCGCTTCCATCATCAGAAGAACAGGTACAGGACAGGGGTAAGAGGCCCATGTAGGATGAGGGGCCTTCAGGAGGCTAGGATATAGATTTCATACTCATTGATGAGGATTTGAGCTCACCAAGCTCAAAGTTAAGAGAGGTTGTTCAGGAGCAGAAGGTAGAAATAGACACTTTGTCCATCAAGTTGCAAAGAGCCCAATGGATTATCAAATACTTTGAGTAGTGGAAAAAATAGTTGGAATATCAGCAAGCTATCATGGAGTTGCCAAGTATACGTGAGAATTGACAAGCTGCCCAAAGGAGCCAAACCGAGATGACATCCATTGAGCGAGAGATTGAGTTTGATCGAGAAACTTGGCTCAAAAGGGTTAGTATTCACTTAGAGAAGCTGTTGGAGAAGAAAAACAAGTAAAATAACATGTTGAGGCACATGAAGAATCATTATTGGGCGAGAAATCATGTTTGCAAGGCACGAATCAAGATCTTGAAGGCAAAGTTAAAGAGGGCATTAAGGCGTCGGAAAAGGCATGATAGACTCCAAATTTTGGTCGAAGCCTCCTTCTCCTAGCATAGTGCATGATGGTAGGAACTCAGCCCAAATTTAAATAAATTTGGGACACATTTTGTCAATTTTGATTTTTTTTGGCCTAAACACAGATGTTTCTGCCCGACGCGTCGCGCCACTTGGCGCGCGCTTATGATTGGGAGCTCCTCTTGGGGAAAAATTTGTATTTTTGAACTTTTCATGAAAATTTATGCATGCCTGCCCATTGGCCATAGATTTTGACAAGTTTTGGGCCTCCAGAAGGGTCAAAAACACCCTAAAAATGACCTTTCTGCCACTTTTTGGACACACAGGAAACAATGTTGGGAAAAATCCTTTTTGGAGGGGAAAATGGCAACCAAATTCCAACATTCCACTTATGTTGGAAGGTAGACAAGCAGAGATTTCAAACGAGCTATCTTGCACTCAATTTGGACACCGAGAAGGCCTTCAAAATTGGCTCCAAAATGGCATGACACATAGAGTTTTCAAGTGCGGCGCATTGGGGATTTTGGCTCATTTTTCACTCAGTAACTCTGTTTTTCGCTTAGTTTTGGCTAGTTTTACTTTATTACTTCCAAATGTAAAATGCTTGATGTAATTTGATGTAATTTCATGGCTCTTGATGTAATTTTGGAAAATTTTTACTCATGAAAGTAGATTCATTCATCAAAATGTGAATTGTAACTGAATGAATCAGTTTCCTATCTTATAGAAGCAAGTTGTTCCACTGCCTATTTTCCAGTTCTTAGTTCAGATCTTGTTGAAACAGCTCCTAAAATAGTGAGCTCAACCCCTAGAGGCTGGGGATGAGTTAGTGTTGTCTATATCTTGTAGTTTTTCAGTGATTTTCAATGTTGGACACTTGGGATTGCTTTGAGCTTCATTGTACATTTCATCTCTGCATTTTGGCAAAGGAATAGACCAGGGTTTACAACACTCCTTGGGATCCATGTGGCTCTTTTTTTTGATGATGTATTTCTCTTTGTGATTGTAAGTTTACTGATGTTTCATGTGTATCATTTTCCTTCTTATTTCTTCTTAAGTTAAACAAACAAGTAATAAAGGTGGAATTCATTAGATTTGCAGTGCTCTACCTTGAGTTTTGTTTAATTTTCTATGTTTTCCACTGTCTGAAGAGGATTCCTGAAAACCTCTGGCCCTCTTCAACTCCTCACCGGTCTGAGCTATCCATTTCATTCAATTCGAAGCATCAAAACAATTGCCTACCTTGCCCCATTCAGCTCTCTGCAAAACTGATCATTCCCCAGACCCAAAATCTGCCCTTCCCTTTGATCCAACAAACACCTTCAAAATCAAATTCAACTCTCTTACATATATACCTAGCCTAAAATCAACATTTTTTTCAAAGTCATCTCAAGCCTCACTGATTATTTTTTGCTGACATTGATGAGGAGAGAGCCCTCTCCCGATCTAGTAGGGCTAGCTACCAGATTAAGCATGGTTTGATGTTACCCTAGAATCTTCCTTCCTTCAGCCTAAGGTAGATTTAGGCAATCACATAGTGGTGACCATACTGGGGATGCAAAAAATGGTTTTCTTGTTAGTGTTATTCATTTTATAAGCTACGGACAGAGCCTAAAGTTATGCCAGGTAACCTTAAAAACACTCTTGCTTTGCATTAGCGAAAGTAGATAAACGCTGCTTCAGTCAATCTCTAGTCTAGTTTGTAAACATAACACCTGACTTGTAAATTTCCCTAGTATATCAGATCATTCTGGACTTTTGGGTGATGAGTCTAGAATTCGATAGGCTGAACAAGTTGGTTTTGTCCATTTGATTTTTAGTTCAACACACTGGCTTCCAGGCGACATACCAGAGAAAATCCGGATCCTGATCCACCTCCTGTGTATGAAAATCCCAATATTATTTTGAGAATCCTTCATCGAGAAAGTCCTGTGATTCCTGTGTTCAAATCTCATTCATGCCTTGCTGTTTTTGAGTATCTTGAAGATCTTGAGTTTGATGAAAAATTTGAGTTGTCGTTGTTTGAGACTAAGTCTGAAAGTGCTATTGATTCTACTGTCCCAAATCCATAGTTTGTCAAAGATCTTGAAATTGAAAAGGCTAATAGATCCATTGACAGTTACATCTTGAATATTCAGAATTCAATTGTGGCAACAAACATTCCTGAATTCATAGAGTCCGCATCTGCAACTCTTGGGTCATTCGCAATTACATCTAGTTCACGAATTCCTACTGAGCCTCCTTTCATTCCCACCATTCCCGTGCAACCTTATATCCCTGATCAACAATCTGCAGTAGTATCACCTCCATCCACACCACATACACCTCATACATCAGCTGCTCCGACTCCTCCTATATCCCCAAACCCGGTTGTAAATACACCAAGAGTAATGGCTACCTGATTTTCACCCCTCCCATTGCCTCAAAACCTGGATGACATGCCCGCTGATTATTAAAGCAAAATTCCATTTTTTGATGGCACTCCTCAAAGTGTTACTGTTGGAAAACATGTGGATAGGATGGTAGATTTCTTTGACCTTCATGAGATTGATGCAAAAAATGTGACAATGATATTGTTTGTACAAACCTTTGGAGGTGAAGTAAGGAAGTGGTTCAGAGCTTTTCCAGCTAGAAGTATTACTACATTGCCTAATCTTCAGAGAAAATTCTTGGATCGATGGGAAGTGATGAAATACCCTCTTTCAATCCTTTCAGAATATGACAATATCAAGTGGAACGTTGGTGAGTCTGTTCAAGATTATTGTATTAGGTTCAATACTATTTACAATGCAATTCCTGCTGATATAAATCCACCTAGGGGTTCGGATTTGATTAAGTTTCTGGATGGTTTTGATCTTAACATGGCCTATCAATTAAGAGAAAGAGTTCCAGGCACTTTAGAAGACGTGCAGAAAATTGCAGTCAGCGTTGAGGCCAATTTGAATGCTAGGAGAGCTAGAATGAAAGCTGAAAATAAAGTAGCAATAAAGGAAGAGGTTTCCACGTCAGATCAAGTGCTCCGTAAGATGGAAAAGATGTTTGAAAGATTAACACTTGATAAGCCTGAACCGCAGATCAGAAATCCTAACTTCCGTGGCCAACAGTAACCACAATTTAGAATCAAGCAAAGAGAGCAGCGAGCACAAGAACCAGCAGTACAACAACAAGTGAAGACACCCTTATAGCAGAATTTTGTACATGGTCTGGAATCAGATGACGAGGAGAATGTAATTGGAGAAGAGAATCATTTATTTACACCTGATGATATGCCGATTTTTATCATTGAAGATGAGGAGTATTTGGAAAACTCGGCTGTACAAAAGGACAAGGATTTCATCTTGGAAAATGAGACAACTCTTGAAGAAGAGTTCGATGAATATCAGAGGGGATACATGAATGCCTTGACCACCCAACAGCAAAAATATTCACTTAGAAGTAGATATGTACCTGTTAATCCAATTCAAAAGAGAAAGGAAGTTTAAACACCAAAGAATGATTCACCCATTGTGCAGAAGAAGGGAAAAGGGACAGCTAATTCCACTACTAGAAAATCACCATAAACGAATGAAAGATCCAATAAGCCAAATGTATCAAAGGAGAAAACTGAAAAGAAGGATGTTCCAGCTAAAGAGGTAGAGAAAACTTCAGTTTTTAACTTAGAAAATGAAATTGCTAAGTTAAAAGTGTCCATTCCTTTGTCTGAATTGATGAAGAATAACAGCTATAAGGGTCAAGTGTCTAATATTTTGATTTTAGATCCATTATCTGATATGGTAAATGTCGAAGACAATCAACCTGAGTTGATTTTTGGTCCAGCATTGGATGGTGAGTCTCCAAATAGTGATGTACCTCCTTTTTACATCAGCCTTAGATTGCACGACTATGTGTTACACAATGCTATGTTTGATTCTGTAGCCTCTCATAATCTCATGCCTAGGGCAATCTAAGAGAAATTTGGATTGGACATCACTAGAAAGTATCATGACCTTTATTCTTTCGATTCTAGTAGAGTAAGATGCATTGGGCTTATCAAAGATTTGGTGGTCAGTTTGGATCAGATTCCAACTAAAAATGTTTTTATGGATGTGGTTGTGGCATATATTCCTCCTAGATTTGGCATGCTTCTTTCCAGATCTTGGGGAGATAAAATTAAAGGGACATTGCAGCTTGATTTCTCCTATGCTACTATTCCTGTGTTCGGTTAGATGATGAAATTATATTGGGAGCAAAAGATGAAGTATATGATCACTAGCAAGGAGAAACTGGTAAATCATCCAATCAATTATGTACATACTAATTTATAATCATTTGTTTTGTACTCAGATAGTTTTAATGATGTAAATAGAAAATTAGTTGAAGTAGAAGACATTCTAGAAATCACTGAGAATTTCAGAGAGGTCTTAAAGAAAGAGATACAAGAACTTGAAAGTACCGCTAAGCAATCAACCTTCCGACAACAACAAAATGTTGATGGACAACAAGAAGAAATAACAGAGCAAACATAATTTCAGCATTTAGAAGAGGATGAAGATGGTTTGTGGACCATGGATTTTGATGGTGCAGTAGGAAATGACGGTGCTGGAATTGGAATTTGGGTACGCAGCCCTTTTTCTTCCCCAAACAAAGTGCCAAGTAATGTAAGGGTATGTTCTTATAAATTGGCTTTTGATTGTTAAAATAATGAGGCTGAATACGAAGCTTTAATTGCTGGTCTGAAAATTATTAGAAAGTTAAATGCCAAAAGGATTGCAGTGTATGGTGACTCCGAGTTAGTTATCAAGCAAGTGAAAGGTGAATACCAAGCTAAGCATCCTCGAATGTGGGCTTACCGAAATGCGGTACTAGATATTTTGAGATTGTTTTCAGATTATACTTTGACATGTGTCCCTCGTATTCAGAATGGTATTGCAGATGCATTTGCAAAGGCAGTAAGTAATTTGAAAATTCCGATGAACTGAATTAACAAATTTGAAATTCATGTGAAGCATCATCCGACTGTCCCTGAAAATCAAAGGTATTGGCAAGTGTTTCAAGATGATGAAGAAATTGATGAATTTCTGCAAAATGAAGGTAAATTCAAAGACACTTCTATTGATGTGGATTATAATGATGGTGAGGCAGATGTGCAAGTAAATCAAATGGAAGTTTTGCAGCTGAAGGATAATGTGCTTCCTAAAGGTCTAATACCTTTAGAGGAGCTTTTTGACCAAGATGATGTATCTCGAAAGCCAACCTTGCGGCCAACAGAGAAAGGAGTTGAGGATGTGAACATTGGATCAGCAGAAAATCCAAAAATGATGAAATTGTCCAAAGCATTGCCCCCACAGGTAAAAGCAAAGTATATCAGTTTATTATCTTCTTTTGCTGATGTATTTTCTTGGGATTATTCAGATTTGAAGACATATGACACAAACATAATTCAGCATACCATTTTGATCAATCCTAATCAAAGCCCTTTCGGTAGAAGTTGAGAAGAATAAATCTAAAGTTGCTGCCCTCAATAGAGAAGGAAGTGAATCGGTTATACAAGGCTGGTATCATCGTTCCCATAAGATTTTCAGATTGGATTTCTAATTTGGTGCCTGTGTGCAAGAAAACAGGTGAGATTCACTTATGCATTGATTTTAGGAATCTGAATAAGGTTTATTTGAAAGATAATTATCGATTGCCCAAAAAGGATCACATACTTCAGGGAGTAGTTGGAGCATCTCGTATGTCTCTGCTCGATGGTTATTCCGGTTATAACCAAATTCTGGTCCATGAGGATGATGGAGACAAAACCGTGTTCACCACTCCATGGGGAACTTTCCATTATGCTAAAATGCCTTTCGGTTTGAAGAATTCTGGTGCGACCTTTCAACGAGCGATGGATATGGCATTTGTGAATGAAAAAGATGTATTTTTGGTTTTTTATTTTGATGATTTGACAGTCTTTTCTAATTCAGATGAAGAGCACCTTTATCATTTGAATATTGTTTTTTAGCGGTGTAGAAAATATGGTGTATCTCTCAATCCAAAGAAGATTTTGTTTGCCGTGGATGAAGGCAAGCTTCTTGGTCATATTATATCAAAGGATGGCATCCACATTGATCCAGCTTGAGTAGAAGCTATTCAGAAAATTGATCTTCCCCGAAACAAAAAGGAGATCCAATCTTTCAATGGTAAGATGAATTTCTTACGTCGCTTTGTGCCCAACCTTGCAGAACATTTAAGGGAAATCACAAACATGTTCAATAAAGATAGTGTAGTGAAGTGGACTGAGGAAGCAGTAAAATCTTTCAATTTAGTGAAATTAGCTCTTTCTTCAGCTCTGGTTTTGATTAGCCTGGACTATACTCAGGATTTTATTTTTTTTTCATTTGCCTCGGATCATACTATGGCAACAGTCTTGATGCAGAAAAGAGATCAGCATGAAAAACCAATTTCTTTTTTCACCTGAACCATCAGAGATGTAGCCTTAAAGTATAACATTATTGAAAAGCAAGCTCTTACCTTAGTGAAAGTGTTGAAATATTTTCGAGTATATATTTTGCATTCTCACATTCTTGCTTATGTTCCTAGTGCTGCTGTTAAGGATGTCTTAGTGCAAACAAATCCAGAAGGGAGACGAGGCAAATGGATTGCTGCCTTGTTGGAATATGATGTGGAGATAAAGCATACAAAGCTTATCAAAGGACAGGGGTTGGCTAAGCTAATGGCTGAATCAAATTTGCATGCCTTGGACATTAATCTCATTGCTGCTATGTCCGAGGAAAATGAAGAAATTTCACTAATTTAGGTATCAGAAATATTTGTTCTTTCTCCTTGGTATTCAGACATTGTATATGTGCTCCAAAATCTATCACCACCACCAGGAATGGCTAAAAACAAAAGTAGGACATTGAAATTAAAGGCTACCAAGTTTTGTATCATGAATACTGCACTCTATTGGAAAGATCCCAGTGATGTTTCACTAAATTGTTTGGTTGAAGAAAAAGCAAAGCAGGTTATGGAGGATTTTCATAAGGGAGATTGTGGAGGTCACCTCTTCTGGAAAAAAACAGCCAACAAAATTTTGAGAGCAGGATATTATTGGCCGACTCTCTTTGTTGATGTGTACAAAACTGTTAAAAGCTGCCATGAATGTCGGATTTTTGAAGGGAGGAAAAAATTGCAGCCTTTGCCGCTCAAGCCCATTGAAATAAGTGCTCCTTTTCAGCAGTGGGGCTTGGATTTCATTGGCGAGATCCATCCCGCTTCTTCAGTGCGGCATATATGGATCCTTACAGCAATGAATTATTTTACTAAATGGATTGAAGCGATTCCCACTGGGCAGGCCACAAATTCGGTAATAATTTCATTTCTTTAGAACAATATTTTGTCTCGTTTTGGCTATCCAAACAAGATGATCACTGATAATGCAGCAACCTTTAAGTCTAAGAGAATGATTTACTTTTGTGATATGTATCAAATTAATTTGGGGCACTCAACCGCATATCATCCACAAGGCAATGGTTTGGACAAGTCCTCGAATAAATCCTTGGTCAACATTATCAAAAAGCTGCTGGAAATAAACAAGAAAGGTTGGCATAAGAAATTGGTTAATGCACTTTGGGCAGACAGAGTGAGTCAAAAGAAATCTATAGGCATGTCCCCTTTTGAGCTCGTGTATGGTGTTGACACGGTATTCCCTACCTCTCTTGCAGTTCTAGTGGTTAAACTTTTGTAGGAAGATGGCAGCGAAGATCATCATATGCAACAAAGAATAAATCAAATGATCCATTTATAGTAGACTAGAAACAAGGTTTTTCAGAACACTTTCAAGTTGCAAGAGAGAATCAAGAAGACATATGATCGAAAGGCAAAGGCGGACAAGTTTCAATTAGAAGAAGTGGTGCTGAAATGGGATGCAAGAAATGAAGACAAAGGTAAGCATGGCAAGTTCTAGAATCTTTGGAAAGGACCTTTCATAATTGTTGCATATCGAGGCCAAAATGCTTTCCTTTTGAAAGAAATGAATGGAGAAGATTGTCCAGGAGGGTCGGTCAATGGTCGGCTACTCAAATGGTACCATTTTTGAAATGTTTTCTGCTGTCACATGTATCACTATACATACCGGTTTGTTTAAGTTTCATTGCAAGTGTGTTCTGTCATCATTCTTTCAGTTTGGGGTCCAAGGTGAAGGCTATAAATCTGAAGATTGATTTCAGTTTTCGTTTGATTTATTGAGTCAAGTCTTTCAGTCATTTTGGTTTCAAAATTGAGTTGGTTTGAGTCAGTTTTCAGCTCTGACAATGAGTCAAGAGTCTTGTTTTGGTACATCGAAGTTATTGACTCCATAGCCCAATGGACGAAGGCACTGCCTACTTTCCTAGAGATCTTTAGTTCTTGGCACCTCTAAGGAGCTACCATCCCCATTGGAGCCAATGTTAGTGTCGGTCTCTTCATCCGTCCGTTAGAGATCAAATTTCTCTTGGTGCATTTCATTTTAGGTGTCTCACTCAGCCGAGTGAGCTGCATTCCATTAGGAGCATGGATCATCTGACGGTAGTGGCTTGTCATTCATGTCCCTCATGTCCTTTACCTGCTGGCCTATTTTTGTTCATTAAAATCATTTACAGTCATTTTTGGTCTCACAGTTTGCAAAGAGTCATTTTAGAGTTTTAGTCTCATTAGGTCTAGGGTTTCATTAATCAAGTCTTCAGAATGCCTAATAATGGTCAACAGGCACACGAGGAAGTCTGAAATAAGGTTTCAGTGCTAAAAGTTTCATCATCATATGCTTAATAATGATTTTTCTTCAAAACTCTGTTTTGAAGAAAAATAGTGTTTTTTATCTTTATGTATAAATAAATGTAATTTTAAATTTTCTCAGTTGTGATAATACTTTCACTTGCAACCCTGGTTTCCTTTGTCAAAGCTCCATGCCATCCATTCCCTGCAAGATAGAGAGAAAGCTTATCATTCAGTTAAGAAGCCAAAAGGAAGAAAAACAGAGTTTTTGAAAAGTGTCAAAAGTTGAAACATTGCAAAGTGGGTTTTTTGAAAAGAAAAATAGAAATCCTTGGCATATAAGATATTTTCATGTTTTAAAACTTCATTTGTATGCTAAGAAGACTGGAGTAAGCCAAGGAGAAATCGTGGAGGTCGAAACAAGCAATTTGAGGGCAAATTGTGTAAAATTTCCGAGTGCGACGCATTGGGTGACTGTCGCGACGCATCGGGCGAGCGCGACGCATTGGGTCGGCTCCCTATGTGTAAATTTTCTCCTATGCGACGCATAGAAGCAGCGCGGCGCACTGGGTTCGTTGCGCTAGGCATTGGGCCGGGAAGAAATTTTATTGCTATTTCTTCCAAATCTTCAAATCGACTTGGTCCATCTTTGTCCAAGTAAGTCAATAAACCTTGTAATTGCCAATGACATGTGTTTGGTGATGTTTAAGAGAGTTTAAATACAAAAATAAAATCTTATTCTCTTGTTTGAAGATTGCTCCTTTAGGGTTTTGAAATTGATTTGGTGTCAATCATTCCCATTTCCCCCATCTTGTTAATCCCTCCTCACTATCTATCTTCTCACAACAGCCCATTTCCCTATTCCCTTGTATCCCTAAATCATTCATTCCCTATCCTATTCCCATTACCCCATATCCCAACTATAAATTTGCACAAACCCCAAGGCTATCCCATGAAATTAAGTGGCTGTCCCTAAACTTCAAATTTCACTTGATAATAGTCCATTATTTCCGCCACCGTATCCCTCCATAGTCTCTCCCATATTATCACTTATTTGGAAAAAAAACCAAGGACATCAAACTTCTCATCTTCATCCAAAACAACATAGACTTTGGACATCATGGAGATAGATACCGATACATCTTATGACCGAGACAGTGATTCCACAACTGAATTACATGCACCTAGAAGACCTCATAAGAGTGGCAAACATGTGAGGGAGGATCCCGCTTCATTGGCTGAGTTGCAGGCCTGTCCTCTTGCCATGGCATGTTTTCAACAACGGTCTTGTTATCAATTTTTTGAAATGGTTGCTAGGGTCCATCATCACCAGGAGATGGCCCGTTTGTTTGTGTTGCATTTACATGATGGTAAAGTCACCCTTTCTGATGTAACATTCACTTTAACACCTGAAACTATCTCTTAAGCAACAGGAATACCAAATGTTGGAGAATAGTGGAACAAAAGACAACAGGTTTACAGGGTACACTATGAGCCATATATCAAGCCTAGTTTTGTGAGGCAACTCAGCCGAGTGTTTCCTTTCCAGTTCCTAAAGGATTCCTATTCTCCTCTGATGAAAATTATTATCAAATATTTCAGTTGTGAGGGTCAGTTTTCACGACTTTATGCCTATCATATCAGGTTGCTGATGCATTTCACCAGGGTGAGGATGATGAACCTCCCTTATTTCATGTGCTGGAATATTGAGAAGATGACCACTCTCTTGCAAAGGAAAACTCCTGAGCAGCAGTACAACAGTATCTATCACTTTGCACTCATCAAGATTGTGGTTATGCATCAGCTTGGCTTACAGGGTATTTCATGGGAGGATTTCATTTCCAATGATTTCTTCACACCTCCTCAGGTACCTTCGGAGGTTGTTCATGAGGCAGGTGAACCTTCATATCAACATGAGGGTCAGGAGATAGAGACTACTAGTGTGCTGGTGTATGTCACTTATCAGAGAGGCACTAGAGGGTTATTTGCAGTAGCTAGGCGAGTATTATATACACCCGGGGTGGAAGGGGTATCACTTCCATCATTAGAAGCAAAGGTACAGGATAGGGGTAAGAGGCCCATGCAAGATGAGGGGCCTTCAGGAGGCTAGGATACAGATTTCATACTCATTGATGAGGATTTGAGCTCACCAAGCTCAAAGTTGATAGAGGTTGTTTAGGAGCAGAAGGCGGAAATATAAACTTTGTCCATCAAGTTGCAAAGAGCCCAATGGATTATCAACTACCTTGAGAAACGAAACAAACAGTTGGAATATCAGCAAGCTATCATGGAGTTGCAAAGTATACGTGAGAACCAGAAAGCTACCTAAAGGAGCCAAACCGAGATGACATCCATTGAGAGAGAGATTGAGGCTGATTGAGAAACTTGGCTTGAAAGGGCCAATATTCATTTGGAGAAGCTGTTGGAGAAGGCCAACAAGGAAAATAACATGTTGAGGCACATGAAGAATCATTATTGGGCGAGAAATCATGTTTGCAAGGCATGAATAAGATCCTGAAGGAAAAGTTAAAGAGGGCATTAAGGCGTTGGAAAAGGCATGATAGACTCCAAATTTTGGCCGAAGCTTCTGTGGCCCAACATAGTGCATGATGGTAGGCACTCAGCCCCAATTTCAAGAAATTTGGGACACATTTTTTCAATTTTGATTTTTTTGGCCTAAACACAGATTTTTCTACCCGACGCGTCATGCCACTTGGCACGCTCTTATGATTGGGAGCTCCTCTCGGGGAAAACTTTGTATTTTTTGATTTTTCATGAAAATTTATGCATTCCTACCCATTTCCCAGATATTTTGAAAAGTTTTGGGCCTCCATAAGGGTCAAAAGCACCCTAAAAATGACCTTTCTGCCCCTTTTTGGACACACAGGAAGTAGTGTTGGGAAACATAATTCTTGGAGGGGAAAATGATAACCAAATTCAGAAATTCCACTTGGGTTGGAAAGTAGACAGGTAGAGATTTCCAAAAAGCTATCCTACGTTCAATTTGGACACTAGGAAGGCCTTCAAAATTTGCTCCAAACTGGCATGATGCATAGAGATTTTAGGCACGACGCATTGGGGATTTTGGCTCATTTTTCACTCAGTAACTCTGTTTTTCACCTAGTTTTGGCCAGTTTGAATTTCTTACTTCCACATGTAAAACGCTTGATGTAATTTGATGCAATTTCATGGCTCTTGATGTAATTTTGGCAATTTTTTACTCATGAAAGTAGATTCATTCATCAAAAGGTGAATTGTAACTGAATGAATCAATTTCCTATCTTATAGAGGCAAGCTGTTCCGCTGCCTATTTTCTAGTTCTTAGTTTAGATCTTGTTGAAATAGCTCCTAAACTAGTGAGATCAACCCCTAGAGGCTAGGGATGAGTTAATTTTGTCTATATCTTGTAGTTTTTCAGTCATTTTCAGGGTTGGACACTTGGGATTTCTTTGAGCTTCATTGTACATTTCATCTCTGCATTTTGGCAAAGGAATAGACCAGGGTGTGCAGCACTCCTTGGGATCCATGTGGATCTTTGTTTTTATGATGTATTTATCTCTGTGATTGTAAGTTTACAAATGTTTCATGTGTATCATCTTCCTTCTTATTTCTTCTTAAGTTAAACAAACAAATAATAAAGGGAATTCATTAGATTTGCAGTGCTCTACCTTGAGTTTTGTTTAATTCTCTATGTTTTTAACTATCTGAAGAGGATTCCTGAAAACCTCTTGCCCTCTTCAACTCCTCACCAATATGAGCTATCCATTTCATTCAATTCGAAGCATCAAAACAATTGCCTACCTTGCCCCATTCAGCTCTCTGCAAAACTGATAATTCCCCAGACCCAAAATCTGCCCTTCCCTTTGATCCAAAAAACACCTTCAAAATCAAATCTAACTCTCTTACGTATATACCTAGCCTAAAATCAGCCTTTTTTTCAAAGTCATCTCAAGCCTCATTGATTATTTTTTGCTGAGATTGATGAGGAGAGAGTCCTCTCCCGATCTGGTAGGGATAGCTACCATATTAAGCGTGGTTTGGTGTTACCCTAGACTCTGCCTTCCTTCAGCCTGAGGTAGATTTAGGCAATAACATGCCCTAGGTTTCTTACCCTCAAAATCAACCTGTATATCATCAATCTCAAATCCATGCTTACATTCCACACCAAACTCCATACCCTGCTCAGTAGGGACCTCATTGGTCTATTCCGAATCAGTATCCCAGTCCTCAACCTCAGTATCAACTGAGTTATCCTGCTTCTAACCCTTATGGTCAGAATCATCCGGGACAGACTTTATGGGGACATAATCCTCCTCAGACTGGGTGGAATGTAAACACGAGTCCTTATCAAATACCTCTGATGAATTTCAACACTCAATTACCATTTCTTGCTACGTTGGAATTACCTGATGTGTCTAAGTTAACGAACGATCCCATTCTTCATAACCCATATTGGCCTCTAGTTCCGACCAATATTCCTTGTAATTTTCCTAAATTTGAGGGGAAGTCTAGTGACAACCCCCAAGCGCATGTTAGGAATTACCACTTGTGGTGTTCCTCTTACTCTTGGGTTGACGATTCTATTCGAATTCATCTTTTCCAACAAACTCTTACTCGTGTCGCTGCAAAGTGGTTCATTGAGCTATCCTATGGCGTCTTCCAAGACTTCAATTCTTTAGCCAGGGAATTCCTTACGCATTTTTAGTTATCAGGCTGCTATGAGATCAGGACACACCTCCTCACTTCATTGAAACGTGACCGAGCTACTCATATCTCAGATCATATTCATGAGTGGAGGCGTCGCTATCACATGATCAAATTTGAAATTCCTGATCAGCTTCTAACTCATTGGTTCACCGCCTCCTTTGTAAATTAGATTGTGAAAGACATAGCTATGGGGGCATGTGTGACGGAGGAACAAGCCATTTCTTATGCCCAGTACCTTGATCTTATGTATTCTCAGTCTGGAAAATTATATGATATCTCACTAGTAGAAAATGATGAAATTAATGACTAGGTGACTAAAACAGTTAGTGACCGCAATTATTTCAACCACAATTATTTCAAGTGAAATACTACTAAATTTGAGAAATTTTAAGTGACCGAACTAAAAATGACTAACTTAAATGACTAATCTAGTTTAGGGATAAAATATATGAATAGATAATAAGTGACTAAACTAAAAGCGACTAACTTAAATGACTAATTTAGTCTAGGGATAAAATATACGACTAGATAATAAATGACTAAAGTAAAAGTGACTAACTTAAATAACTAATTTATTCTAGGATTAAAATATATGACTAGATAATAAGTGACAAAATTAATAATGATTAATGCAAATGACTATTATAGTCCAAGAATAAAAATATGACCAAATAATAAGTACAAAAATTATATGAATTAGTCATTTATGTTAGTAATTTTTAATCGTATCACTCCATAAATGAAAATTTGCAATTTTGATACTAAAGTGTTACATTTCATTAAACGAGTCCCTAAATCCATCTGTAGTGTTAAGATTTAGAGACAAAGGGGTCTTTGAGTCCATCTACATTGTTAAAATTTTGAATACTCTTTTGTCTCTAAAGTTTAACACTGAAGATGGATTCATCTACAATTAACATAAATATTGCATGCATCATCTATCTACTTAATATGTATATTTATAGTTTTCTAGTTTTAGTAAAGGTAATATTTAGATAGTCAGATTAATATGTATATTTATATTTCTTTGGCCATAAAGTTTAATCTTTAAACTTCATTGATTTATGTTAAAAGTGTGACTCTTGTTTTAAATCTAAGGTCAAATCTTCATATTTACATTTAATCAATAGATAAACATAACATTTCTTTTTGTAAGTCGATATTCATTCATGTGGTGAAAAACATGTACAACCAACAAAGAAAAAAACAGGTGGTCTCACCCCAACTAGGTTTGTTGACCAATGTTTGCAACAAGTGACAAAAATACAAAAATGAGGCTAAGGACAACATCCATAAATGAAAGGGTCAAAGACACCAAAATACATGTAATACATAAAAAACACATGAGAGCATACTAGTCATCCGATGTAATGGAAGCTGGGTTTTCCAGGGTTGTTCCTAGAGGGGGCGGTGGACGGAAGTTGCAATGGATGTGCCCTTCGAAGTGTGCGAGCCAAGTGTCCAACTTTTCCACTTTTTCTACAAGGTGGTTTTGGCCTCGCTAGACCACCACCTGCAATACTCGCTCCCTGACTCGGAACTGGAAGTAGTGCATCCTATCCAAAGTCGCCATAAACTCAACATGCTCCTCCCTACGAACCCATTTCGCTGCATCCACCTGATCTATCAGAGTTTGAATTAGGTCCTGACAGTTTTCTAGAAAACAATGTTGAATTTACCACGGGTCGGGAGCTACACGCCTACAAGTTCCCCATTTAGCTGTTCCTCCTTGCTTTCCACCACCCCGATGCTGCATTTGTTGTGACCTTACACTTCCACCACCACGGGAGGCTTGTTTTCCTCCACCACGACCGCCTCACGTTCCCACACCAACAAGCTGGGAGTGACCGACGGTCTTACCACCTCGGTGCGTTCCTACCACCACTATTTCCATATCATCTAAGCCAACATATCCTTGCTTGGTTGTGGGTGAGGGTTTCCCGTGTCACGAGGATGGTCATATTATGATAAAACCAGGAGGGCCAACTCCAATCGCTATCCGATTCCAGTCTACTGGAACTTTCCCCTACCACCACACCCAAAAACCAGATCTCTCTTCACCCTCTAATTTCCTCAGGAAACCACACACTATGTCCCAGCTACCATCTTTCCACCAGTTGGGAAACTTGACAAGATCCCGAACAACTAGAGAAGGAGAAGGTGGGAGGAACACGCCCCAAGCTGACGCTTCCCAAGAAGCTTCACACAACCCACACTAGGATATCGACTCTATGTATTTCAAAAGGGCGACTCCCCTGTCACCACTAGACACCAATAACCACCCACCAAACCACCATGCACACCAATTTCCAGACCAAGCACCAGAAATGGAGAATTCCACACAGAAGCACTGCCACCCCCAGCGATACCTCCTTCAATACCACCTTCCTGCACCTCTATCAGACCAACAACTCGCACATACTAAAAACCACAGAATACCAAAATAATAAGTTCCCCCGTTGACATGTCATAGTGTTCAAGATTTCTATTTACTAGGCATTCAAATGAAAATAAAGTGGAAAACGTGAGCGAGGGAGGATTTTCTTAACGTCCTTGGCACCTATAGCTGCTACATATATCTATCTACATTTGGGGTCATCCCTGGCAATAGAAGGAGTCATGAGAAAATATATAGAAAAGGAGGTTCTATGAAACGTTGTGGCAAGTGTTCGACATGTTCGAGATTTCTATTTACTAGGCATTCAAATGAAAAAAAAGTGGAAAACGTGAGCGAGGGAGGAATTTTCTGATGTCCTCGGTGCCTATTGTTGCTATAAATATCTATCTACATTTGTGGTTGTCCCTGGTAATAAAAGAAGTCGGGAAAAAGAGATAGAAAAGGAGGTTTGTGAAAAGTGGTGGTAGGTGTTCATGATGAATGGATCGTGACAAGAAGTCCAAAACCCAAGTCCATCCCAATGATAATGGAGATGTGAACCCCAACTCCATATGTATGCTCATTCTCATTCTTCTAGTTATCCTTCTATCTTTCATTTATTTCTACATCTGCTTGTTTCTATTAGTAAGGCCTCCTTGATTGGCAGTTGATTTGAGTAGAGAAGTTGTGCATGCAAGAGGGATATATCAGTGGCACTTATTATCATTCTCTTCATGTTTCTTTTAGGGTAAATGACAAGTGTCGAATGTTGCAATAAATGCTATGTTCTTCCTTTTGTGGGTGTGTATCAATAATTTTTTAAGGTTTCATTTCAACTCTTCCTAAGATGTGGGGTGCCATCACTCGTGGGAGAAATGGCTTGGAAGGATGCATCACACTTAGTTTTTGGTTAACCCATAAATTGCACCTCGCCCAAACCTCTTACTTATGCCTGTGAACAAGTGAATCTTGATGGTTGGCCTAATGACATGCCACCATATTCACTAGATAAACATGGTCCGATTGAATTTTTTTACTTATTTTGTCAACTATGATCTACCATTTCAAAATTGTATCATGTTCCCCACCTCTATTATGACTACTTGGGCACACTATAGTACCCTTGAGTTTATGCAACTATGTGGTAAAATTATGGATGTTAGTTTTTTAGTTATGTTGTCAGTAAGGGTAATTGATGAACCCTGTGTCCCTCACTTTTAGATTTGCTTGATTGACAATGAAATGTGAAATTTTATCAAGGGAATTTAAGTGCAGTCATTTATATTACAGATGGAATTATTACATTAGATCAAAATTGGGCTTTTTTATTATCCACATAAGTTATAATTTGCTCATCAATATTAGACTTATTTCACAATTCCTTTGAAGTATATATCATTGGTTTGATTTTTCTTCATGCACATATGTGAAAATGTCAAAAAGCGATGACGGTGAGAAGTAACTACATACAATAGACTAACTCTGCATCCAAATTCAATTATTTGTTGGCTATTGATTTTTTCTTTATCATCACTTATGACAATGAGAAGTAACTACATATGATAGGATGCAAATCTATCCCTCAAACCAATGTAGAGATGCAATTATTTATTGGTTGTTGAATTATTATTTATCATCACTTAGAATAACTGACACTATATTTGGACTCTCTTAAGGAAAAACATCTTCACTTTCATAAGTCGTAGGACTCCTCGAAATATTTTCACTTCCATTAATGACGATCCCTTTCAATATCAATGTTTTATGCATTCCTCCAATCAACTCTTCATAGTCTCTATCTCTTGTTTCCCCTAGAAAGACATACATATTGGCTATATCCAAGCCCCATAGAACATACAAAGACCTACAAGCACCAAATCTAATTTTTAGTAATATGGATCTTTCTCAACAAGAATTTATTGCATAGGCACCGTTGAGCCAAAAATACTACCTGTAGTTTCCAAAAGAATAAAATCATCAAATTAAATAATCTCATAGTCTAAATGTTGTCATGGTAGTCAACTTGAGATACCCAATCTATTGTGCATTTCTCAACTTTAACCAAATCATTAAGATATCAAATATTAGAACTTAGTCATATACAAACTCAATATTCAAAATAGTTAGGCTTAATATTGATTGGAATAGTTGGAATTAGATGAATTTGTAATAGTTTAATATTCCATTTAACATAATCTAGAACTTAATTCTTTTGGTTATAACACCCAAAAAAATAAAATAAATTTTTTTGAACGGACCACTTAACATGTATTCAGCACCTCGAATATTTTTGCGAATTTTTTATTTTGAATGGCGGCAATATTCAGCACCTTGAATTTTTGGGAATTTTTTATTTTGAGTGGCGGGAAGTGGGTCTTCGAAAATCGGCCTTCAAGCTGCACGAAAGGCATTAGAATTTGAGAAATCTGCAGATAGGTCTTGGGATCAATCCTCTCTGCCTCAATCTGAATGGAAGGATATCTACTAGGGAAATGCCGCCGCTTGAAATCTTGTCGCCCAACATGCTCCATCTCCCATTACTCGTTCTCAGCCCAGTGACGCCTCTCGGCTCCGACCCCTTTGATTGCACCTCCAATTCGACGTTATGCGATGAATCTTCGATTTCACAGGAGGAGAGGGTCATTGCGGAGAAGGGATTCTATTTGCATCCCTCGCCTCTTCAAACGCCAAGGGAAAGGGATCCAGATCTGTTCTTTTTGGTTTAGTGTGAAGAAAAAATAGGCACGACTGCCAATCTGCAGCACCTCGAATTTTTGGGTGGCATCGTATGAGTTTCTAAGGGATAGAAACGAAACTTTAATCTTTCACTGCACGAGTCCCCTTTTATTTTTCTGGTCGAGCTACATTCTTTTACTAGCTGAGACACACATTTACAAGTTCTCAGTTTTGGTTGGAGTTATTGGGCCACATCTACCTGAGCTTGAGGGCCGATATTCCACATTCCATCTGCTGGACGAATATGCTAAGAAGGGCTGAGTAATCATATTGATTAGCACGAGTTTCCTAACCATATAAAAGCTGTGCACCCTTGCAACGACCAAGAAAATTACTCTCTGGAGGCTACGTATAAGCTAAATGAGTCTGAGTTTACACTATCCAGAGGTCCTGGCATCACTAACTCGTGTATTTACTGCTGCTCACTAAGGGAAACATGAGTTCCTTATCTCTGGTATGGGTGAATGCAAACATCTGGGCATAAAATGAACTTCTGGACTCTTCATTCCATGTGAGACAGTCATCTGGCAACCAGCAAAAGAAAACGCACCAGTCCCAGGTTTCTATACTCAATGTCCCTTATTTACATGTGTTTATTGACAGCATAAAATATTGGTAGTCTTCTGGCTGTAGTGGATGTCATTCTGGGAATTAATATGAATACTCGTTACTCCTATTTCTAAGTTATATTTGGCTGTCCTGTGTGAATATTATGCTTGGAATATGTTAGTTTGAACTTTGGGTGGTTTATTTTCGGTGCCTGTCATTTAATATGAGTATCTTCTGAATTAAAATTGTTAGTAAAGTGGTTACATCAGTACCCAGACAAATTGTTTGACATAGATATGAACGAAAATTTCACATAAAACCAGAAAGCTATTGCAACGAATTCTACAACCAAGGCGATGGTGGGGCTGATAATGCACCCAGAGAAATTGTTTGACATAGATATTTACGAAAATTTCACATAAACCCAGAAATCTATTGCAAGGAATTTTACAACCAGGGCGATGGTGGGGCTGATAGTGCATTATATCTAGACTGTACATTGGGCACATTGAGTAGGAATACTGGCATATGTCCGTCTAACCCTTGTCATGTAATGGACATTGAAGTTGCCAACCTCTGGTGCATTTCTTGAGTTTACCCAAATGGTCATCATATCAGATATTGGAACTAATACCTGTGCACTCTCTAGCTTTACAATAGCTGGGTTCAGTACTAATTGACCCTAGTGTGTGCTAGGTTAATTTTCCCCCTTGACCAAACCTAGAAATATATTTTTTTGATTGGGCTGATTCTCTTGTAGTTCTTATTTATTATCTATTTTATCATATTTTCTCTTGACTAGATCTCAAATCAAGCTGCATTGTGTAAACCAGGTGGAGATGGGCTAATTCATTCAAACTGTGTGTGATGGTGTATTGTATACATTGAATATGGACACATTCACGTTGAGATTGCCAATGCCCGGTGCATTTCTTGAGAACCCAAATGCTCAACATATTAATATTACAACTCAGACATATGCAAAGCTCAAGCTTTATAATTGCCCAGTTTGATATCCAGAAGTAGGTTTGATATACCTCCCATGTTTGATATTGAATGCAGAATAACTACATAGGCCTATTAAATTTCAATAATGAACTTAACTTGGAATTATGCCAAAGTAATAACCATGCACAATAGCACTTAGAACAAACATATAATTTGGGAAAGCGGATAAGGATGTGTATGTTGATAAATGGGAAATGAATTGACCCAAGTATTAATTCTCTTTTCTTAAATATTCACAAGTTATATATGGTGCAAAGGAAAACTGGGTAGCCCAATGACTATAAGTAGACAAGCACACCAATGTAGAAGTCATAGGGTAATTGTTATATATTTTCCTCTCCGACTCTAAGCTATATCTTGCTCTTCAACAACATTAAAAAACATATTTAGTTTTTACAGTCATATAGTTCTAGAATTTTGGAATCAGTCCCCACCACACATTACTGGCTTGTTTAGCATTGGGGGTTTGACAGCATTGGTTTGAGAGTTTTTTTCTCAGAAAGGCTCAATACATAATCATGAAGTCCTTACCCACAGTGAGCCATTTCTATGTATTTCTTGACTTTTCATCATGAACTCCTTGACTTTTACTCCTTGTTTTTTATAAACTCTTCATCAAGGTTGAATTGACCTTGTTGTGCAAAGCATCAATTTCTTCCTTAGACAATTGCATCCCTGATCTCTAGCTACTGATGACTGCAACTGTTTACCTGCAGTTCTTTGAAATGCAACACCATGATGCTATTAAGGCTCTTAATATCTATAGGCAAGCTGGTAAACAGGTATATTTGGAAATCTACTGTTCCAAAAGTGTTGTAATTGATGTCTTCAGTTTCAAATCCTTTCAAAATAGTGCATATACCTGTACTTTTTTGTTTTTTAAGGATGATTGTGATCTAGCATTACTTTTTTCCAAAAAAAAATGCTTTAGTGGCATTCCCTCTTAACATGTTTGAAGTTTTTATCATTATTTACTTCCTCTCATGACCCATATACATACTTTCGTATTCATTTCCAAATGTTTAGTTTACGAAAACAATTTTTGTGGCAACATTTCTGGTGGATTCATTAATTCATTAGATGATGTGATGTCTCATTGAGTCATTACATAGTAGGATAAGAGGAGTACATTACAAAATCTTGAATTGCAAGTTCCCTAGTAGGACAAATGACAAGAACAAGAATATGCAGTCTTTTATGATCTCGGTGGACTAGTGACTTGACTATCACCTCAATAGAAGGAAATAGTAATGCTACTATCACTGTATTTCTTTGTGTTTGTCAATTGAGCCATCTACTTTGAACTTTTCCCTGAAGACCCATTTAACCATTTGCACTTTTTCCTTTAGGCATATCCTCAAGTTCCAGTGTTTCATTTCTATGTATGGAATCACATTCCACCTTTGTTACTTTGTCCCATTCTTCTTTCCATGTGCATTGAATCACATTATACCAGAATTGTGGTGAATTTGTGATCAAAGCCATATATAACTGTTGTAAAGCAGACTGCTACAATCTTCTTGATTTCTTGCTTCCTTTATTGCTTTCAGGTAGTTCCTGTAGCTTTGAGCCATCTAATGTTCAAAAATGTTGTTTTAGAATATTCTTGGGTGTTGATGATGTTCTCACTGCTAGCATTCCAGAATCTTCTTGGGCTTTGATGATGTCCTCACTATTAAAATTCTAGAATCTTCTTGGGCTTTGGTGATGTCCTTAGTACTAGCTTTGACATCATTGACTTCATTATCACTGGATTCTTGATTGCTCCTTTGTTCCTGACTTGGAATGCTTTCTTCTGCTACCTTTTTACGTCTTTCTTCAATAGGCCATGGCACTTCAATTTCATTTGAATTACCTTGGATATAGTTGTCCTCAAATATAACATCTATATTGAGTGTATCTTTTTCCAAATAAAAAATCTGATATCCCATAGACTCTCCATTGTACCCTATCAAAAATACTTCTAACCTTTATCCTTGTGCTTATGCACTTTTTTTAGAAACAAGTACATAGACATTGCAAAGAAACACTTTGGGATGAATCTCCCTTGGTTTCTCATCATTTCATGCTTCTTTAGGTGTAACATTCCTTGCAATTTTCATTGTATTTCTATCAACAAAATACACCAGTGTACTAATTACTTCAACTTAAAAATTATTTGATAGATTTTACCTTTTATCATTCTCCTCGCCATCTCTACATCTATCCTTCCTTTGCAACATTTCTTTCTCTGTGAATGCCATGAAACTTGTAATACCTATAAAATATTGAAATAATGGTGCAATATTCACTTGTGGCCTCATGCCAACCTTACATGTAATAAAGGCTATAAGTCTACACATGTGCAACCACAACATTTTATTGTATTTTTTCAATATATACTATTTTAGGCTAAGGCCAACGTTCAACTTCCTTGGAGCTAGCATCCCACTAGCCATCTCTACAGCTATCCTCAATTTGTCAAGATGTCCTGACTATTAACATTCCAAAATATTCTTGGGCTTTGGTGATGTCTTAAGTACTAGCTTTGGCATCATTATTTTCATCACAAATTCTTTTGTCATGAGCTAAGTGTTGTCTTATGTGATTCTTTAGCTTATGGGCACCTACATCTCATGTTTCTCATGTTCATGGGTTCATCTTCTCTCCTCTTTGTGTTTATGCTTTTTTTATGGTTTTTTGGTTGTTAACATTCAATCCTTGTTTATCTCTTGTAATATCAACATGGTATCAGAGTAGGTGTGAACTTGCCTCTTTGGGTTATCTCATTTCTTCAAGGGTTTTTTAATTTTTTCTTTGGGTTTCACCCATCTTCAATGGCACACTACAATGCTGATCCAGAAGTGGTTCAAAATCATCTTTTCTAAGGTTTCTTCGTTTTAGAGCTTCCAAGTAAGGCTCAATTTTTACTATTTTGATCAAGGGAATTGCTTAGTGATAGATTTTTTTGGGTTAATTAGTTGATCAGTTAGACTAATGGCCAATGGCATTTCCCCAAGGGTTGTAGGACTAGGGTTTTTAGATTATCTTCATTTTAGAGTTTCAAACCCTTCTTTCATGCACACCTTCTTAGGTGTATGCAAGGGATCTCTTAATCCCTTTTATCTTTAAATTTATACTTTTCCCTAATCAAAGTGGCTGGTTATTCTTGGGTAGATTTTATTTAGGATGCTACTAACACACATTTATATGCACATATTTTATTGCACTCTGCATGTTGGCATCTACCCATTTCAGGAGATGATGATTTGGCTCATTCATCATTGGAGGCTTTCCTTATTTTTTAGGAAATTGTTGTTTATAGTGGATGCCATGGTTGATGATGTGAGGCATATGTAGAAAAATTTAACTAGCTGGAAACCTTCACAGTTTTAAGTTTTTGCTCAAATATATTTCCGACAGTACCAAACTAGAAGGTTTGATATACTTGAAGTAAACAGAAGGCTCTAAAATATTACTGTTACACAACCTATTAGCTTTGTAACATATCATATTTTATATGCTCGAACAACCTTGCCCTGTGTCGGGCATTGTTAAGTTTTGCACTGACTGATAGAAACCCCCTTTTGTCATCTATGGGTCTTATTCCCTTTTTTCTTGCAAGATAATGTGTTATTAACTTATTTATAAATTTATTTATATATATATATATATAAACATATATGACATTCCCAACTCGTTCGTTCCAAACTTGTTTGACTGTGATCGTGCAAAAGAAATTTTTTTAGGACCAAAGTAAATTGATCGTATAGTGCCTTGAAGCAATTGTTAATTTTTTTAAGGATTGAAAAAGCGTCATATAGATAAGTTTGTATGTTGTATAGCGGTTGAATAAATAATCCATAAGTGACAAGTCTGTGTCAGTCATGGAAAAACCAAAGTGGTTGAAATAAGGGTCAAACCCTTCTGCCAATAGGAAAATAAAACTGTGCGAAGAAGGGGTGGTCGACATTTCGGTTGGTAGAAAAGGATATACTAGTATCACCTCAAAGAAGCACACATTTTTGAGTGTATTTTTCTAGGAGAGGTGGGAGGGTATGGTCAACAGTTGTTGGTGGAAGAACTGTGGCCTGCATGCAAGTCTGCACTCGACAAAAACAAAAGCACAAGAAGCATAAGGTGGCAACTCACTAAGAAGGAAGCAACACGGGCTAGACTAGTCAACACCACTCAACTGTTGAGAAATCGCGAGGGAAAAGACACACAAATGACCGATAGAAGGGCAATTGTCTGCATAGTTTGTGGATGGAGGAGTGCTATCAGAGCTAGCTTGACCTGTTTCAGTGCAGGTTTAGTAGCCACCACACGTGGTCGAGTAGCCTAGTTGAAGCCGCAGTGACGAGCCTTTAGGCGCAATCCAACCGAGAATTGGAGCAACTACAGTTGACAAGCAGGGAAGCACATAGATCGTAGTCATAGGTAAGCAGGTGGGATGTCGGGTCGGGTGCAAGAGCCTGCATCAAACTTCCTGCGCCTACATCCAAAATAGTCTTGCCTTCAAAGTGGTGAATGTTCTCAAATATAGTTGTTTAATAAGCATACATCCTCACGTGTCACATTTGGGAAAAGGGTTGTAGGGAATCTCCACAATTCCCTCGTTGTGCATGTATTTCATTGTACCAAATCACTAACATTCGTGCATAGCTTTACTAAATAGAAGATATTTTCTCTCTTCAACATCTCATAATTGTAATGAACAATTGCTTCAAGATGTTGATTATCAACGAAATTTTCCTCATGAGAAGGTGTCTTATCTTGAGGAGAAATTTTCTCATCAACCGACCATTTTGAGGTAATTTATAAAGAGGATGATAGAATAAATTTAAGAGAGATAGTTAAAGATGACTTCATATTTCCCTAGTTTGGTAGGGGAGGTGGGTAATGAGGCATTGATGGATCAAATATAAAAGGAAGAATTACAAACAATTTTGCATTCTTTCCAAAATTATAAGAACCCTCAGTCACTTCGTGGGACAATAGAATTCTTCTAGTGGTTCTATGACTTCCTTCAAACAAACCAAGAATTGCTGACAAATTAAAATACAAAAGCAGGATTTGGGAGCTTTCAATTCAACATTTCAGGCTTTAATCCCAAAAATTAGACAAGAATGAGATGATCTCAAACCCATATCACTATGTAATTACATCTAGAAAATCATTGCAAAAATTATTGCATGTAGGGTCAAAATCCACTAAGTTGATTCCATGTCATTAGAACAATTTTTCATCCTTTCTGGGAAACAAATCCATTACGGAATAGGAGTAGCCCAATAAGTAATTTATAACATCAAGCCAAAAAATTACAAGCAATGTTAGTGAGTTTGTCTTTCCAAGGCATATGATAGAGAAAATTGGCTTTATTTAGGGCTACTCATTCATATACGGTTCAATGTGAAATTGGTTAACCAGATAATGAACTATCTTTCCTCAATATATTTGCAATTCTAATTAATGGCTCAACCTATTCTTCTATCATGCCTACAAGAGACCATGGGTAGGTATGAATAATGACTTCTCTGCTATTTTTTACTGTAGAGTAGGTGGTCTCAACAGAGTTATAACAGAGTCAAAAAGAACTATAAGCTTGACAACTATACAAATAGGAATTACCCTAAACTTGACATATTTACTCTTTGTTGATTAAGTTTTTATTTTGGATGATAGGATCAAGGTAGATGCAATTATGCTGAAGGACCCCACCCTTGAGGAACTAAAATTCCTACCTTAAAAACTACTAGGTCAAGTACTCTATAGAGATCACTTCCATTGCATACTTTCTGTTAGCACTCAGATTGAACCTCAAGGCTAAGAAGAGGCAATCCGAGGTAACCGAAAACCAAGATTTTGATTTGAAACCTAGCCCTGCCAGACCAGAGAGGGCTCTCTCTTTGCCAATGAAGGGTGGCTGCAATAAGTGAATCTTAGGCTAGCTATGAAGTATGGGGATTTGATTTGAAAGTTTTGGGTCGAAACAACAAGAGATAAACAATCATTGGGCTATGGAGTCGAGGCTGGTTTCTACCTGCAAACTTGGGGAAAAATAAGCATTATGCTCAGCCAGATAAATGATGTAGATGGGAGAAGAAAAGAGGAGAAAGCTCGCTGCCCTGCAGGCATCAATCAATGGATGAATATCCAGTGGCAGATTTAGCATAAAGGAAAACACAGGGTTATTAAACAGAGCAACTAACAAAGGATGGATTTTGTAAAAAAAACCACTGCATTTAACAACATAGTCATTGTGAAAAGAGCATCATGCGTGGATGGATTCCTAACACTTCCTTTAGAGAATGCTGTGACAAAATTAGTAGAAAAACACAATATGAAAATGATCTTATAAGGAAAACATGCTAAACATGAAACACCGTGATGGATCCCAAATTTTAAAGGGCAGAAACTGCTTCATTAACATAATATTCAGGAAAATTTACAAAATCCAAATCAACAGTCTCTCTGTTGAAAATCAAACCCTTACATCCTCAAAAATATTCCTATATATACCCTATTACAAATTTATTTTGATTCCTCTACATAGGAATCAAAATAAAAATAAAAAATAAAATATATTTGTGCTGGCAAGTAAAATAAATTAAATTACAACTAAAGAATTTAATTAAATCATCTAAAATAAAATGAGTTTGCTGCAATATGTCGAACTGTTAGAAGTTTGCTGGAGTTTGTTCATGAAATCTAGGATTCCTTTGTTGAATCTGAGCCTAAAAACTCTACCTCTTGAATGCCACGTTGCACCTTCATGCACAACTACCCTCAAATTCTGGAGATGCATTTGCCACTTTGCCGAAATTGGGAAAAGGTCTCCAATATTTTAATGCTAAAAATATGAGTCAAATCTGCCACATATGTTCTTTGAATATGAAGATGAATCGAACGCCCAATTATTGCAATGACTGCCACCTATGCCATTTTTCAAGCCTTGTTTGTTCCAAGTTTCAATTGTAAAGGATCTAGAAAGCTCTAAGGAATCTGAAGAATCATGATCAATGGCACTGAGATCCCCATCCTCCATCACATAGCCAGGACAAGATGGCTTGTAAGCAATTTCTGTTTTAACCTCCAGTCCATTAATAACATCATTGTGCTTTCTCAATGCTGAATATGTTTTCACTGCTTGTTTAAATGGGTTCTCCAGCTTTTTTCAAGACAACATGTAAATGGGCCTCCGTAACACCCCGAATATCTAAAGATGATAACAAAGCATCAAATGCCTCAGCAGTGTCAATAACCTTCCAGATGCCATCCTTGATAGATAAAATTTTAAAGGAACATGCCCACTGGCCTTATCGAATTTTAGTAACATTATCCCATTTATCTTCGGGATAAAGAAACCCATTTGCGAGACAAAAAAACCCTTGTTTTGCTTTCAATGTCTCCGTTGAAGTCAATATTGAGCTCACAATCCAACACTAATTCTGGAACCCTCTGAATACTGGAATGTACATGCTCTCCTTGCAAAAGAAATGTGCGATCTTTGATCTCAGGATGTAGAGACCTATCAATATCAATAGGTAATTAGCTCACAGACAACAAACTATGACTTACCACATTGAGCAGGGAAGAGCCAGTTCTCATGCTTTTCATGCAATCCTCTCAAATAATCTAATGACACGCTATTTTCTTCTGCTCTCTTTCGTAACTGCAAACGTCTATGGCATGTGTCTGGACTAGCCCTCAAGTAAATAAATCCATCAGGAACAAGCCCAGGTAAAACAGAAACAACTGGATGAAACCATGAATAATAGATGCTAAGCTCCATCCCATTCATCCACTTTGTCTCATGAATAGCTCACACAAACACCATCCGATCGCTGAAAACACTTCTTTCCATGAGTCGTAGAGGCTTTAATCCACCTGCAGACTCTCTCTCTTGCATCACCCTCATTACAAAAACGTAATTCTGAAATGTGTAAGCATACCATTGAGGTTCAACATAGAAAGCATCCAATATATTGAAATGATCAGGCCCAATGTCTTGCCACTTAGAAATAGGCTCAGGAACAACCTCTACAAGGTCACGTAACTCAAGTGTCTCATTCACAATCCTCTGTAGAAATGTGGTTTTTCCAACAATAATATTACCTTCCACACAAAACAGTGAGCCCCTTTTTCTGCATTTTTCTCTCTCCATCCTGCACAGTTTCTTCTTCCAGCTCTTCATCCACACTCTTCTTGATGTAAGAAGTTATACTCTCTGCGTGTTTCTTATGGATGATCCCAATGGAACTATGTAGAAACTCAACCATCTTTTCACTACCATCTCCAAAACTGCTAATACAATGAGTTGATAGACACTTTGGCCAATTATATTCCTCCACATAGAATCACTGATAAAACTTCTAGTTCTTCCTACAGGTAATCTTTTCATCAAATCGTCATTTGGAGGTTTTGTTGCCAGTGCCAAAGCACCAAGTGTATCCATAATCATATTGACCCAAAGCAACTGAACTAAAGTGAGGGGGGCAGTTCCTGTTATACATGCAGAAACAAAATTCAATACTAGAGCAACCACATTAACTATCAGCTGGAACTGCACTAATTTTTGAATGTTTACATATACTGAACGCCCCCATTTTACTACATTTACAATTGTTGCAAAATTTTCATCTAAAATTGCCACATCTGCGCTTTCCTTCACAACCTCAGTCCCAACAATGCCCATAGCAAGCCCAATGTTGGCTTCATGCAAAGCTGGTGCATCATTTGTGCCATTACCTGTCACAACAACTTTTCCCAGAGTTGTGCGCAACTGTCTCACCAAGGTGTGCTTGTCAAATGGTGAAGATCGTGCCATAACCTGAATTTTTAGTATCAGAGTCTTCATCTCTTCTAAGCTCTTTTCACGAAAATCAGGTCCTTCAATTGCTACACCATCATCTGTTAAAATGCCACACTCTGCTGCAATTGCTTTTGTTGTGTTAATATTGTCACCAGTGACCATCCTCACTGTAATACTTGCAGCCCTACAGAGTTCAACAACTTCTTTGACACCAAGACGCACAGGATCCTTGATTCCAACAATGCATATACATGTATAACCATTTGTAGGAATGTTTTGTCTCCACTTCTGACCCTTTAGCAACATCATAGCAACATAGGTCAATGAGGCCAATGATAGCTACAAGGGATGTCCGCAGATCATGATTCATATTTGCAAAAACAATGCTTTTATGGTTACTCTTTCTCTCTGATTGCTTTGTTGCCTCAAGTTGTCGAATTAATTCTGCACAAAGGTGTATTTCTTTGCTTGTATCTCTTGTAAGTGAAAAAATGAAAAGCCAGCTTACAAGGAACATGCAAACCGCCAATGTGATTAGAAGAATCAATGTTGTCTGACTTTGACTTATCATGGGACCCCAAATGCTTTTATGTGGAATAATAAAAAAAAATACCAGGGCTTTTCCAGCCAGATGAAGTGAGGAACTTTCTAATGTATATTGTGCACCTTGAATTCTTGCATCAGAGGTCCTGAAATTTTCGTTGCCCAATCTGGATATATTATCCAATTTACTTTTGAGATACAGAGCTGCTCCTGCCACCACAACATTACTAGATTTTGTAGCTTTCAATAGTATAGGTTTGTCTACATCACCTTCAACATGGAAAGTAGAACCCGTTTGTGCAAGCAAATAACCATCTTCTGTGGCTAGATACATATCAATACCTTGAAGGTCAAATTGCATTATGATGTTTGTTAAACTACTCATTGGCTCTCCTAAAGCCACAACACTAGAAAGAGTTGCATTAGATGAATCTTTAACAGATGCCAATGACAGGAATAAGAGTTCTTTAGATTGACCAAATGTCAAGCCCCAAGTAGTGAGTCCATGCTCATTGTATAGTGCATCTTGAAACCATTTTGTTTCCCAGAAAGCATATGCACTTGTTGGAATCGCCTCTCTGAATGGTTGTCCTGTGCTAAAAGTAGTTAACTGATGATACCAGAGATATCCTTGACTCCTTTCAGCTAATAAATTTCTCTTTGAATTATTGGTTGTATTTGCAAACAGGATGAATGTCTCAGTAAAATTTGAATAGTAAGAGATGAGTAATCCATTTTTTCCCATGAAGAAAACTTGTGTTGTGTATGGATTATTTGAGTATACTAGGAAAGTGCAGGATTTACCTGCTCTTCTTATGCCGGATATGAAGACAAGCTTCCCTTTAGTATAGATGACACCATTAGATTAGCTAAATGGGTTGCAGATGCATTGTTTCCCTCAAGAAGTGATCTTGTGCTTGCTTTGGCATATGTGAGCCATTCACCACAAAGATTATTGGAAACAACAGCAACTGAATGTTGAGCATGTTTTGATGCAAAAGACCATGTTATTATTGTTATGGTTATAACAATTGCAATAAGGAACACCTTTAAATAATAAATCATGAGCAATATTTTCAAAGTGACATCAAGAAGCATCTTTGTGACTATATAGCCCAATATCATAAGCTCTTGGGAAGAGAGAAGGGCAGTGTCAAATTGTCAATACCCACTCTCTTGGCATTCAATATACTCTGGACAGTCTTTTCCAACAAGGAAGTAGTCACCTCGACCATAGCCCACTGGATTTGCAACTATAAACCATGAAAAAGGTGAGAAGTTTTCACAATGTAAAATTATAAGGACACATGTTAATCTAGGTTGTCATTGATGATGACAGTGACCGGGATGGAAAATATTCTTGCATGATCTAAATGCCCATAATACTCTAGAAGATGCCTTAGCCCTAACACATTGATAATACTAATGATGCCCTTAATATACATGAATGAAACCTAAGTGTATGGAACCCTAAGCATATGAAGAAGGAGCCCTAGACATAAAATTTTAAGAGCTGCCATGAATCAAATTAGAATGACAGCCTCACAAATTTAAGTTTCTTGATGGTAAAATGACCTTACTTAAGGTTGGGACTGCCATAGGCTTGAAGAGGGTAATTTTCCCTTTCTAACGAGCTATCACTTGCCCTCTAACTCCTTCTAGTTTGAGAGAAAATTGATTTTCAAGTTTGAATATAATATTTTTAAAGGCTAGCCGACCTAAGCCTACCTGTCCATGTTGGCCTCCCTCCAAGAGACGTGTCCCTTTATTAAAGGTCGAAGTCCTATATAATATGACGTCCAACACCTCATTTCAACCATGAATTCGGTCAAAAATTCAGAAATTGAGCACAGAATTAAGAAGGAGGCCAAGAAGGACTTTGGCATCACGTTTTGGGCTAAATATTTGTGATTGGGTTACCTCAGGCTAGTGGACAGCTTGAACTAGGACAATCATCTTGAAACCTGAAGTATACACCTGTGTTTGCAGCATTGGATTGTGCTCATTTGCTGGAGGACAGAACTCTGATCTTTGTTACAGATTGCAGTCCTATGGAGGCTAGGCTCTAGCATTGGTGGCTTGGAACTACAACTCAGTTCTGTAGCTTGCAGTCCCATTTAAGAACCTCGGACCAATGATACAAGGATTGTAAAGGCTCGGATTAGTTAGAATTTATACCTCAGATCAGTGAAATAAAGCCACAGACCTATGATTATATTAAACCGAACCTCAGACTTGTATTGCAGCCTAGTTTAGGCTCGGATTAGCTCAGTCCTGTGGATAGGTTTCTCCTTAACTCAGACTTCAGGGCAGCTCGGTGCTATTGGTTCAGTTACCTATGGCAGCTTCTGTGTGGAGAGCTTGAACTTGCCTCCTGTAGAAGCTAGCATTACAGAGGGCTGTCTCGGATTGCAGGTTATTTTGGATTGCAGTCTTGGACTATGTCAAATCTGTGAGTTATCTTGTCTCAATTGTTAAGTTATTGGCTACAACAGGTTCATTATCTAAAGCAGTGAAGTAGGAGGAGCACTGAAGATATTCTTTTCCTGTCATTTAAGAAGCAATTAATAAGGACATCATCATCACTGTTAGAGAATGTGACCTACAACAGTTCAAGAAGTAAAAGTGGTACCAAAGCACAACCAAATAATCAAGAACAGTGTAATCACATCATCAAGGGAAGAACACATTCAGTTCTCAGAATTGAAGGAAGAACAAATGCATCAGTTTTATCATTAGAACAGATCTTAAGCATTGAAAATACAACATAAAAGATCTTGTTTGAATTAGCATCTTTGGAGCATTGTTGTCTTGGAGCAACATTATAATAGCAGGGAATACTTGAAGAAAACAATACTTGCAGCAGGGAATACTTGAAGAACACAATACTTGCAGCAGTTTTTGGACAGACCCTTGTAGACTTCTTGTTGAAGCAGTGTAGAAGCTGGTCTTGGTGACATTCTTGGAGACCTTGATTGAAGCCCTCATGGAGTGACCTTGGAAAGATTGTTTGGGTACCATGAAGAGCTGTGGAGACACCTTCATGTGAAGAATAAGGTTGTCATTGATGACGTAATGTGGAGACTACAATGAATACTAAGTGAATATTGATAGGGCTCGTTGAAGAAGACGTTGGGAGCCGTAAGTATAACCAAATATATCTTGACAGAATGAAGTAGGAGGTTGGAGCTTCATAGAGACAAGGTTGGTGCCTTGGTAGATAGGGTTGGAGCCCTTGAGGTTGGTGCCTCAGAATTGACAAGGTTGGTGCCTTGGAAGATAGGGTTGGAGCCCTAGAGGATAGGAGTCCTCAAGAGACCAGGTTGGAGCCTGTACCAAATATAGGGTTGGAGCCCCTGTGGTTGGTGCCTTAGAATTGACAAGGTTGAAGCCTTGGAAGTCCAAGTCGGTGCTTGGCAAATATAGGTTGGAGCTTGGAAGATTGAAGGTTGGTGTCTTCATCTAGGGTTGGAGCCCTACATATATTGTACTTGATTTATTGTAAAGAAGAAATTAATAAAAGCATTTATTCTTACTGTTCATTTTGTGTTCTAAATATAAGTGATCTAACTGGTAAAAATAACAATTGAAAAGAAATATCGATTCACCCCCCTCTTAGTATTTCCAACAACACATGCATCAGGCGTAACCAAGAGTCAATCATTCATTTGGTCATATCTTTTGATCCAGAAGCCGGTTTTGGGAGTGCGATATTCCGTTGGAAAGCTCTTTCCAAGCTGCTTCTGATGAACAAGTTTAGGACATGATTTTCACCGAAGCTTATGTGAAAAACATCTGTGAAAACTAGACATAGTAAGAGTCCAATTTGATCGTTGGTGACAAGCTGCAAAGACTGGAACTAACACTTTCTTCCCATTTACAGCTGTAATGATGTCCCCAAGACAGGCCAAACATAAGAATCTCATTTTGTTGTTTTCAGTCCAGCTTTTCCAATTGGTCCATCTACAGGACCATCAAGCACCAAAAATCTAGTGACACTTAGTTGCTCAATGGACTCATCTAGTGCAAATTTAGTGCCCAAAATGGGTCAAGTAATTTTCCGAAAATTTACTAATTGATCAACAATGAAACTTACAGATATACTAGAATTCAAAAGCCCACACCAGGTAATGCTCCTGATGGAGAGTACATATAAGTGTTTATGCCAATCAAATTTCTTGAACTATCAAGAAGAGGACCTCCAATGGTCCTTTACCATCTGTTTGGATCACATTGTGTATTGGATGGCCAATTGCAGCTGAAATTATCTACCTGGAAAGCCCACTAATGATAGCAGTCATTAAGGTGTGATCCAAACCAAATGGATTCCCAATTGCATACACTTTTTGTCCTACAAAAATATTTGCAGAAATTTCAACTGCCATGGGTATCAATTTATCTTTTGGCGCATTCATCCATAGCATTGCAACATCGTTATCTTGATCATTTCCAACTACCTTTGTGTCATGTGTTGACTAAACACCAATAGTTACTGTCAAATATAACAAGAAATTCCTGTCCTGAGATGCTTTAGTAATATCTAAAACTGTCTAATAAGCAGGTGGGAGAGCTTTAATTATGACTCTAAGTTTATTTCAAAATAACACATGAAAATGCACCAAAATGCATATCTAGACTCTTTATAAGTTATAACTACTCATCTAAGCAACATGCCTCAAAAATGCTTATGCAATTTGAGTTATTGCATCAAAAGGCTGATTGCCAACATCATCTCTACTTTAAGTAGATATTGTTGGATGAAAGAGAAGTTTGCTAGCATTGATGCTTAAGTAATAAGGTTGGTTCCTCCAGCTGACATAGAAGGAATTTTGGCACTACGAAGTTCGGTTACTACTTGGGATATTTACAAAGTGTTGTTGCAAGGACATGAAAGTCATCATCTGGTTGAACACTTTTGTACTCTCCTTGATTGTAAGTTAGATATCCTACAAACCATCTAATATGGTTAGCCTCCTTTTAGGTAAGGATGGGCTTCCTTGACCCTCTATAATGATGTTTACAATTTGGGGACTGTTGTAGCTCCTGGAACAGTATCTTGGTTTGGTAACTGATGTGGATCTCATGTTTGAGTTTATGGATAGGCCCAGGATTAGAAGATCATAATATGATTTGGGGAAGATATCACCACCTCCTTTGTTTCGATATTGTAGCAATGAAGATCACTTTGACATTCCTTTTCCAAATTTTTCCTCCAAACAACTCCTAAGGCCTCCTCAAGTTGCCCGTCAAACTGATTCACACAATAGTCATCACTTTGACCCAATACTTGACAAACTCTTGCTCCAAGTTTGCTGCCCAATCACTGTGGCAACTATCACTGGTTTAGGGCATATAACCATGAGATTTGTCCCCTCCTCATTGACTTCCACATGCTGCCCTATCACGATTTAAAATTGATCCACAAGTTAGGATCCAACATCTACAAGAATGCACTGAAATACATACCTTATGTTCACTGTTTTGAGGTCTCCTTCATTGCTAAAATCTAGGCCTGGTTAGGGAATCACATAGTCCATTCTTCTAGCCTTCAATTCTGCCCAGAATTTCTCTAGATGAAAGTGGCTGCTTGGAAGTACCCTCCTCCTCAACGCTATTGTCCTGGGCATGAGTACATTCCTTTGCATTCACAAGTTGCAAATATTTTTACAAAGCCCCTAGCAAATGCAAAGTTTTAAGATGCCGAGGGAGAGACTAGGTTTGGTGGAGAACACTTTCCTTGCAAAGAAAGCATTTATAGTTTTTATCTATTGCTCAATTAGCTCTATAACACTGATGGCATATCAATAAGACTGATTTATACCATGTAATGATATGCTCCAACAGATCCATCTTCCTAGTTTCCTATGTGCAATAAAGAGAGAGCAAAGTGATGGCTAGACACTAATTTGTCGTGGAAGGAAAGTGGCAACGATGCAGAGAGAGAAAGTGAGGGCACATGCATGCTTCCAATTTGCATATACCAGACTCATCCTTGTCCCAAATTTAGAACTATTGTTCATATTTAGCATTCCAAATAGCTATAGTTTGCTTTTACCAATTGTAGCATGTAATATCCCCAAATAGGGATAATAGAAAAATAACAATATTTCCAAAACTTGGGCACATAAAAATCTGAAAATTTATTGGTATATAAAAAATTCTACACTAAACCCAGATTTATATTCAAATCATTGATCTGATTTTTTTGCTAAAAGAAGTAAATTTCTAAGTATTTATGAACTTAGAAAAAGTATAACAAATCCCTTTATTTCTGCCCAGAAATTCCAGAAATGAAATACAATGACTTTCTTTTAATTTTTCTGAGTTAAAACAAAATTAAGTATGTACATTTAAACACAAAGTACCTCAGACACTATTTTTTAAACCCTAGTCATCCTCTTGAATGTTCAAATTATTAGAGCTGTCATTTGTGTGAATACAATTTTTTCAGTTTCTTATGATTAATCATTAACCTATAAATCTAACAAATCTGTATATGCCCATTACTTCAATAGTTTTGACAGTAGTAGATGGTATTGGTTGTATATTGTTTAGTTTTCATTTATCATTCGTCTCATTTGATTGTACGTCTTTTGTAGGTTATTGGCAATATTTTTCTTGTAATAACGTTTTTGGACATTTTTTCCAGCTAGTACACTTTCTGGAGGTTTCTCTGACACAAGAACCAACTTAGAGGCACCAAAAGTTTCAACATTTTGGGTAGCAGTTTCAGAAAAGGAGAATAAAAGTTTTTCCAATGTTTCTGTGAAGAATAATGTTGCAAATATTGGTGATGCTGCCAAGGTAGTTGTCAATAAGAAGAAGAAAAAGAAGATTTATATAATGCTTATAAGGTTCAAGAGAAGGAGGAAGATGTGAACCTTCCAGAACCATCCAAAGTAGTAACCGATGTTGTCAAGGGTAAGACTTCCTCAAAAGAGCCTGAGAAGCAAGTCCTGAAAGAAGTGGATGACTGGGAAGATGCAGTTGAGCTTTCAACTCCTATGAGTCAAGTAACTATTTTAGTTACTAAATGTTCAGGAGACAGAAAGTACTTGAGTGAGTTTTTTTGACAATCAAGGATCAGTGTAAAGATCTACCAAATCATTTTGAAATTTGTCTAGACACCATTGAATTACTTGGAAATTCCCAAGCACTTGCAAGTCATGTAGGAGAGGCTGATGCATTAGCAAGCACTGCAAGAGATTTTGAAAGGCAGTCGAGTGGGAATTATCTACTTGAACATTGTGGGAGAAATATGGCCAGTTTGGATGATGATAGATGGGCCAAGCCGGTGGATGCTTTTACTACTGGCTGTGATATGCGGATGGATGTGGGTCTAAGTGGTTCCTCTTCTATGTTTCAACTTGGCTCAAGTTATAATACTGGCTTTGCAAGAAATAATTGTGCAACACAAATGAGTATGAATGGCATCCTTCATGGAGGGCCTTATGTGCAAACACCATTTCCACAAGTTGGACAAGTGAGAAATAATTTTGATGTGGGCAAGGTTTCTGATGAGGATCAGTTGAAAAATGACAAATTAAATCCATCCTTAATAAATTAACGCCCCAAAAATTTGAAATTTTTTTTGAACAGGTCAAAGAAGTGAACATTGACTTTGCATCATGTCTTCATGGTATAATATCTCAAATATTTGACAAAGCCTTGATGGAGTCGACTTTTTGTGAAATGTATGAAAAATTATATTTTCAGCTTGCTGCAGGATTACCAGAATTTTATGAAGATAATGAGAAGGTTGTTTTCAAGTGAGTTCTTTTGAACAAATGCCAGGAAGAATTTGAAAAAGATGAAAGAGAAGAGGCAGAGGCTAAGAAAGAAGAAGAGGATGGTGAAAAAATCCTTTCAGTAGAAGAAATACGTGAGAAGAAGGTTGCAACACAATGATGAATGCTAGGAAATATAAGGTTTATTGGTGAGCTTTATAAAGAAAGTATGTTGATTGAAAGACTTATGCATGCATTCATCATGAAATTAATTGGTGAATTTCAACATGCAGAGGATGAAAATCTTGAAGCTTTGTGCAAACTGATGAGCACTATTAGTCATATGATTGACCATTCAAAGGCCAAGGAACATATTGATGCTTACTTAGATAGGATGACAAAAATGTCCAATACCCAAGGGCTTCCCTCTAGGCTGAGGTTGATGTTGAAGGTTCTGATTGATCCGAGGAGGAATGGATGGAAACAAAGGTGGAAGGTTGAGGGCCACAAGAAAATAGAGGAAGTGCATCGGGATGCTATGCAAGAACTACATAGATAGGGAGGCCACTCTTGAGGTACCAATATGGGATATGCAAGTCACAGACTTGTGACACCACTTGATCATGGTGTGAGAGGACTTGCAATGCCACCTTACATGGCATGTGCACAAATGGGTTCACTTCCACATATGGGTGGGATTAAAGGGCCACAACCCCATATGGGACCACATGATTGTGGATTCACCAGTCAAGATGCTCAGATTGTGGATTGGGCTCAATTTGAAAATTGGTCTATGCCAAGCCCTTCAACACACAGTTCTTCTGATGATGGCCACTTGAATCTTGGTCCTAAGGGAGGTCTTGGAAAGGGAATAGAAGGGAGGGCTCAACCTTTGCCATATGCCAAGAGTGCTCTAGCAGATATTCCACCATTCACATCTTTGAGTGATAGACGAAGAGGTGTATGTATGATTTCAGGTTGCAGTTCCGACCAGATGCCAGTTGGTATGAGAGATGAAATTTTGACAAGGACTTATGCTGCAAAAAAAACTTTATTTGCAAAATCACGTCCAGGAAATAAATGTTTTGGATAATGATAGAAGAGAGTTTAAGAATTCATACTCATCATGTGACAGAGGTGGGAAGACTGCAAATGTTGAATTTCAACAAGTGACAAGGTTGTGTCAATCATGGAAAAAACAAAGTGGTTGAAATAAGGGTCAAACCATGCTGCCAATAGGAAAATAAAACTGTGCGAAGAAGGGGTGGGAAACATTTTGGTTGGCAGAAAAGGATCTACCAGCATCACCTCGAAGAAGCACGTAGTTTCAAGAGTAGTTTTCTAGGAGAGGTGGGAAGGTATGGTCGAAAGTTGTTGGTGGAAGAACTATGGCCTGCACACAAACCCGCACTCGAAAAAAACAAAACCACAAGAAGCATAAGGTGGCAAATCACTAAGAAGGAAGCAGCACGTGCTAGACTAGTCGACACCACTCAGCCATTGAGAAATTGTGAGGAAAAAGACACGCACCAATAGAAGGGCAGTTGTCAACATAATTAGTTTGTGGATGGAGGAGTGCTATCAGAGCCAGCTGGACCTGTGTCAGTGCAGGTTTAGTAGCCACCACACATGCGATCGAGTAGCCTAGTTGAAGTCACAGTGATGTGTCGTCAGGCACAATATGACCGAGAATTAGAGCAACTACAGTTGACAGGATGGGAAGCGCATAGATCGTAGTCATAGGTAATCTGGCGGACTGTCGGGTTAGGTGCAGAAGCCCGTGTCAAACTTATTGCCCCTACATCCAAAATAGTCTTGCTTTCAAAATGGTGAACATTCTCAAATATAGTTTTTTAATAAGCATACATCCTCACGTGTCACATTTGGGAAAAGAGTTGTAGTGAATCTCCACAGTTCTCTTACTGCCCATGTCTTTCCTTCTACCAAATCACTAACATTTGTGCATATCCTTTACTAAATAGCTAATCTTTTCTCTCTTCAACATTCATAATTATAGTGAACAATTTCCTCAAGATGGTGTTTAGCAACAAAATTTGCTTCATGAGAAGGTGTCTCATCTTGAGGAGCAATTTGCTCATCAACAGACCATTTTGAGGGAATTTATAAAGAGGATGATAGAATAAATTTAAGAGCGATAGTTAAAGATGACTTCATATTTCCTCAATTTTGTAGGTGAGGTGGGTAATGAGGTATTTATGGATCAAATATCAAGGGAATAATTACAAATAATTTTGCACTGTTTCCAAAAGTATAATAACCCTCAGCCACTTCGCAGGATAATATAATTCTTCTAGGGGTTCTATGACTTCCGTCAAACAAAGCAACTAAGAATTGTTGACAAATTAAAATACACATGCAGGATTTGGGAGCTTTCAATTCAACATTTCAGGCTTTAATCCAAAAAATTAGACAAGAATGAGATGACTTCAGACCCATATCACTAAGTAATTGCATCTACAAAATCATTGCAAAAATTAGTGCATGTAGGGTCAAAATCCACTAAGTTGATTCTGTGTCATTAGAACAAATTTTCATCCTTCCTGGGAAACAAATCCCTTATGGAATAGGAGTAGCCCAAGAAGGAATTTATAACATCAAACCAAAAAATTACAAGCAATGTTAGTGATTTTGTCTTTCCAAGGCATATGATAGAGAAAACTGGCTTTATTTAGGGCTACTCATCCATATAGGGTTCAATGTGCAATTGGTTAACTAGATAATGAATTTGTCTTTCCTCAATATTTTTGCAATTCTAATTAATGGATCAATCTATTCTTCTATCATTCCTACAAGAGACCATGGGTAGGTATGACTAATGGCTCCTTTTCTATTTTTGACTGTAGAGTAGGTGGTCTCAATAGAGTTGTAATAGAAACAAATCAGATTCAAATTTTATAGATATAAAAGATAAAAACAAATGTCAATGTCTTTGTTTGATTGTTAATTGACTTTTCTGTGGGCATGTTACATGAAATGTGATTGGAAAAAGGATGACGAAACAATACATATCACGTCTTGGATATGGTTCATTCGCTGTTAGAGATCGCTTAGCCACTTGAGCCATCGACTTTGGAAATGTTTCTAGTAGGAATTCCTATAGTTTTTAATGTTGTGATTATTTCACCTCATGGTTATTTTGGGCAAGCAAATTTTTTAGGAATGCCAGACATGACATTAGTGGACAGGTAAACAAATATTTTATAATTGCAATTTCCATTTCATGATATCCTCTTTTTATTGTTTGATTGTATTTTGGATGTTTCTTTTGATTTTGTTTTGTCTTTTAACACTTAGTATCATGTTCATTTAAACAAAAACCAAATCTTGAAGATGAAATTAGTATTACACTATATTGATTGGAATCCTTTTAGCTATTTTGTGTTAAAATATTTTCATGACTATCAGAAAAGGTTACTTTCATGTTGTTATTAGAGTACATGTTGTTTATGTACTTGACTAAGTTCATGTGTTAGAAAATGAAATGTTGTTGTGAATAAAACGACAAGGATTAAACATCATATTTCATATTATTTGTTTTCACAAGTTATCTACAACTTGAGCTTTTTAGCATATAACTTAGCTGACATGATTTTTCCTAAGCTTTTCTTGAAATTTGAATATTAAGTTACTAAGGTGCTCTTTTCTATATATGGTGACATTTTATTTTCTTTGTTTATACAGGTTATTTGGCCACATTATAGTGGCCATTATCGCTCCAGTGAAGAAAATTTGTTTGAGTTTCTTACTTGTATGGGGAAAAATGGCTTTGACATTGCTGATGTTGAGGCATATGTCATATAAACTATTTATAGTCTAATTTAGTTTATATTCTAGTGTTCATTGTCTTTCATATCTTACACTCTACATTGTATCTTCTTTTGTTTTCAGAAAATGAACTCAGTATTGATGGTAAGAAGCAATAATTGAAAAGAGGAGAGTAATAACATTGGAGCAACAAATGCAAAAAGAGAGAGGAGAATTGGTTTGGTGATACTCTTGGAGCCAATATCCCACATAAGACACACATAAAGACTAATGGTCAAGTCTTCCGAGTTTGTGAATTCACCTACAATTCCTTGACAACACAATGATAATGTTGTGAAGTGATGAAACATCATTTTGTGTGTAAATTGTAGTCCAACCAATATTAAGTTGGAAACCCATATTGTAATACTTTAACATTTCATATAATATAATTTATGTGGTTGAAATTATTTATAGTTGCATTTGATATTGCTTATTATTCTAATTAACATGTGCAACTTTGTGTTTTCATATTAGGTGAACATCACATTGTATGTCATTTTTTAAATCATACAAATTAATTTATGTTGATTAATAATAAACACAAAATCAATTTGAAACTACGAAATTAGTAGTTTATATTGATTAATGATGAACACAAATAAAATGAATATACGACTAAATTAGTAATTTATAATGGTTATTAATGAAAGTGAATGAAATGAATATAAACTACTAAATTAGCCGTTTATATAATGAATATGAAACTACCAAAAAAAGATAAATGACTACTCCAAATGATAAATTTGTGATTACAAATGATGACTAAATTTTGCATATATATGACTATTAGTAGCTAATTTACAGTATCTTATAACACGACCAAAATTTAGTCATATTTCTTCGGTCATTAATTGGTTTTAAACTATGACTAAAACTTGCATATATATGACTATCAGTAGCTAATTTACAGTATCTTATAACACGACCAACATTTTGGTCATATTTCTTTGGTCATTAATTGGTTTTTTCAGGTGATCATATAGTAATATATTTTGTTGTATATTTGGTCATTAATTGTGACAATTAATGACCAAATCAAAGATTAAATCAATGACTAAATCAATGACCAAATTAATGACAAAATCAGTGACTAAATTAATTATCAAATCAATGACTAAATTAACGACCAAATCACTGACTAAATTAATGACCAAATTAATGACCAAATATACTACTAGACAACAAAATTGAGATGACCAATTAATGACTAAGCTAAAAAAGACTAAAAGTTGGTCGCGTTATAAGATAGTGTAAATTAGCTACTATTGGTCATCGACCGAAAAATAGTCGTTCATATGCAAATTTTAGTCGTTTTTTTAGTAATTAATTAGCCATTTTCTACTAGTGTCTTTCCTGATGCTCATCGACCTGGAACCTCTAAACCACTAGCGACTCCATCCGTCAATGGTATTATTGGTTCTGTGTCTTAGACTTCTCAGAAGTCTTCTTCATCAAACTCTGGGACGCCGAAGTCTGGTTCTTCCAATAATATTTCTTCTCAGTCCACTTTGAATTCTAGTGAACCCAAAAAAGTTAATGCTGTTAAGGCTGATCCTATGGATAATGCTTCTAAAGTGAAAAATAAGGCTAAAGGTAAGGCCAAAACTGATACCCCGAAACAGGATTCTTAGAAACCTTGTATTGGCGATGGTTCTCAATGCAAGCTGAAGTACTCTTGTTTGATTTGTGACGATGAGCACTTCACCAAGGACTTTCCTAGAAAATCCAAAGTGAGTCGCTTACTCAAAGGCACCCAGGGAACTCCGACTGTTCTTAAAGAGCCCTTCCCATCTCAGCAGACTCAGATGGTAGAGAAACCTCAGTCCTCTACCCCATTTGGCTCTCAGGTGTTCATGATGAAAGGTTCTGCAGTCATTTCTATCACTACTCGGTCGAAAGATTATACTGGATCCCATCAGGCCACGGGGAAGGAGATCGCTGATGGTCCTCCTCCTCCACCTATTACTAGCCCTATTGAAATTGAAAGGCCCAATGATGAATCCCTTGTGCGACCAGATTCCAAAGGTGTACTCCGCAAGTATTCTTATAATCCCAATGCCTGTGTTGCTCATTATTACAATATTGTTGAGGATTTGGCTTAGGCACCATCTATGTTGTCCGTGTTAGAAGTACTTCAGAGTTGTCCATCTTAGCGAAGAGATTTGTTATCTGCAATTGGCGAGATTGATCCTGCCGATACTAGCCTTCTTTCTTTTGATTTAGAAAATTTCATTCCATGAATTCCGCATCAGATTGTGCTCATTATTCAAGCTATTATTAATGGTCTCGAAATCCATCGAGAAGTCGTGGGCGAAGGTGCATCAACCTGTGTCATGTCATCTTCGTGTTGGAAATCTATTGGTTCTCTGGCCCTGAATTCATCACTAAATGACCTTGAAGCATTTGATGGAGGAGAATCAAAGCCTTTAGGTGTTCTCGCTAGTTTACCGATTACTCTAAAAGGGAAGACAGTCAATGTCTAGGTAGAATTAATTGATGCTAAACTCAATTATATTCTTCTCCTCGGTCACAGTTGGAGTCACGCCATGTTATGTGTTCCATCCACTCTCTTTTGTGTTCTGAAATTTCCACATGAAGGAAAGATTGTTACTATTGATCAATTTTCCTTCTTCACCTCTTCTTCCAAGAACAACATTCTATATGTGGATAAGATTCCTACTCCTTACGAGAGCATAGGGCCAAGTATTTTTAAAGATCCTGCCCTCATGGGTATTTTTTCTCTTCCTCCACCAAATACTGTTCAGATTGATATGATCTCTCAGTCTGATGACCCATGGATTATTCCTTCACTTGAACAGATCGATTCATTCGAAGATTCGATGCCTTTGAGTCTAATTGAGATTGATTATTGTGAACTCATTGCAGCTTCAAAAGCTCCGTCCTCTGATCATGCTCCTTTGAGCATGTCTCTTGAGTTTTATTCTAAACCCCCTAGCTTGGTGATTTGGATTTGCCTGGTCCTTTGAAAGAAGTGTTCCCTCTGATGAAGCCATTATGGAAATGATGTCTCTTGAGAATCTACCGTGGGACGATGGTCATCATCATTCCTCGTTCATGCCTGGCCTTGGGGCCATGTCTACTTGTCTCGAGCATTTTGCATCTCAGGTTCCTTCTCCTCCACTTCAATTGCCTGCTCTAATGCACGATGTTTTTTTGGAGGGTAACTTGAGTAATATTACACAGATGATTCCTATTGAAAATTTTGTTAAACTGGGAATTGTCGAGAACATCCATATCAGGGTTACTTGTTCTTCCGATGAAGTACAAGTTTATACTATCCTTTTTCACGAATTTCGTGATGTCTTTGCATGGTCATATGAATAAATTCCCAGCATCGACCCTAGTATAGTGGTGCATGAAATACCTACTTACCTTGGTTCGAAGACTTTTCGTCAGCGTCTTCGTCCAGTGCACCCTAGAAAAGCTGTTGCCATTAAAGGTGAAGTTGAAAAACTTCTCAGAGATGGTTTCATTTATCCAATTCCTTTGACAGAATGGGTCTCTAATATTGTTCCTATAGGTAATAAATAGGTAACTATTCGCATCTCCATTGATTATCGTGATATTAATCAAGCTTGTCCCAAGGATAATTATCCTACTCCCTCTATCGATCAAATCATTGATGATTGTACCGGGGGTGATATTTTTTCCCTCATGGAAGGTTTTTCTGGTTATAATCAAATTAACATTCTCTCGAATGATCAACATAAGATTGCCTTTATCTATCCTTGGTGTACTTTCGCATATAAGAAGCTCCATTTTGGCTTAAAGAATGCTGGGGCTACATTTTAGCTAGCGAGGTCGTATGTTTTTCATGATATTCATCACATCGTTTAGCCTTATCTGGATGACCTTCCCTCTCATTTAGCTAAGCATATGGCCCATCCTAACCATATTCATCAGATTTTTCTTCGTTGTCGATGCTATAATATTCACCTCAATCCACTCAAGGTTGAGGCTATTATCAATCTCCCCTCTCTTTCCTCATTAGATGAGTTGCAGAGTTTGCAAGGTAACGCTAATTTTCTACGCCATTTTATACCTAACTATGCATAAGTGGCTAGAGGATATGTGAATATTAAAGCAGGGCATCCCATTCTGTTGGGATGAGATTTCTCAGAGTTATTTTGAGGCCCTGTAGAAATTTCTTGTCAACACTCCTCTGTTGCGTCCTCCTAACTATCATCATGATTTTTCCCTTTATTTAGCCGCCCCTTTTAGCATGATTTCCATGGTTTTGGTACAAGACAATGATGACGGTAATGAGCATGTTATTTATTACTTGTCTCATAACCTTGTAAGTAGTTCAACATTTTTGTCATTATATTATTTTTCGTATAGTGACTGTGATTTCTGATTACAACCCAATTACCTATATATTGTCTCAACAATTGTTGGGGGGAAAATGCTCGAAGTGGATTTTCATCCTCCAAGAGTTCGATTTGGATTTTACTTTTTCCAAGTCGAAGAAATCACTAGTCTTTTCTGATTTGATCTGTTCCCTCCCTTCAGACTCTCCTCTATCTCGTTCTAAGGAATACATTCCAGATGATACACTTTTCTTGATTAGCACCCTCGATCCATGGTACGGTGATATCATCGTTTATCTCGAGAATTCTACTTTCAGATTTGAGTTGACGAAGGATGCCTGCCGATGCATTCGTCATCAGTTGCAACCTTATCGTATAGCTGGAGATACACTCTATTGTGTCAGAGTGGATTCCATTCTCTATCGATGTTTGACTCTCGAGGAAGCTGAGAAAGCCCTAAATGATTGTCACAGTGGCGCCTATGGTGGTCACATTTCTGGTTATTCCACCGCACAAAAGATTCTTCATGCTGGTTATTTCTAGCCTTCTATCCTCAAATACTGCTTTTTTGTGGTTTGTAAATGTCATGATTACTGGATTTATCAATGCAAGATGCGTGCGCCGCCTCTATCTCTTCATCCTATCATTACCGTTGGTCCTTTTGTGAAGTGAGGCATCGATTTTATGACATGTAACCCTCACTCGGCCGGGGGTTACCATGCTTCAACGTACAATTGGGATCCATAAATCCAATTGGCATCTCATGTTATTTTCGGATCTTTGGGCATACTGAAGCTCAGTTAAGAATGCGACCAGGTTTACTCCTTTTCAGTTGGTTTATGGTCTCGAACCCACTCTCCCGATTGAGTGTGAAATACCTTCACTCAAGTTGGTTGTTGAATTACTGCCGAACACTTCAGAAAAAGAAGAGCGTATCAGTTACTTAGAAAGGCTAGATGAAACTTGTCGCTTTGCTGCTCTCGTTATCAAAGCACAAAAGAAGCGGGTCAAAGCTCATTTTGACCAATCAGTTTCCTCTTGTTCCTTCGTTGAAGGATATCTCGTCCTCTTGTACGACCAAGCTCATGATAAGCTAGGGGTAGGAAAATTTCAATCCATGTGGCATGGGCCTTACCTTATTAAACAAGTGTTGTAGAATGGGGCCTATGAGCTTATTGATTACGAAGGTCATCCTCTAGAACAACCTAGAAATGGGTTGTATCTCAAAAAATATTATGCATGAGTCATTCATGCATGATTTGTGTACATAGGTGTTTTTTTCATTTTTGTACATGTTTTGATTTGGTGTGCTTTGCGAGCATTTTCCTGATTATTGGGTCTTGGTTATTTGTGCATATGTCTATTACCCCTTATGTCGGTTTCGTGGATGGTACTTCCCGTAGTACCAGGAATTTGTCTTCAGCAGCCTGGGTAGTCTATGATCCTACTGGTGAGTTGATAGAATTGCAAGTTATTTGTCTAGGACGAACTACAAGAAATGTCGCTAAATATAGTATTGTCCTTGAACTATTAACTGAGGCAATCAATATCAGCATATGTGCATTGCTTGTAAATCTAGATTCACAGCTTGTTGTTCTACAAATCAATGGCCATTATTCAGTCAGAAACCCATACATTTTGAGATTGTATTTACATATTTGTTTGTTGGAAATAAATTTTGATTTTATCACATATCAACATATTCCTAGACGAATGAATGCATTAACTGATACAGTGACTAACATTGTATTAGATAATTTTTTTTTTAATTTGTAAAATTATCCTCATATGAGAAATATCCATGTAGGAAAATAGATATATATATATATATATATATATATATATATATATATATATATATATATATATATATATATATATATATATATATATATATATATATATCACTTGTTTTCATCAGTGTGCATCATAAATTCAAAAAATATGTGTGTTTATGTTACATCCTGAGACACCATGTCTCTCAAAATATGTAGATATAAAGCCTAAGGTGTCCAGTTGGCATGATGCTCATGATAGCATGTCACTTCTCGTATAAGCCACCTCAGTAAGCAGTGAATGTGATTTGGCACCCCTACAGTATGCCTCTGGTAGGCACGAGGAACATCGTCAAATCGTGCATAGTCCAGGACTCCACATGTGATCCCCTTTAGGTTGTGCACAATTTCCTCCTCCTCGCCTCCCTCACCATGAGGATCAAAATCGCGAGGGATTCACCTCGCTATCAGAGACATGCCTGCGGGTCTCTCTGGGCCAACATTTGAAAATGCATGGATTTAATGTAAGAATATACATAGTTAAAAAAAATATAACACTCATGAAAATTAAAAATGAGTCTTACCCAAATATTCATCCCAATCCTCTCCCTCTAGGAGTGGGAGGTCCGAATCACTAGTAAAATCTGTACCAGAGTAGGGCCAGTCCTCCATGACGATCAACTGTCGACGGAGCCAATAAACAAATTTCAGTCTCCAGGACATCTGTTGACCACCCCCTGCCCTTGGCATCAGAGCTGCCCATCGGGCCATCTATGGTTGTCTCACTAGTGGTGTTGGGACTATGACCTCCTGACACTGAAAAATTGGTAGTCGTTCTAGGAAGAATGATACCAGGATAGACCCATAACCGAATTGCTTTAGTTTGTATTTCTTGCATTTTGTTAGCTGGCGTTTCATGTTTATTTTCATGGCCTATGCCTAGCTATAGATGGTCAGTGTCAAGTAGTCTACATCAAGAAGCAATTGTGTCTTTGTTGCTTTGTGTGGTGCTTGCGATCCCACAGCTCGTTTGACGGTATGTAGCACTACTTTTAGTGCCAAGTTTGGGAAAGTTTGGATATCGACTTTCCCACTTGCTGTTCCATTCCATGCCCCTGGACATACCCTGTCAATCACCATGGAAATTCTCTCCATGTAGGGATGGGTACTAGTTAGGATTGGCACTGCTCCCCTATGCAAGAATCCTGTTATAAAATAAACGTCAAAAAGATCAATCTCAAGTTCCTGATCTCGAAGGATGAACTTTTCTTGGTTCTCATCCCATATGTTTATGAAATACTGTAACAGCTCTGGTTGAGCATGGTGTCCAGAAGAAATTCTTCAGTTCATAGTCTCTGAGAGCTTCCATGCATCTCTAATTTTCCATGGCAAGCTCGTCCTCTTCGTTGTGTTCCTGTTCTTTCCATTCGATTACTATTTTGTCGCTTTCTACCTACAAACATATTCATATGGATAGTATTAGCCTTTTTTTATGTTTGGATTTGTAATAAATTGGGTATTTAACTTGCATTTTTGCACAAAAATGGTCTGCGCGGTTGGCACAGCTGTTTCCCAAATAGTCGCGCCAATGGGCGTGCCCTAGTTCAGAAAAATGGGTGATTGGCACGACTCTGTGCTTAAAACCCATGCCAACCACTGTGCCCTAATATTTTCATTTCCTCCCCCAAAAATCAAAATTGGAAGTTGGAGGCAATAAAATATGTATTAAAATGAAGGAAAGGATGTCAGATCTTAACTAGAACTAACGGATTAGATATTGGTCTGTCGAATTTCCTGCTATCGTCGCTGCAAAATCACAGTATAAAATGGGTAACTATTTCTCCACAAGAGGTAAAAAGTAAAAAGTAATTATTTTTACTATTTTTGGCATTTTATAACTTTTTATAGCCCTAATTAGGTTTTAAGACATGTTTTTCAATTATTTTATTATATTATTTTTGAGAAATGGGTTTTACACGTGTCTCTTGTGTAGCAACAGGTTTTCAGGCCATAGTGATGAAGTAACGATTTAACTTTTATACTTTTTAGGACTCAGTAAAAACACGAAAAATTCACTACTGGAGTCATCTTTCAACTCTTTTCTGACTCTCTAAAATTGAAAATATTGTCGAGACTCTTTTCATTTCAAACTTGTTAAATGGCTACGAAACGATATCTACCCAGTATACGTTTACCCCTTTTTCGAGCTAAGATAGATTATTTACGAAAAAGGAATACCTTAGCCTATTACGACTAAGAGGTTCTTTCGGGTGTTGTTTTCTATCTTTTCAGATATGGGAGAATATTTACGAAAAGGGCCACGATGGAGTTTTATTTTCTGCCTTCTTTTCAAACTCTCTAAACATGAAAAGTTGCCAAGTTCTCCCTTTGTCAGACTCATTAAATCTCGATGACATCGGACTTCATCACCATGACATTATTTGAGTTCCTCATTCTTAGGGCTCGTAAAATGTACTAGGTTGGATTTATCCAAAGGAAAAACTTACAACACAAGCATATGCTATCCCCTTCAAGCTTGTTTTAAAAAATAATTAGGGTACTGGCCAGAAATGGTGGGGGAAAATGGAACCAAGTTTTAGTTATGTTGGTAGTATGTCGCTCTTGAACATGGCACTTGTCTCCATTTGTGTCAGGTTGGGGACATCTCATTTCATCACTTTTTCCTCCACATGTTTGGGTAATCTCTTTTGACCTCTCATTTTCTCTTTGCCATGTCATCATGACCTCAGATCCCTTGATGTTAAATACTGCCAAATCCAGAGTCGTGTCGGTAATATGTTCAAGAGAAGTTTGCCTCTGTAGTTTTCAACCTCCTCTGATTCTCTATTGGTCCTAATTCATTATCATCATGTTACTTTGTCTCGCGTCGATGATGTGGGAAACATTATGGCCTATTGTCGATCGGGTCACTTCTTGTCAACTTCAGCTCATTATCTAGGAATTTGATCTAGAGACTCCCTTCTGGTACCTTGGAGCCTGCATGCCTCAGTGGAAGGTTCTTCACATTAGATGCAAGGTCCACCTCATTGGCCTTCGATCGAGTGATTCTACGGATGTTTGATGCCAGATCACTGTTCACATTCTGTGGATTGTACCGGTTGTACCTTGAGAGCCATTGTCATTATTGGTGGTTTCTCTCGTGCCTGTTAATAGCTTTCATCATTGGCTGGTAATCAGGTGATTTTCTTACATGTTAGACTTTAGCTCATATATTCGCATGCTTGAATCTGTACTTGTTTGGGTCGAGATGGAGTGTAGAACCCTTGGTTTTGTTTGACAAAATCTAGGCTGCGGATTTTTGTGGATTACCATGACTTATCGCATGACTCTTTTGATTGGATGGTTGCGACCATACCTGAGTCTATTTATTGATCCTTACTGCTGGATGGTCGTGTCCATACCTCAGATCTTAGTTTTTATACACTCTATTATGGATGGTTGTGCCCATACCACATGTTCATGTATTAGAGATATTAGTTGTATTCATAATTTTAGGTTTTCCAACAACGATGTTTGTTTCGAACGCGTTCTTATAAATAATTTCGCCCCTCCCTCTCCCTCAAACCTCATGCTTTAGGGGACATCTGTTACACATCATTTTTTCACTATCCTTGCAATCTCCATGTCACCCATTGGATGGTCATTTCCATGATCAATAAGTAGTGTCATGCCTTGAAAAGACCATCATTGTATCCCTTTACATGAGAGTAATATTCCTTCTATTAACAATTCCCTGAGCAGAGATTCAAAAACCCTTGTTTTTTCCTAGGCTTGAGTAGTCAGTTATGCCCTCAAACCGAAGAGGAAGATTAACACTGGGCCCTGCACCAGCTAGCACTCTGTCTATGTTAGCCACCCATGTCATGCTGTTTATGGAATGTTTTTAAAAAATAGAGGCAGAGATTCCATTCCAACAACTTCGAGGATGAGTCATTGGGAGTGGTTGAACTGATAAACCATGGACTTCCTCGTTTGGTTTATGGTTTCCACCTCATATGGGAACCTCCTAAAGGATATGCCTCCCTCCCATCTTTGTAGGGATCCTAACCTCCTCCTTTTCCTCTATAAAAAGAAGCTATCTCTCTTTGCATAAGCTAGCGAAACTTGGAGAATTGAACATATTATAGCAAAACTTCTGAAGAGATAGAATAAGAAGGAATTACGTTGAGAGAGCTTGAGTCCATGCCTTCTGAGAGAGCTTGAATCCACACCTTTATCTCGTCTAAATTCCCTGAAAAACATCTAAGACGCGCTTCGGTTGAACCTCATTGGAGGAGACCGTGACGACAAAGCTTTGGTTGTATCTCCTTTGGATTCTTATTTAGTTTTTAGTTTTAATGAACTAAAAATCTAATAATTATCCATATTAATTAATTAATTTTTATTTGGTTATAATAAAAGTTAATTAATTAATCAATAATTATTAAGATTTTATTTTATATCCCTTATAAAAAAATTTCCCTTTCCTAGGTTTCCTTTTTCCTAGCTTTATAGTTTTTTAGTTAATTAAAAATGAGCTTAAATACTCTAAATTATAATAAAAAATATATCATTAAAATTAATTATTTAATAAAATTAAATATATAATAAATTAAAATGATATATTTAATAAAATTAATATATCCTTTTAATTCAATTATATATTTATATTTTATTAAAGCTTTTATTAAGATTAACTTATAATAAATCATCTCATTGTTTTTTAATTTTTAGATAGCTTTTTCTTTTTAAAATTTAAATAAATCTTTTAAATTAATCATATAATAAAATTAGATATATAATAAATTATAATGATATATTTAATTAACTAAATATATCTTTTTAATTCAATTATATATTTAGATTTTATTATTACCTTAGATAATATTATCTAATTATAAAACCTAAAATAAAATTAACTAATAATAAAACCTCCATCTTTAATTGAACTTGAAAAAATTTCTTTTTTTTTAGCCTAGTAGGAGTCCCTTATTAAGTTAGTAATTCCTTTATACCTTAATAAAATTATAAGGTTTTTTTAGAATTTAATTATTATAATTATTAAAAATATGAAATTATAAAAAGAAATTTGGTCGGCCCTTTTCCAGAAATCTTCTTCTACCTCTATTAATGGTCTAAGTCTTTTCTCTCATTTCTTCATTCAAAAAAAAGTCTTGATGATGGATCCTCGTTGGGATTCGAAACGTCGACACTCATTCTCTAGCACTCTGGATAATCCGGAAAGATCTTAAAAAATGCTCACCACATGAGTTTGAAAACCAAAATTGTATCTCTTCCTTTTATTAATACATATACGTGACTATTATTTTGTTCCACTTTTGTGTTATGAAACTTGTTTAATGCAATATGTTTAGCCCTCTTTGACTGGATAATAGTTATGAATGAAGTGTTATTAGGTCGTATGTTGTTCTTGTTTTATGTTCTATGTGCAGGTATTCGAGCATGAATGCGGAAGGATTGTGACTTGCCAAGGCAGGAGTGAGAGGCCACCACCACTATAGCAATGACGACATCGTTGGACTCCAGGTAGGTCAATCTACTGTGTCTTCTTTTTCATTCAGTAATTAGGAATCAACACTCTAGCATACATGTCTCTTTGTTTCTAGACCCACTCTAGGGCTAAAGGGATCATCTCTATCTGCAGAGAGGATTTACCTACTTAACAAGGGTGCCTTTAACAAATCCTATAATAATACTCCAAGTTCATCACTCAAATTTAGAACACATGTATGGATGCATGTAAAATAGTTGAACCCTTAGTTAAACTGAGAGGGGGGGGTGAATTAGTTTAACACATACATGGACTTTTAAAACTTTTCCCTTAAAACTTATCTACACCTTCATTTCATGATCAACTTAATATGTGAGCAATCTTAATTTGTGAGCAGCAAGTATCAAGAAGATTTATTTATGTAACAACAGTCTTAATATGTAAGCAACATGTATTAAGCAGATTAGATAAACAAATCAACACATAGACATCATGCACAAAGACATTAGATATAAGTGGAAACCCATAAAGGGAGAAAACCACATCTTATTATTGTTGTGATGCAAAGGCAAGCTCCAACTCACTCTCACCACTGATTTTCTGTAGGCACCAACCTACAGGAGGCTCCTACCTCAATTCTGCAAGCTACAGCTTGCAAGGAAGCTCCAACTCCCATCAATTTCTGCGAGCACCAACCTACGAGGCTCCTTCAGGTGAAGCTGGCTGACATCTGTCAGCTACAGCAGTGTGGCGACTCCAACTTCCTTACTCTTTCAAAAGGAAAAACACTTGTTGATTTACCTTGGATATCGGCTGCAATGCAATATCATCTTTGATGCGTGCATTTCTTTTCATGCTCCACCCTTGCTTCCCTTGCTTATATCATATCTGCATCTTCTTGGATTCTATATCAGCTCCATCTTCTTCTCTGCTCTGCTCGTTATCCTTCTCCTCTTCACTGCTTTATTTCTGCATTCTCTAACTTCTCTGCATCTCGTTCTGCTCCTCCTTCTTCTTATCTTTTCTACCTCAATTCCGCATTCTTCAACCTCACACTCTCTAACCTCTTGCAGCTTTCTTATTTTCTTCAACTTTCTTTAATTCTGCTGCACACTCTCTTCTTCTCTCACTCTTTTTCGTCAACCTTATCCCCTTGGATATTACCTTGTTTTATACAAAATAGCTTCATGGATGTATGGCTATTTGTATTCTATTGGGAATTCGAAATGGACAGCCATGTCTCTTTTCCTTCTGCCTTCTCATCTCTTTTATTTGCTCATTCAGAAAATATAACGGTAGGTGCTTATTTTAATATTACAGTGGGATATTTGTTCTCTTCCGGAGACTTGCCAATGCATCACAAACAATAAAAATCAATTAAAACATTTACATTCAAATTATAATGCGAACTCCAGCTCAACTCATTTAGTCTTTTGGCTCGCTGCGCGTTTGTCTTTTCTTTGATTGTGTCTGTCTTTTCTGTGACTGTATTTTATCTCTTTTCAGCTCTGTTTGCTCTTCTGCCCTCTGCTGTGGTGTAACTATTGCATACATGTAACTATGCCTTTTATATCAGTGTATTTTATATAAATATGTAACAGCTGGCAATAAGTCTGGGCAAAGTCCAACACTTTACACACAGCAAGTGTCTTCTTGAAGTGGCAAGTTCCTCAAGCGGAACATACATACACCACAACAATCATTGTATGTTAACAATAACAATTTCCATTTGAATGTATTGAAATTCCAATGCTTATGTTAATACATAACAAATGCCCTTTCGGGCCCACTTGCCACGCTTTCCGATGCGATATATTACTCCTCGAATTTTTCCAATTGCGATTGATCGCAATCGCAATTTCCATTTGAATCGCAATCACAATATTTTAATATATTTCTCCGATGTTCTCATGCGATTAGGCCGGATCACAAATACATATTGATCACAGTTTATAAGCCCATCGGGTCTGGGCTTCAATCGCAATCGCAACTTTTAGTTGCATGTGATCCGCTGCTCCACTTTAACTTTGATGCGATTGACCACCTTTCACCGGAACTCAAAACTTATATCAATCGTGATTTATAAACCCATCGAGTCCAGAAGTCAATCGCAATCGCAACTTTCATTGAGATGTTCTGATGCTCCACTTTAATTCCGATGCGATTGACCACTGTTCACTGTTCTTTACCGATGCGATTAGAACTCAAATACTTATTAATCATATTTTATAAGCCCATCGGGTCCGGGCTTCAATCGCAATCGCAAGTTTTTTAATATATGTTCCAACGGTTTGTTTCTTTCCGATGCGATTGGAACTAGAAATCAAGCTATATATGAGTTGTGATTTATATACCCATCGGGTCCAGACTTCCAATCGCAAGCGCAACTCGTATATTCTTCGATGCGATCATCACTGTTCACCGCATTTTACCGATGTGATTGGAAATGGACTTCGAACACTTGTTAAACATGATTTATAGACCCATCGGGTCCAGACTTCCAATCGCAATCGCAAACCTTTTTTTGCATGTTCCGATGCCATACTTAAATCCGATGCGATTGGGAAGGGTCCCACCTTATATTACTTCGTTTCTTTATTTATAAAGCACTCCACTTATGTATATTTATGCTTTGACCTTTGTTTATATGATGCATTGCATATATGCTCCAGTGTGGGTAGCGATTCCCGGAATGAGATTTATATATATATTTTGCTGTTGTGTTATACGATTCCCGGAATTTGTGTTTATATATATATATATATATATATATATATATATATATATATGCCGCTTGGGTTAAGATTCCTGGAATCTATGTGCCTCTGCTGTGCTAACGCCTCTGCTGTGCTAACGTCTCTACCGCTCGACCGCTTCACTGCCTCTGTATTCATTGCCTCTGTCTCCACTGCTCAGCCGTTTCGCTGCCTCCATATTCGCTGCTTCTGTCTCTATTGCTCGACCATTTCACTGTGCCTATGTATTCGACTGTTATACTTTAGCAGTGTTCTTCCCCCTGTCTCCTTTTCCCTTCTTTCTTTTCTTTTTTCTATCGTTGTTCTACTGTACTTTTCCTGTTCCTACTTCAGCGCTGCCTCCTTTGCCTATCTCTGTCTTTTTTTCCTCCATTGCCATGATAACGGCTCTACTTCTATATTCACTACTTCTGCCTCTGCCTTAGCTGCTTCTGTTGCTCGACCTCTGTACTTCTATTATTTGCCTATCTCTGCATATGTTGCCTTCTTTGCACTACATTTCTCAAGTTCAACTCTTTTGTACATTACGTTGCCTCTGCTTCTATTCATTGTCTCTGCTTTGTCTGCTGCCTCAGTTCCTTATCTGCCTTACTTATATTGCTGCCTTGCTACCTCTCTGCTTCTTTGCTATCTCTGCTACTCTCTTTACTGCCTTGCTACCTCTTCTTATGCTCTCTCTATTGTCTCTACTACTTCTTTGACTGATGCTGCTCCTTACTTATATTTTTCTTGTCTCTGCTACCTCTCTTTTTGCTTCCTTTGCTCCTTGGCTGATGTTTCAGGTGCTCCTCCTTTGTCATCTCCTTTGCCATCAATGAAAAAATTTCCAACGGTCTCCCCCTTTGGCATTGATGGCAACACATCCACCAATAATACAATGCTTCCTCCAAGTCTTTCTCTGCCTGGCTTCTTTTAGAAGACCCTTTCTTCTATTACCTGCTTTTCCTCCCCCTTTGAAATCAATGGCAAAAGGGTTGTACATTTCTCAGTGTAGATTCTGTCTTTGAATTTCCTCTCTTTTATGTGTGTTTAGGCCTTCTTCTTCTGACTTTGTACCCTGTTGCTCCAGACTGGTGTACAAGACTTGTTGAGAGAACACTTTGAGGATTATTGGACTTGACTGTACACTGTAAATTAATACAATCCCAAAGCATAGATTCCTTGCACTTGTGTAGAGTGTAGGTGATGATAGAACAACAATATATCATCATAATCATATAATCAGAGATGCTTCATTTGACCAAGGCTAACATGCTGAGAATGCTTCAAATACACTTCTGTCTCTAGTATGATCTTCATCAGAAATACAAATCTGTTGAGGAGGATCGTAGATGGAATATGTCTTCTCCTGCAATACTCATCTGTAGTACCACACCTGTTCAATTATGATAATGATGCCAATATATCTTTGGTTGCTGTGGTACACCTTTCCTGCCTGTTGGTGATGATATGAGCTAGGATGTTGATATTATTCTTAATAGCTAAAGGTTATTGTTACAGATGTGATTAATGAATTAACCAGAATTTGATCTAAGAGATCAAATTCCTTTACTGCTTGCATAATGTACTTTCACAACAAAAACTTGAGGCTAGATACATTCAATTTATTGTTTAGTCTTACTTTTCAACCAAGCACTTTTCTTTATGACATAAGGGAGTATGTATGTCAGTGATCAATCCCTTTTCAATGGTGAGATGTCAACAAATCCTTTCTACTGAAGTATGTTCTTGATGATTCAAAGACAGAGTTTTCAGCTTCAACTGACCCAATTAGTCCTTCATACATTTGATACTTTAACTGTTCTATCAGAATGAAATTCCACGAAAGCATATTCAAGATGTTTAATTGAAAATTCAGCAAAAAAACTTCACATAATTTTGCAATTGATCTTAAGAAAGAGGCCTTGAAGATATACATGTACCAAATTCAGGAATACATGCAATTATATATATAGAAGAAGATATTGCTTCAGTGCTCAATATGCTACTTCAAGTGTACGCAAGATAATGTTATTTTTTCTCTGCTACTGACCTTTTCATGCTGAATGCAGATAATACTCGGAATATTACCTTGAGGTTCTTTTCTCATAGTTCTTTGATCCTGTGGACTTGTATCATACTTCTGCTCCACTGATAATGCTTGGTAATATGTTGATAAGCATGCTGCTTGTTCCTAAACACCAATTGATATTACTTTGAAAAACCATGCAGAGGTTTCACTTTAGCTAGCACATGAACCCATAGCTTCTACTATTGGTCTTTTCACTGTTCACACCAACAATCATCAATATACTGAATTTAATCTTGGCATCATTAACCTTTTTCTTGTTCTATCATTCTGGTTTAAAATAATGTCACTGCATTTCCTTTTCTTGGATTGCTCCAAAATCATTGTTGCTTTATATACATTTTCAACTGTTCTAGCATTCAAATCTTCAGGAAGACATCTTCAATTTATTTTCTATGTATCTTCATGGGCTAATTACTCAAAGAATTATAACTCACTTAACTGCATTTCTCCAAGTGGACCTTTTGAAAGATGTAATGAACTGATGATAGGCACTTTTCTTACTCATCCTTCTTAATGTGATACATTGTTAATTCTAGCAGTAGGAAGTATAGTGTGATCATCACTTTAATGTGCTAAAGTCTTCTTAGCTTAGATGCTCATTGCTAAGGTTTCCTCTATCATCATGGCTTCTTGCTCTCTTCTCTTCTTCCATTAATCTGTCAGCTACTTAATACTTCAGATGATCTTCTTTCTCTATAGTTCTCTTTTAGAGGAAAATCCTTTCACTTCTTGATCTCATAGCTGTTCTTATTTCATGGAGCTCTTCTTATAATACTTTCATGGGGATTATTTATGAACTATTCTCCCCTTGGGATGTTGCTTCAAATTTATCACTGATTGGATATTTGCTATGTTTTCTAGAGCAGCTCCCCCTGAGATTGTGCTAGATTCATTATGTTATTGAGATGATAGGATCCCCCTTTCTCTTATCCTTCCATACTTTATTGGGGTTCTTCATAATGTTTGCACTTCTTTTATATTCATAGTTTTGTTTGATTTGATTTATTTCTATCATCTGTCTAGAGTTCTTTAATATATAAGGTAGTTTACAGTCCTTTGCTTTGTGGCCAAGCTTGAGGCATACATAACATTTTATTTTATCAAAGCACATTTGAGTTGATGTATAATACTTTGTTCCTCTTCTTGAATACATTTTACAATCAACAATTTTGTGTCCAAAATTATTGCATGCATAACAATACCCATGGAAATGATTTGTGTACCTGGTGAAAATTTGTCTTTTCCATTTGCTTGCTTGAGGTGTTCTTCTTGTTTGTTGCATCTTTTGCTGGTTGGAATGGGTTTGCTTTGTCTTAAAACATGTTGTAGTATTTCCTTGTTTGTGGCAGGTGAAACATGTGATATTTTTCATAGGAGGAAAGAACCTCCTTTGACATCTTCCAAATTTATTCAATTCATCCTTAGGAGCATATGAGCCTTTAGCAGTTGATTTCTTGATTCTATTTGTTTCTCTGCAACTCATGCTCTTGCTGGATTTTGCTTCTGTAGGAATTTTCTGAGTTGTTTCGTTGTTCTTTACAACTTTTACAAAAATAATTTTCCTATTATCTTCTATCTGGGACTTACTAGTTTCTCCTACATATCCTAGGCCTACCTTTATGAGGGGAGATCTTTGAGCATTTAGCATCTTGACCAATTTTCCAGTGCTTTTCATTAGAGGTGTATTCATTAATAGTTCTCTTTGGACTTTCTCTAAATTATTTCTCAGGCTCACTACTTCTTCTTCCAATCTTTCACATTCCTGACTTTTCTCTCTCATTTGTTGCAGCAGAGTGTCTTCTATTTTCCTTTCTTCTTCAATTTGAGTCTTCAAGCTAAAAATCTCTTTCTTATCTTCATATTATCTCTCATCACATATTTGCACTAATGTCTTCAGGTCTTTGTTTTCATTCTTCAGTCTTTCTATTTCAGTCAAGGCTATGTCAAGTTTGGCTTTTTCCTCAACTGCAATTTCTTCATGGTTCTTACTATCATTCACACTAGCAGGTACCTGATTTGATTGAACATCTTCCTTTTGACATGAATTTCTCTTTTTTCTTAATTCTCTTCTCCTTCTTGACAATGCAATCTTCAGTGTCTACTCCGTGCATGAAATGCAGTCTATCCCTGATTTCTTTTACTGAAGTTAAATCCATTATTAACTCAAGATCCTTGTTATGAATATTGTTATATATCACACATTTTGCCTTGGCATTCCTCTGTTGTTATTTCACTGTGGGGAAGTCTGTGCAATAACCATCACAAAAAAGCTTCCATACCTCAGGTTCATCAACCAATAATCCTGTTTAACCTTATCTCTCCATTGAGGAAAATTTGTCATACTTAACACAAGTACATTTCGATAGTCCATGACTTAACCAGATCTCCTTCAAGCTATTAGGCTTGCACCAAAGGAACTTAGCTCTGATACCAATTGTTGAACTCTTAGTTAAATTGAGAGGGGGGGGGGGTGAATCAGTTTAACACATACATGGAATTTTAAAACTTTTCCCTTAAAACTTATTTACACCTTCATTTCATGATCAACTTAATATGTGAGCAATCTTAATTTGTGAGCAGCAAGTATCAAGCAGATTTGTTTATGTAACAACAGTCTTACTATGTAAGCAACATGTATTAAGAAGACTAGATAAACAAATCAACACATAGACATCATGTACAAAGACACCAGATATAAGTGGAAACCCATAAAGGGAGAAAACCACATCTTATTATTGTTGTGATGCAAAGGCAAGCTCCAACTCACTCTCACCACTGATTTTCTATAGGCACCAACCTACATGAGGCTCCTACCTCAATTTTGCAAGCTACAACTTGCAAGGAAGCTCCAACTCCCATCAATTTTCTGTAGGCACCAACCTACAGGAGGCTCCAACCTCAGTCAGCTACAACTGACATCTATCGAGCTACAACTTGATGTGGAAGCTCCAACTTCCTTACTCTTTCAAAAGGAAAACACTTGCTGATTTACCTTGGATATCAGCTCTGTTCTGTATCATCTTCACTGATGTGCATCAGTCTTCATATCTACCTTATATCATATCTGCATCTTCTTGGATTCTATATCAGCTCCATCTTCTTCTCTGCTCTGCTCCTTCTCCTTCTCCTCTTTATTGCTTTATTTCTGCATTCTCTAACTTCTCTGCATCTTGGTCTGCTGCTCCTTCTTCTTATCTTTTCTGCCTCGATTCCGCATTCTTCAACCTGACACTCTCTAACCTCTTGCAACTTTCTTTAATTCTGCTGCACACTCTCTTCTTCTCCCACTCTTTTTTGTCAACCTTCTTCCCTTGGATATTACCCTATTTTATACAAAATATCTTCATGGTTGTATGGATGTTTTTATTCTACTGGGAATTCGAAATGGACAGCCATGTCTCTTTGCCTTCTTCCTTCTCATATCTTTTATTCGCTCATTCAGAAAATATAATGGTAGGTGCTTATTTTAATATTACAGTGGGATATTTTTTCTCTTCCGGAGACTTGCCAATGCATCACAAAAAATAAAAATCAATTAAAACATTTACATTTAAATTAAAATGCGAACTCCAGCTCAACTCATTTAGTCTTTTGGCTCGCTGCGCGTTTGTCTTTTCCTTGACTGTGTCTGTCTTTTCTGTGACTGTATTTTATCTCTTTTCAGCTCTGTTTGCTCTTCTGCTCTATGCTGTGGTGTAACTGTTGCATACGTGTAACTATGCCTTTTATATCAGTGTATTTTATATAAATATGTAACGGCTGGCAATAATTCTGGGCAAAGTCCAGCCCTTTACACACATCAAGTGTCTTGTTGAAGTCGTGAGTTCCGCAAGCGGAACATACATACACCACAGCAATCGTTGTATGTGAACAATCACAATTTACATTTGAATGTATTGACATTCCAATGCTTATGTTAATACATAAAAAATGCCATTTCGGGCCCACTTGCCATGCTTTCCGATGCGATATATTACTCCTCGACTTTTTCCAATTGCGATTGATCGCAATCGCAATTTCCATTTGAATCGCAATTGCAATCTTTTAATATATTGCTTCAATGTTCTGATGCGATTAGGCCTGATCTCAAATACATATTGATCACAGTTTATAAACCCATCGGGTCTGGGCTTCAATCGCAATCGCAACTTTTAGTTGCATGTGATCTGCTACTCCACTTTAACTCCGATGCGATTGACCACTGTTCACTGGAACTCAAAACATATATCAATCATGATTTATAAACCCATCGGGTCCAAAACTCAATCGCAATCGCAAATTTCATTGAGATGTTCCGATGCTCCACTTTAATTCCGATGAGATTGACCACTGTTCACTGTTCTTTGCCGATGCGATTGGAACTCAAATACTTATTAATCATAGGTTATAAGCCCATCAGGTCCGGGCTTCAATCGCAATCACAATTTTTTTAATATATGTTCTGATGGTCTGTTTCTTTCCGATGTGATTGGAACTGGAACTCAAGCTATTTATGAGTTGTGATTTATATACCCGTTGGGTCCAGACTTCCAATCGCAATCGCAACTCTTCTGCGATGCGATCATCACTGTTCACTGCATTTTACCGATGTGATTGTAACTGGACTTCAAACACTTGTTAAAAATGATTTATAGACCCATCGGGTCCAGACTTCCAATCGCAATTGCAAACCGTTTGTTGCATGTTCCGATGCCCTACTTAAATCCAATGCGATTGGGAAGGGTCCCACCTTATATTACTTCATTTATTTATTTATAAAGTGCTCCACTTATATATATTTATGCTTTGATCTTTGTTTATGTGATGCGCTGCATATATGCTCCAACGTGGGTAGCGATTCTCGGAATGAGATTTATATATATATTTTTCTGCTGGGTTATATGATTCCCAGAATTTAGGTGCCTCTGCTATGCTAACGTCTCTGTCGCTCGACCGCTTCACTGCCTCTGTCTCCACTGCTCAACCATTTCGCTGCCTCCATATTCGTTGCTTTTGTCTATACTGCTTGACCGTTTCACTGTGCCTCTGTATTCGACTGTTATACTTTAGCAGTGTTCTTTCGCCTGTCTCCTTTGCCCTGCTTGCCTCTCTTTTGTATGTCGTTGTTCTGCTGTACTTTTCCTGTTTCTACTTCAGCGCTGCCTCCATTGCCATGATAATGGCTTTGCTTCTATATTCGCTAAATCTGCTTTTTCCTTAGCTACTTCTGCTGCTCGACCTCTGTACCTCTATTATTTTCCTATCTCTACATCTGCTGCCTTCTTTGCACTACATTTCTCAATTTCAACTCTTTTTTACATTACATTTCCTCTGCTTATATTCACTGTCTATGCTTTGTCTGCTGCCTCAATTCCTTATTTGCCTTACTTCTATTGCTGCCTTGCTACCTCTCTGCTTCTTTGCTATCTCTGCTGCTCTCTTTACTACCTTGCTACCTCTTCTTATGCTCTCTTTTCTATCTCTACTACTTCTTTGACTGATGCTGCTCCTTACTTATCTTTTTCCTATCTCTGCTACCTCTCTTTTTGCTTCCTCTGCTTCTTGGCTGATGTTTCAGGTGCTCCTCCTTTGTCATCTCCTTTGCCATCAATGACAACATTTCCAACAAGACAGTTTAAAGTACTTCTCTTCAATGGCTCATCACATGAATCCTAAAATATGATGCTAGATGATTTGATCTAGTCTGCTACTTGAACTTGCTACAAAAAGCCTTCATGTACAACAAAAATGACTATAGAAATATTCAAAAATTTATTCCACAATAATACTTCAAAAGATGAAGTATATATACAAAAATGTTTTTAAAATATCCTAGAATAATCATAGGATTTTTCTAAGGAAAATAAAATATCTTTTACAACAAAATAGTGATAGCTGCTTAAAAACTTAGCAAGCTGTCCTATTTATCCAAATAAAATAGAAATGCAGTTTTGGATTGGGTTTAGCGGGCTACTTTGCTGTCTTCAACGCCAGCACAAGATATTTCAAATCTGTTTTGAAATATAATCTTGTTATCTGAGACTCTTTAATCACTTATACACTTTAATCACTGCTTAACTGCCTTACTACTGTAATTTTCTATTTTGACTATATAAAATCAACCAACTGTTTTTATCCTCTTCTCTGCAATTTTTCTTTTACAGTAAGTCAGTGAGTGATTCCCAAGATTCTTCATCAAGATTTTTGATCTTTTTCATCTTCCTAAAGTTCTCATCTGCCACAGTGTACCTAGAAAATGTTGGTTTTAAAACAAATAGGTGTTTTATCTCATGTTGTAGATAAAACAAGTCTTCAAAACTTTTATGTAAAACCTTTCGTGTAGGAATTCCTTCTGCTTCTGTTTTGTCTACCTACTATTTTGCATAATCTCTTCTCTTCTTGTTGTAGTCCTCTTATGGCATGAGTTTATCATTAATAACTAGGATGTTTGGAAATCCTCTTTGCCTCAAGATCTCAAATTTAACCATAAATTCAGTTATGGCTATATTCATGTTTTCACACTTTTCTTCTAGTTGCTTCGTCAAATTCTTCTTTGAAATTACTTTCCTTATTTCAAGGTGTTAAGTCTCTATATTAATAATGTATTCCCTTATTATGTTAGTGTAGCCCCCTTATTGTTATTTTTGTACCCTGTAACCCCCATATTGTTATTATTGTGCCCTTACATCATTATTGTTAGGTCGGCTAGGACTACATTATGGCCCTACTAGGATTACATTGTAGCCCCATGGACTCCTATATATAGAAAGGAGGTTTTTTCATTTGTATCATCCAATAATTGTTCATTCATGTAATGTATTGGAGGTTTCCCCCTCAAAGTGGCTTATTTCTAAGGCATTGATATCTCTTTTCTTCTATTTTTGGAGCTAGTTTCCCAAAATTTGGTATCATAGCTTTGGATTCTAGGGTTTCGTTGCACCAAACAGGTCATCTTGGAATTTTTTCTGTAACGTTTCTGATATGAAGGTTCAGAAGCTCAAATTTTTAGAGTGTGAAGCTGAAATCCTGAGGAACATCATCATAAAATTTCAGAGCTTGGTTCGCAATATTTTGGGAGATATGATCTGTGGAAATTAGGTCTTTTTCAGGCTCTCAAATTTCATCTCAAAGAGGTGATCATGGTAAAATCTTCATAAATATCTCTCTGAGCAGCAGATTGGAATTCTATAAAAAGTGACTAGAAGTACACGAACTTTATTTTCCTGTTTATGCATTTTAGAGTCAAAGGAGGAAACCAAGATTTGTGGCAAGTCGTACAAGTTTGGTTTACTGAACCAATCCATAATTAGGTCATCATAGGAGGTTGGGCACAACTTTTTCTTCATGAATCCAAATCAGGTCAGACTTGTGGCTTTCGAAAGAGGATTTAGAGGGCTACCATAGGGCTAAATTTAAAATATTGAAGATCTGAAATCATAGAGATAATCTAGTTTCAATATAGAGCTCCTCAAAAGCAAGAAAAGGTGTGTATTTGGTTTTTAAAATTGCATAATGTTTGTTTAAAAAAGTAGCTTGAAGTGATTCCCAGGGCATATTTTAGAATTTTTATCAATATTGGGTTTTATGTTGCCTCCAGAAAATAATTCCATACACATTAAGCCCTCAAAAATCTATACTATGACACATGAAGAGGAAGAATTGCAGTATGAGATATCAAAATTACGGTACCAAGTGCAACAAATTTTGATCTTACGAAGAGCAACCGAAGATGACATAGATGGTTTAAAAGAAGAAATGGAGGCTAATTTGGATGGTTTGAAGGATCAAATAATAGCCAATATCGATGATAAATTAGTGGAATATCACATCGAGCATCAACAACAGGTTCCCCAAGTCTCAAAGGATAACCTAACTTTGGTGAAGAATATAATGAAACAACAGGAAGATCAACATCACATCAAAATAATTTTTGAAGACGTCAGAAAAACAAGAACTAAAAAATTACGATCAATTTTAGAGTATCTAAGCAAGTGGAAGAACTTTCCTATAGAATATTCCACATGGGAGGATGAGAATTTTATACAAAAGCATCAAGCAATAATCAAGCATTTATGACAACACTTGTTTGAGGGAGAGGGGCATGTTAAGTCCCTATATTAATAGTGTATTCCCTTATTATGTTAGTGTAGCCAACCTTATTGTTATTGTTGTACCCGTGTAACCCCCATATTGTTATTATTGTGCCCTTATATTATTATTGTTAGGTCAGCTAGGATTACATTGTGGCCCCATGGACTCCTATATATAGAAAGGAGGTTTTTTCATTTGTATCATCCAAGAATTGTTCATTCATGTAATGTATTGGAGGTTGCCCCCTCGAAGTGGCTTATTTATAAGATGTTGATATCTCTTTTCTTCTATTTTTGGAGCTTGTTTCACAACACAAGGATTGTCTCTGTTTTGTTAGTAATTTCTATCTCCTCTAGTTCTTGCTTGTTCTTGTTGTTGAGAAATTTGAATAATTCTGGGGCCTGTTCAGGTTTTGCACCTAGTTCCTCCTTTGTTTTTTGAATATTTTCTTGGGATGACTTCAGTAAATCCCTTTGCTCATATATTACATGTATTGATGGCCAAACATCATTGATGGATTCAATTATTTTACTCCGTAGTTGGTTCTTTACATAGGACATGGGTTCTTTCAAAGTCAAATACTTTTGTAGATTCTTCAACTCAAAATTTTACCTGTTAGCCCTTTGTTACTGAGTTTTGGCATTGCTCTAGGCTATATTTTTAATGTATTCCATATTTTCAATCATTTTATTCAACCTATTGATTACATTGGTTTGAAGTGTCATTTCCTCCATGGCTTTGATAAGCTTACTGGCTTCATTTGTTGGCTGTAATGTTGATGTAGATGATTCTGTAGCTGAGGTAGTAGAAGATGTAACTGGGACAGCTGTGGCCAGTGGTAATTTTGGTGCCAACTCTTCTGTCAGATTTGAAGGCACAACTGTAGTTGCCATGGGAATGACTGTAGGAACTTCCTGTGCTTTTGTAGTTTCTCTTTCATGGACAAGCTTGCTCATTTGGATTTCCATCTCTTTTATCTTTGTTGTCAATTGTAAAATCAAGTTCATCATATAATCTTTCTGGCTTGCCTCTTGCACAATTTCTTTGGCTTGTGGATGTTCTGTTGGTGGAATATTGAGTTGTTTTTTAAGTGCTACAATGTCAGCATTATTTTTCTTTACCAATTCTTCTGCATCCTTCACATTGGCAGGATCATATCCTACTTGAATAACCAACTCTTTTAAAAAATTAATCCTAAGATCTTTAGTATATGAGGAAGCCTTATCCATCTTCATTTGATCTCTCATATTTATTATTGTATTATGAAGCTTTTGGGCATTCATTTCCTTTGTAGTAATGGTATAATAAAGCATCTCAATTTTTTTTTTGTGGAACTCAATTTGATCTAGTGCATCAATACTTTTTGTAGGAACTTCAAGGTCAACTTTTTTGTAATCTTCCACTATTTTGGGAGTCTTAACTATTGTTTGAAGCACTGACATAGTAAAATTCTTGTTTTAATAATCAAAAGCTGATAGAAGTCTATTCTAGATCCCTGATGTTTTCTTTAAATACCGAGAATAAATCTCATTCTTCATTTCTTCATTCCTAGCCTTTATATGCTTATATTTCTCCCTGACGTCAATATCTTTATCCTCTTCTAACTGTGAGGAGGATGCTTCCATATTCTACTACTTCTCAACCATTTCTGTGTCTGAATTATCTTTATCCTGCTAATTTATAATGAATGTAGCAACATCTATGTTTGTCTCTGGAACATCTGTGTCTTCCACTTCTATGGTCTCCTTTTATTTATCAACTGGATTAAGATTAGGATTTTTATTATATCTGAGTTTAAACCTAGTCTTTGTAGTTATCTCAGTAGTGTAAGTACCTTCTTCTCTGACTCTTTTGGTAGCTTTATCTACTTGATTCACAGTTTCCAAGGTGTGACTAGTATCACCTTGTCTTACTGCTTCTATCAAGGTATTTTCCAGCAACTCTGCTTGATTAGAAAATTGCTCAATCTCTGGCCTTTTATCATGTATATAAGGTGTCAGTTTGCATTTAACCCTCATTTTGCTGAGAATTCCCTGAGGGTCATAATCACATAAGAAGCTAAACTCAAATTTGTACTCCAGCAACTGTTTTGCTGCTTCTATTGTTGCATCTCTGTGATTACAAATGAAGGGTCCTATTTGATTTTTCAACTTAAATTGGGTGTTCTTTTTGGCTTCCAGGAAGTTGATTGAATCTGAATTTAGAATTTGCCTCATGTCCTCCAAGGAAAAACCTCTCATTGGCACATACTTAGGTAGCTTATAGGGTAAAATATTGGACCCAAAAACTCTGATTTCTATATGGTTCTGATATAAGTACCAATATCCAGTTTAACTTTGTTCTGAAAGTTGTAAAAAATTCTTTATCTCATCATTGATTCTTGGTTGTACCTTATTTGAAAGCATATTAACCAATGGATGAACAAAAGAGTCTATAAAATCTGCATAACTGAAATCTGTGGACTCTTTTCTGATCAAATATGTCCAAAAGATGACTAAAAGTGGGTTCCCTTCTACATCAAGATTCTGAAGTGTTATTGGAAACTTGACTGCTTGAAAGTGTAGAGCTATAAAAAGGGTCTCTTTCACCTCTAATTACCTCACATTAATATGTCAACCCGAGAGCGTTTTGTCATTACAAAGAGTGACTCAATCCGAGGCTCATTTGTCAGAGTAATGCTAGTAGTACAATGCTTAAGAAATACAAGAGTAAACGGATGCTTAACTGAAATTAAATTACTTTAAAGAAATAAATCACACACTCAGAAAACTCAATAACTTATCAGTCAAGGGTTCGGCAATGATAACCCATCCCTTCAGAAACTGATGGAAAAGGAACTAGAGCATAGATCACAAGCCTGGGAGCTAGACAGTGACTGCTACTGCTCACTACAGCCTTAGATCAGCTCTCACAACAAACCAACAACTGCAAGTAAATGAAACAGCAAAGCGAATAAAGGATTGAACCACAATTCTGAAATGGAACAACAACTCTAAAATGGAACAGCAATTGAATAACTAAGTCCCGCGGGTTATAACCAAACTCAATCTATACACTCTTTGCAATCAAAGAACATTCTGTCACTCTAAAGGCGATTTACACAGATCACACTAATGGAACAACAATAACAATGAATGAATTATAGAACAGTACTGATAAATTAGGAACGCACACCATACGAACGTTTTAGTATAACAGCTCTGTAATATAACAGTAAGAATGTGCGATTAACTCTTTGAAAGGATAAATAACTTGATACAGAGTCAACATACAATTCTATCTGTAGAAACTTCAATGATTCAAACTTGAACAGAGCATATCATATGAACTTGTAAAGCATATCAAATGATCAAATAACAAGAATACACAAACCACACAGAAGTGAAGCTGTAATGGTACAGAAGCAAGTGTCCTTCGGGGCCGGGCCCTTAGCCTCCAAGGATACACTTCTTTAAGTTAATGCAGACGCGAAGATGGAATAATCACCAAGACTTTATTAATGCATCGATCAAAAATACATCGAACCAGTCTTCAACAAAACTTAATAACCAAAGATGATGTCTTACAGAAGATTACATAAAACGTATCCTATCTCTCTCTTATCTATCTTAAACTAACAGTGTTGTCTCTTTTTATAAAGACGACGGCGGAGATGTCCAAGCAACTAGATAAATAAAGCAGCGATCCCTCAGGATCTTCGATCCTGAGGGATTCGCCAAACTGTTAACTCTTCATCATGTCTTTTCTGTTGCGCTGAGCTGGTGTCCTCTCCTTCTTTCCCGAGCCGATTTGCTTTGATCTGTTTCCCTATGTTTGCGTTCGGTTCTCATCCAGAGAGACAACAGTTATCTCCACTTTGTCCTTTCCTTTGGAGCGGCAACTCTTCGTTTTCTCCTTTTCCTGTATAGAAAATAACCATTATCAGTGGCTAAGTTATGCACATCAATTCTCACATGTTTTGTTATATTTCCTTATTACTTTCCAAATTCATGATACAAAAGGTTCACAAATTCTATTAAAAAGCCATTGAAATAATCATCAAAAGCATACCTTTTTAGTACTCCACACACCCCCCTGATTACCTTGTTTCATGTCCTCATGAAAACATTGTAGTTGACATGTAATGCAGTGAGAGAGTATGCTGGAGAAGGAGTCTCATGCGGAGGCCTACAACCATGTTGAGTGATTAAATAGTCAAAGAACTGACCTGCTTTCCCCTCAGGCATATCATACAGAGCCTGGTATCCGGGTGCAGGGTGCCAAATAATTTGAGCGCGAAATCTATACCCTAACCAAGATGACCCTGCTTTCAGAATGCTCTGGCCATAGAGATTCAAACGGTCAGCAGCTAACTCAAAGTTCTCATACTTAAATGGTTCTCTGAGCTGGATGTGTGGATCAGAGATTCGATATCGAAATTTGGCTGCATTAATGGCCAAGTCTTTGATGGAAAGGAAATACTCTAAACTCTCTTGAATGAGTGCCTCATGCATAGGTCCTAATGTTTCAATGGCACCAGGAGCCGTTATAAGATTTCTATGAACTCTCCACAACTGTACTGGGTTCCTAGGCTCAGCCCTAACCCGTAAATCTAGACCATTTTCCTGACTCTAGAAAGTATCATAGGCTTTGAGCCACTTAATCTGATTAACCCCAAATGAAATGAATGCTTGGAATTGGATATCTCCAATGGAGGGGCCAGGGTTCAATTCAGTCTCCTGACTTAGCACAAGGTCGTGCAAATAAAGTTCACACAATAATCTCTGGACTTTCACTCCATAATGTTTACAACAGTCTATAAAATCATTGACATTGTTGATTTGTATAGGGGTGCCTGCCTTAATAGCTTTTATTTGTAATTGTAAATACCGTTCTAATAAAAACAGAGCATAGTTTTTAGCAGGGGCCCTACATGCTAAAACATTATTGTATAAAGAACACAAGTCATTCATCTGTTTGACAACAGTATCTAGTCTACAAGTTACCTGTGCAACTTCCTCTTGTTCCTTCATCCACCCTTCAAAAGCCTGGCTTTTAGCTTGACTGACGTCCCTTAGTTGCTGCTGCAACTCTTCATATTTTTCTCGGGGAACCGTTTGCTCTTTAAGTTGCTCAGCTTCTTGATGTGCTTGCTTCATCATCTTATGCAAGGATTTTGTTTTCGGATCTTTCTTCCATAGGTCAGTGGAGGCCGGGAGTTTTACCTGAACTTTCTTGTTATGCTGTTTGGAGTTCAGAACCCTTATTACCCCTGAGGGTGGTGCCTCTGTCTGAATTTGCTTATCATCCTTTTCTGTTTTAACACAAACATCCGTTTGTTCCCGATCCTCAGCATCATGTGGAACGGCAGCTGGATCCTCAGGGTTTTGGACAGCAGGCCGTTTGTTGGCCCTCTTTTTCCTCTTTACCTTCTGGTTCTTTTTCAGAATCCTAATTTGTTGTCTGAGCTGGGTTATCGTATTTAACAATTTAGTTCGTTCCTTCCGCAACTTCTTAATTTCCATCGTTTCATTTGAAGGAACAACAGTCTTTCGATGGTGGACTGGATCATGACCAGTTGCTAAATCTTCCTCTTGGGGTTCTTCCTCACTGCTCTGCTCCGGCTGTTCTGGGGTATGCATCTCGACTGGTTCTGATTCTTCCTGAGCAAATGCTGTTTCTGTTCCTACTTCCTCTAGATTTTCCTCTTGTGACATGGGAACAGATTGTTCCCGTTCAGTATTTTCCTCCTCTTCATCATGAACAGGCATGTTCTCTTCCTGGGGTTGGTCGTGGGGGTTCTCTGAACTAGAAGGTTGACCATACTTACTCATATTGGCTAGGATGGTGGCCAAGTCATCTTCTCCTAGTAGGTCTTGTAATGGGCTATCTTCCTGCTGTTCTATTTCCTCCTCCTGTTCAGCCTCTGCCCCCTCTTTGGACTGTTCGTCCTCAATTACCACCGGTTGGCTGGCGCTTTCCTGGAGTTTTTCCAGTCTTCCTCTTATCCGAGCCAACCGGGCTGATTTTCTGGGCTTATCTATGCTTCCTCTCATCCAGGCTAACCGAGCTGATTTTCTGGGTTCCTCCGGTTGCTCGGGTGGATCAACGGCATGCTTGCGCTTTGCCGATTCTTGGCGTGTCTCTGGTTGTTGTGATGTACTGGCAACATTTTCTCTGCGTTTTGCCGGTTGTTCTGGTGGGCTTATAGAATGTCTACGTTTCGGGGATGGCTCTACCACTCCCCCCTCAATTATTGCAATGAGCTCTTCCCAGCTGCTCTGCTGCTGGGTAAGACCATAACTAACAACAAGTCGAATCAACCCATGGTGACTAACAATTGCCTCTACGTGCTGTGCCCTTTTCATACTTTGTGCAGCATCATGCAGTAACGAGTTTAGGAGTGCCGGTAAATTCACAGATCATCTCTGCTTTAAAACAGCTAAAAGTTTAAGGTGTCGTGGTCTTACCACGTCTTTTCTTCCTTCGCAAGTAATATAACTCTGCACCGTTCTTTCTAGCTCCGTCCAGGGTTCACCTAGGGTTGCTGGCAGAACTCCCTTTCCTTTAATTGTCAAATTCTGGCCTTCGTCCTGGAACAGTTCCATGACCTTCTGTAATCGTTCCCTTTTTAAGGTCCATACCGGTCCGGTGGCTGGTAGTCCTGAGACTTCTGCTATTATGGCATCAGTGACCGCTATCCGTTTCCCTCTTACTGTGGAGTGGTCATCTTGTAAATTCTGCAAGAACTCCATTGCTACTGTTTCATTAGCTTCCTGTAGGCGATTGAAATAATTCAACCATCCCGCCCTTTCCAGGATCTCCCGGGCAGCAGCAGAGATCGTCAGCTGTTGAGGCTCACTTCGAATTGCCTTTCCTCCCATGATTTCACTGTGAATTCTAAATGGAACAGCAAAAACGTTTTTGGTTTGAAACACAGAGAGTAATCGCAAGGTTTCGAGACATAAAACATAGAGTATGCAACAGTGCAACAAAAACAACTTGTGTGAAAATAAAAATATGCCATGCCGTGAAACCATGCCAAACCGTCGTAAACTAATTTTTCCGAATGGTGAATTGACACGTAATACAGGGAATGATGAGGTTAACCTCCCCCCCCCGCAGTGTGATAGGTTGTCCCAGCCGGAAAATAAAGGAGCGGCACCCAGTCTGCAATCAAGTCATAAAGGAACAGCATGTGGAATTATGCCATGTTGAAAAAGGACAACAGTTTACCGAAATCGAGGCGGAGAATTGATCGCGTATGATATAAGAGGCTGTTGTGTTATGAGTTGAGGCTGATGGATAGGGCATGTATCGTACTTGCCAATCTCCAGTGGTCATGGTCACTTCCGTTGCCATGATTGGTAATGATAAATATTCATGCGATGTATCAATCGGGAAATGACATATGATTAGTGCCTAGGATATAAGAAACAAAAGAGTGCTAGTATCTTACCCATTGGTGTAAGCAAGGTGACTTCAATACCATTAACATTACTCTGCTGCCAACAGGTGTCCATAACCTTGGCAGAGTTGTTTTTCACCCTCGGAACCATGATCCTTTGTGTATACTTAGGAATGTTGTTATATCAAAATGTAGACCATTATGCTGGCTTGGTGACCAGTTAACCATAATGCCATTCACGAGGAAAGAGCGAAACGTGGGCAGGCCGGCTCGTGATGAGACCTCATGTTCCAAGGTTTGTTTATTTGATATACCTTTTGGACCATATCCCTGGTGTGGTGGCCAGAATGGGAATGCCACTTCACTTCCATCCTCATGATCATGGTAGGCTGGCTCTCGATGAGACCCCCTATCCTGCATTTGACACTTGACATACTTTTTCTTTTTCATAGAATTCTTTTCCTTATTTATACACAAAGGGTGGTTCAGCACTCCTTAAGAGTAGGAATGGTGGAAGAAGTCTTATTATCTCAATAGGAAGATATAAACTCTTTTCTCTTATTCCCAAGTACTAATAAAAAAGTTTAAGGAAATCAGCATGATAAAGATAACCAATCAGGGCAAAATTAGTAAAACCATGTCAACAAAAGGTAAGAAATAAGTATGTCCTTCCATTTGTCCTCTTATTAATGCAGAGCCTTATAGATATAGCGATTTATGGTTTGCAGATTTCGGTATGTTGTGTTTTTATATTTCATCGCACAAATACATAGCTGAAGCTTGAAGACTAGAAAGAAGACGGGCAAAAAGCATCCTCAATTTAAATCAGAAAAAGAGATCAAAAGTATGCTAATGGTGTTTCGTTGGAAAAGCAACAACGATGGATAATAGAAAAAGGAAAAAAATGCAAATGCCGTTCCTTTGGGAAAAGGAACGGAAATCATACTATAAAACACTCAACATGCCATTCCGTTGAAAAAGACACAACAACAATAAAAGAACGCCGTTTCTTTGAAGGAAAAGGAATAGTGGTAACCAAAAGGAACAGCGAGAAATGTAACAATATCGTTTCTTTGAAAAAGGAACAGCAGAGATCCGAATGCTGTTCCTTTAGAAAAGGAACAGCAAAACAAGCAAAACTAACATCATAAAAAAACACGCATATGCTATTAGAAGAGCAAAAATCAAACTATGTGGAAGAAAAAGGAATAGCAAAAATGATATGAAAATATTCAAATCAAACTTATGTACAAGAATCACTCAAAAACAAGAACTTATGTACAAATTGTAAAAGAGAATAGACCCTTAATGAATTACAGGTGAGGAAGATTTCTCTTCCTCTCCTAAGATCTCCAGATCAGTATCTCGGCGCAGCTGCTGGCAGAAGGATTCCCGAGTAAGTGGTTTCTGATAGAGACGGACTCGGTGGCCATTTACCTTGAATGCATATCCAGAACCGTCAATGGTGATTAGAGTAAGGGTTCCGTTGTCATGTACTTTCTGGATTTCGTATGGTCCCAACCATCGAGTCTGAAGTTTTCCAAGGAAGTCCTGAAACCGAGAATCGTATAACAGAGCCCAGTCTCCCTCGTGGAAGACTTTGTTCTTGATGAGCGCATCATGCCATTTGGCTTGCTGCTGTTGAATCAATGCTGTATTTTGTAGTGCAGAGAGCCGAATTTCGTCTAATTCGTTGATTTGCTGTAGTCGATTGAGTTGTGCCTCGCTTAGATCTAGGCCAACTTCCTGTGTTGTTCGCAGTGTTTGGATTTCGAATTCTATGGGAAAAATGGGTTGTTTCCCAAACACTAGTTGATAAGGTGAGTAACCGGTGGTGCTCCTCCATGTGGTTCTATATGCCCAGAGTGCTTCAGGCAGTCGGGTGGCCCAATCACGCCTATGTGACGCAATGGTTTTTGTTAGGATTGATTCTATTATCTTATTGCTACTTTCTACCTGCCCATTCGCCTGTGGGTGATATGGATTAGTGATCTTATGCTGGACATGATAATTGTTAAGTGTTGCAGCTAATTTATGCCCAACAAATTGTGGTCCTCCATCTGTAATTATTTCTCTGGGAAGGCCATAACAAACAAATAGAAGGAACAGGAACTGTATGACAGAGTCCTCTGTGGCTCTTGGCAATGCTTCTGCCTCAACCCATTTGGTGACATATTCTGTTGCCACCAAAATATATGTTTTCTGATTTGATGAAGGGTTGATGGGTCCGACAAAATCAAGAGCCCACCGCTCGAATGGTTCGATGACTAACTGTGGTTTCAGAGGCATCTCATCAGCTTGACCAGGTCGTCCTGCTCGCTGGCAGCTGTCACAGGCTTGGACAAACTTCTTTGCATCTTTGAAGATCGTAGGCCAGTAATATCCTGTCTACAATACTTTATGTCCAGTCCTACGCTCAGCGAAGTGCCCCCCACACGGTCCATCGTGACAAGCTTTTAGGATGTCAAAGATTTCATCCTCTCTAACACATCGCCTGATATGCATGTCTGCTCCTGTGTGAAACAAATAACCTCCAATCCACGAAAATCGAGAACTTTTCTGAATAATATGCTTACGCTCATTAGAGTTAAATGTTTTGGTAATTTACCTACTGCAAGGTAGTTGGCAACATCAGCATACCAGGGTGTTTGAACAGCAACAGCAAACAGGTGCTCATCCGGAAATTGATCTTCCACTGCTGCTGCATCGCTTGATTTTGGTATTCTTGAGATAAAATCGGCTACAGGGTTTTCTTTGCCAGGGCGGTCCTTGATTGTGATGTCGAATTCCTGCAATAAGATTAACCATCGAGTTACTCTGGCATTTGTGATAGGTTTATTTGCTAAATATTTTATAGCAGAATGGTCTGTATACAAGATAACAGGGTAGCCTGTGATATAATGTCTAAATTTATTGACAGCATGTATTACAGCTAGGAATTCTTTTTCAGTAACAGTGTAATTCAATTCAGCAGGGGATAAATTTTTGCTGATGTAATAGATAGCATATGGTTTTTTATCCTCTTCATACCCAAGGACTGCACCAATGGCTGTATCTGAGGCATCAGATGATATCTGGAATGGTAGGTCCCAGTTTGGTCCTCGAAGGACTGGGGCTGTGGATACCAGCTTCTTTAGATCCTCGAAAGCACGATCACATTTGTCTGTCCAAAGAAAATTAACGTTACTAGTCAGTGCATATAAAGGAGCAGCAATGTGTGAATAATGCTCTATAAATCGTCTATAATAACCTGAAAATCCAAGAAAACTGCGTACCTCTGTTTGAGTAGTAGGAGTGGGAATAAGCAAAAGTATTTGGATTTTGGCCGGGTCTACCTGAATGCCGGCTGCTGAGACATAATGTCCTAGGATAAGTCCTTCAGTCATCATCAAGAAACATTTTTCGTTGCTTAAGCAAAGCCTGGTAACAATGCAGCGTTGTAGGACTTTTTCTAGGGTGTCTAGAGCTAGATCAAAATCATCTCCATATGGTGTAAAGTCATCCATGTAAACTTCAAGTCCATCATTGATTAAATCTGCAAAAATACTAAGGATAGCCCTCTGAAATGTGGCAGGAGCATTACATAAGCCAAAAGGTAAAACTCGATAGGCAAATTTTCCCCAGGGACAAGTAAAGGTAGTTTTATCCTGGTCTTCAGGGGCAATCTGAATCTGATTGTATCCACTAAAGCCATCCAGGAAAGAAAAGAACTTCTTCCCTGCTAAAGTGTCCAATACTTGATCTATGAAAGGAAGAGGGAAATGATCTTTTTGTGTTGCTTTGTTAAGTTCCCTATAATCCACACAAATTCTCCATTTCCCATTCTTTTTTGGTACTACCACAAGTGGAGAGACCCATTTACTATCAGAAATAGGGTAGATAAAATTCACATCTAAAAGCTTCTGAAGTTCAGTTTTTACGACATCTTTTAGATGGGGATTAAGTCTCCTTTGCGGCTGACGCACAAGTCTGGCATCCTTTTCTATATAAATGTGGTGTGTACATAACTGGGGATCGATTCCTTTCATATCAGGGTAGTCCCATGCAAATGCTTCTTGATATTTTGTTAACAGATGGATGAGTTTTGTTTCTTGTTCAGGTGTGAGATTAGCATTGATGTTTAAAGTTTTCCCCGGTGCAATTTCCACAGTTTTACTATTTGCAACAGGAGTAACAGGTATCGCTTGGTCATGAATATCTTTCAGGGGATCTTCTTACAATTCATTATCAAATGCTGCTTCTATCATGTGACACTGTGTGCGAGGTTCAGTTTGAGAAATGAAATTATTAATGGCATCGTCTTCTGTTTGATCTTTGAAATCGAGTGCCTCTTGTATAGTTAATGGAGATCTGATGTTATCAGTAAGATATGATACAGGGTGCTTATTCGTTTTAATCATTGTGACACTTGGCTGCGCTGGAGGATATAGAACTAAATTTTTGCTATTTGGTCCTCTCGTTATGGTCATATTTCCCTGCCGACAGCCAATGTAGGCATCGGCAGTAGCGAGCCAAGGTCTACCTAAAATTAGCGGGTGTCCATCAAGTCGGGTTTTTGGATTAATTATCAGGAAATCGGTTGGATACTCCCAGGATTCTACAGAGACCATGACATCATGTAGAGTACCCTCTGGTCTAACCACAGATCATTCAGCCAATTCTAACAGAGTGGAGGTGGGTTCTACAGATGTAATTCCGAGATTTTGGCAAGTTGTGGTTGTTAAAATATTAATTGCAGCCCCTAGATCAACTAAGGCATTAGACAGGGTCTGACCATAAATTTGAACATTTATAATTGGATTCCCGGGGTCTTCATATTTAAGGGGTGTTTCTCTTCCAGACAGTAGATCAGATAAAGTACCGACTACTTGGACTCTTGGATTATTTGTTATATTCCTCCTTGGTTTCTTTATGCACAATTCTTTGATAGTTTTTGCGTATATGGGAATGTCTTGAATGGCTTGGAGGAATGGAATCTTTATGTACAGATTTTGTAATTCTCCCAGAATGTCAAAGTCAGGATATTGTATGGATCGTGGTATGGCTAATCGTTCTGGGAACGGAGGAGAGGATGTGGTTGCTTGATTATGAGTTTGTTGCTTATTCACATCCTCTTGTTGTGACTGATGTTCTCTGGGTAACTGATCTTCAATATGAACTGTTTTATCTCCCTCAGTTTCAATTATACGTCCAGATCTTAACTGAAGATCATTGCACTCCCTCAGGTCGGGTCCTAGTTCTGGTGATTCTATGATTTGAATAGATTGGACCTGCCTGTTGTTTGGATTGGGATCGGGTTGGGCTGGGAGTTGCGGCCTCAAGTTAGACTGGGGATTTTGTTGTAGAGATGGCAAAGTAGGTTGAGGGAGCGGAATAGTTCTAGCTGGGTGGTACATCGGTCTTTGCCAGCTTGTCTGCCAGGGTGAACTTTGTGAAGTAGAGGGAGCCCATTGTGAAGGATACGGGCCATTTTGCCAATATGGTGGAGTGTATGGGAAATTCGGCCAACCAGTTTGGCTTGTTTGATTCAACCACGGATTTGAAGAAGGAAATGATTGTGGTGACCAGTTTGTAAATGGGGGTTGAGATTGATTTTTCCATATACCATATTGTTGAGCATTATACTGTGGGTTTTGAAAGAAAGAGGTTGGGTCCGGAAACATACCAGGTTGTCTTGGCTGCCACTGGCGGCGCTGGTTGATCGAATTCACTGATTCTGGTTCTTCTTCTGCTTCCTTATATACCGCTTTCAATCCAGGAAGTGAGGGGCAGCTCTCCGTAAGGTGATCTTTTGTACAGATGGCGCATGTTTGGACTTTATCCAATGGACACTCCTTGTGGCTATGTTTTTTTCTGCATCGGGGGCAGAAGATTGCCATATTCTGTTCTACCTCCAGCTGCTTCTGTTTAGCCTGCACCATATCAAGTTGTGTAGTTAGTGTCCCCATAATATCAGTTTTAAAATTTTCTAATAAATTTCCAATTTCTGCGCGTGTTACTCCTTCTGCTGATACTTTGTTATCTCTTGCAAACCGATCGTATTCTGTCGGTTTTATTCTTGTGCTGCCTCTCGAACTCCTGATACACAAATCAATAATGTCAGAAAAACTCTCTTGATAAATATCCTCTTTGCCCATAATGTTTAATGTTTCAATCCATTGTTCCTTCATGCCCCTCATTAATGCGGTTTTTAACACATTATCAGGTAAAGGTAGCGATGCATAAAGAGATCTTTGTAAATTATACTGAAAACGTTCCACATACTCTTCTAGTGTTTCATTTGGTCTGGCTGACATTTGAAATATTTCATCTTTTAATTCTCTAGACCTACAATAATCCTGGTATTTCTTTAAGAAGGATTCTTTCATTTGATCCCAATTGTTGATAACCCCGCCACCTAGCCCCATAAACCATCTTAAAGCAGCCCCTTTCAATGTAGAGGGGAATAATTTCAATTTTTGGGGATCGGTGTAATCGTACCCCCGACATAACACATCGAATTCGAATAGGAATGCATCTGGATCTTCCGATGTGAGTCCGTGAAATGTAGGGATATGCTGAAGAGGGATAGCTTTCATGGGTGCATTTGCTGCAGAATCCACTATAGGATATTGTAATGTAGAGGTTTGAGTTTTTGTCTGGTTTTGAGCGTTTGGTTGATTTTGAGCCATGGGATCGAATATATGCCAGTAACCTTCTGGGATATCTAGGAGGGTATTCCTAGGTTGGGTGGGAACGGTTTTGACAGGGATCTTTTTAATAGCGCTTCCTTTATCTGGAATAATGGAAATACCAGGTGTTTGAGGAGATTGAATCTCTTCAACAATGACTTTCGCAGCACTTCCCTTATCCGGGCTATCTAATGGCTGATTTGTTTCAAGAGGAGATTTTGGTTCCTTGATTTCCCCTGTTTCTCCTTCTCCTTCACAAAAGTTACTAGAGTTCCCTTCCTACAATAATTCTGGAGTGGAATTTTCAACTTCTTAAAAGTCCTGCTCCTCAGTTTGACTATGCACCTCAGCACAGGCTACAGATGGTGATCCTGTGGCCTGAAGGGAACTAGTAGGCGGTTTAGAAGTGTTTTTCTTGAAACCTACTGATGGCTGAGACTCTGTTTTCTTATAGATTTCGTCTATGAAGGTCGTTCGGCCAAGGGTCACCGGTCCCTTAGCTTTTTTAGGTTTGGATGAGGGTTTGATATTCTTTTCTGGTCTTTTCTGCTTAGTCATGCACTCAAAAATAAACTACCAACTTCTATTCAAACAAGCAAAAACAAATCTGTTAGGAAAGCGGATAGTGAGCAGGTCTTTTACATGCTCTGCACGTAGGTTCTTACCTTCCGTTTTTAGGATCCAAATCCTCCCTAGCAGGCTTGTACACCACTCTGAAAAGGACAAATGGCTTCACTCTTTCCCCGGCAACGGCGCCAAAATGTAGAGCTATAAAAAGGGTCTCTTTCACCTCTAATTACCTCACATTAATATGTCAACCCGAGAGCGTTTTGTCATTACAAAGAGTGACTCAATCCGAGGCTCATTTGTCAAAGTAATGCTAGTATTACAGTGCTTAAGAAATACAAGAGTAAACGGATGCTTAACTGAAATCAAATTACTTTAAAGAAATAAATCACACACTCAGAAAACTCAATAACTTATCAGTCAAGGGTTCGGCAATGATAACCCATCCCTTCAGAAACTGATGGAAAAGGAATTAGAGCATAGATCACAAGCCTGGGAGCTAGACAGTGACTGCTACTGCTCACTACAGCCTTAGATCATCTCTCACAACAAACCAACAACTGCAAGTAAATGAAACAGCAAAGCGAATAAAGGATTGAACCACAATTCTGAAATGGAACAGCAACTCTAAAATGGAACAACAATTGAATAACTAAGTCCCGCGGGTTATAACCAAACTCAATCTATACACTCTTTGCAATCAAAGAACATTCTGTCACTCTAAAGGCGATTTACACAGATCACACTAATGGAACAACAATAACAATGAATGAATTATAGAACAGTACTGATAAATTAGGAACGCACACCATACGAACGTTTTAATATAACAGCTCTGTAATATAACAGTAAGAATGTGCGATTAACTCTTGAAAGGATAAATAATTTGATACAGAGTCAACATACAATTCTATCTGTAGAAACTTCAATGATTCAAACTTGAACAGAGCATATCATATGAACTTGTAAAGCATATCAAATGATCAAATAACAAGAATACACAAACCACACAGAAGTGAAGCTGTAATGGTATAGAAGCAAGTGTCCTTCGGGGCCGGGCCCTTAGCCTCCAAGGATACACCGCTTTAAGTTAATGCAGACGCGAAGATGGAATAATCACCAAGCCTTTATTAATGCATCGATAAAAAATACATCGAACCAGTCTTCAACAAAACTTAATAACCAAAGCTGATGTCTTACAGAAGATTACATAAAACGTATCCTATCTCTCTCTTGTCTATCCTCCATCAAGCTAACAGTGCTGTCTTTATATAAAAACGATGGCGGAGATGTCCAAGCAACTAGATAAATAAAGCAGCGATCCCTCAGGATCTTCGATCCTGAGGGATTCGCCAAACTGTTAACTCTTCATCCTGTCTTTTCTGTTGCGCTGAGCTGGTGTCCTCTCCTTCTTTCCCGAGCCGATTTGCTTTGATCTGTTTCCCTATGTTTGCGTTCGGTTCTCATCCAGAGAGACAGCAGTTATCTCCACTTTGTCCTTTCCTTTGGAGCGGCAACTCTTCGTTTTCTCCTTTTCCTGTATAGAAAATAACCATTATCAGTGGCTAAATTATGCACATCAATTCTCACTTGTTTTTTTATAGTTCCTTATTACTTTCCAAATTCATGATACAAAAGGTTCACAAATTCTATTAAAAAGCCATTGAAATAATCATCAAAAGCATACCTTTTTAGTACTCCACAGAAAGTATAGGAACATATGAAAAAGAAAGGAAGTATATCTAAATACTCCTTCAGTTGGAAATTTTACAAGCTGATCATGGATGTTCTCAACTATGTATTCAACATAATTGTAAATGATAGAAGGAGGTTGTCCTGGTACAAAGGTAGATAGAAAACCTAGGATGGACTCATCTGTATGCTCATCTGTAAAATACCCTATGATAAAGGACAACATGGCTATGACATGCTTAGAACCTTCTGGAAATTTTGAAGTAGAAAATGGAGGGTTTAGTTTTGGGATTTCAACATAGGCAGGCATGGAATTTTGAAAAATCTAAAACCTTCTAGGAAAATTCAGACCAATGTAAAGCTTGGTGAGTGCTTCTATGGATAAAGGAACTGTATTAGGATCTGGTTTGCGCTGTAGCATTAGGTTTATTGACTCAACAGTAATTGTGAGCAATGCTTATTTATTTGCATTTACCATGGCTCTTTGTTTAGGTGCATAATAATACTGACACAACCTTATAACTTCTGGAAACTTATGAGTGAGTGGAACTACATACTTGGGTAGATTTGACTCCCAAACCTGTACTTCATCTCCCTGATCTAATGAATTTTTAAGACTCCAGCAGTGAAGTTCTAAAATATTAAATTCTATCACTGGATCAACTATTTTGTAATCCACATATGCTAAGGGCATATGTTCAATGTCTACAACAAGAGGTTGTAGAGGGTTTACAACAATTGTGGTTTTGGAAGGCACTGTTGGGTTTAATTTTGACATTTTAGACCTTCTAGGTGCTTGAAACTATGTATTTTGGCTTTTTGAACTCTTTTGTAATGTTAAATTGTTTACAAAAGTGTTTTTGACTTTAACAAAGGTTTATGGATAAAAATAAGGACAACTTGGCTTTCTTTTTATTTTAAACCTTTTCAATTTGGCTTTAAACTGTTCTTCAAGCTCCTTTAGTTTCAGGAAATGTTATATAAGGGTTTTTTCTACTTTTTTGGATAAACTGGACTGAAAATGGTTCAAATTGGGCACAAAAAGATTGTGATCTTTTGCGAAGGTTTTCTGGATAAATTTGAAGTCTTTTCAAGGTCTACAAAGGCTAAATATATTTATTTTTTATTTAAAATCTGTATGCAGTATTCAAACTGGAGTTTATCAGAGTTTTTACAGTTAATTCGTTCTTTGCAGATAAATATAAGGGTCTTTCTATGGCTAAATGGGCTTCAAAAAGCTCAGTTTCTCAGAAATGGATATTTTTCAAATGATCAAGAGGTTATTTTTCCGAAGAATACCTATTTTCGTAGGTATTTGGTCTTTAAAAAAGTTTCAACAATGTCGGACATGTTTCTGATGGCTTTTGAAGTCTTACGAAAGTCGAACTGAAGCTTCCAGTGATATTGACAAAAATTGTAATGGCTTTTATGGTTCCTTAGGCTTGAAAACAGGTGTATAGGGCTTGTTTCTTCAGTCGGAGATGAATTAAACACACAGATAATACAGAAAAGTGCTTAACTGCATGCACAAAAAGATTTATAGTATTTTTAGGTCAAAACAGGGTAAACATTGAATGCGAGTTAACTGAGAGGAAGGATGGTTTTGGGGCCAGTGGGAGAAAAAAAATTGGTGGTTATCGCACAGGCTTTGGGTGATAAGTAGTTTTCTCGGATCGAATGCGATCCAGTCACATATTTATGCATGGAGGAGAGATAGTATGGCCAAACCGCCCATTTCGAAAATATGAAATTTATTGTTGATTGCCAAGTTGAAATGTGAAATTGCGTTTGGATCGTTGGATCTGGGGAGATAAGTGCGAATAGTGGAGATTAGATGAGGGAATTTCTTGGTGGATGGGGCATGGGGCCCGGATCTTTTGTGTTGTGGCGGGGTTAGTTTAAAGTTTAAAACATATTTTTAAACGTAAAACTAATGTTTATTTTGATATGCAGGGTAAATAAATTTACACAACAAATGACATATTTACAAATGTTTTAAAACCATTGGGGCATGTTTTATAATGTTTTTAACCTATGGGGAAAGGGAGGGGGAATATAACATGTGGGTAATATAAAACCATAGGTTAACATTAATAAGTGGGTTTTTTAGGATATTTTTAAATAAATGAATTAAAAAATATACAGGAAGGGGTAGTCTAAAAGGATTAATACTTTATGTTAAAAATTAATAAGAAATGAAATGTAGTGAATGGAAATAAAAAAAATAAACTAAGTAAAGTGTAAAAATAAACCTTTTTAAGCACAAATAATTGTACCATTAAACATTTACACCTAAACTTAGGATAAATTGTATTTTATGGGTTTTTGAGTATTTTTTGGATGAAATGAAATTAATTAAGAGGGGATTTTACTTTTTCTAAGAAAAAAAAGGTGTTTTACTTAGGAAAAGGGATTATATTTTTGGAAGAGGGTGAATATGCTGGGGAAATGGGCTTTTATGAAGGGAATCCAATATTTTTAACCAATCATTTACTAAGCCTTGGGTCCGGTCCCAACAGAAGTCAGAGAAATTCTCTAAGCCTTTGTAACTGAAGGTTTTGAATACTGGATCATTGTGGGGGAGGGGAAATTAGTAATTTGCTAGATGATGTTTTATTACATGCCTTGCAAAACTACTTTCTACCTACCCATCATTATTTTAACATTGTTTACTTCATTTGCATGGGTGCATTTAAGCTTGTAACCCTAAATCCATTTTTCTTTTAAAGCATAAAAATATATAATGCTAACCTTATTTCATCCGAGAGCTCAAATTAAACTGTTGAGTTCCTCATTTATTTTATAACGATATACTGATTTTTCAAGTTTAAATTGTTCGACATATCTTTATTTTCTATCTAGAACATGAAATTCAAAGCATGAAAAGTTAATATTAGACTATTTAACTAATCATGGATTATGACATTTGGAACAATCTGCACATAATCATTATTTTTGCAGTAAAAGTAAATAGTAGTGTCATTTTGACTTTCTCACTTTCATGTCTTATTCTTATCTCTTCTTTCTTTTGCGGTCCATTTTTATTCTTTTTGATCTTTTCTTTTCTAAGTCCTTTGATCTTTATTTTAGGACTTTTGCCCTCTTTTCATTTTTTATTATTTTCAAATATGGGACAACAACTTGCAAAAAGCAAGGTATGTACATATTTACAAGACTATCAAAGTAAATTAAGAAATTATGAACCCTATTATTATAGGACCCTAACACCATTAACAAGTCATTGTATTATTTAAAAATAATAATGAATGAACATTCACTTCTCGGTAGCACAGGTTAAAAAGTGCCACATGCCACTTCCAAATAATTAGATTAATACTACTTTCATAATAGAAAATGATGTAATAATAATTGAGTTATTTTTTAATTTATTTCATAATTAGTGAATTTATAATGATTTTATTTATGGACAGTTTATTATCTTTCAATATGGGTATTAAAAAATTCCAAAGGCATGGGATCAGGTGCCTTCATATTGCTGATGTGAACTTGTAACTTCTATTATTCTAAATTATGCTTTTAAAACAAATCTCATGTTCTACATTTACTTAATTGGTTAATGCAACAATCTACTAATAGTATTTACAAGCTTTCCAAAGAGTTCACTATCTATTCTAAACCTTAAAACTAACTTGAATTCAATATTTTTATTTTTATTTAGCTATATTTAGACTAAGGGGAAACTAGCTACTATGTTGCACTTATTTAAGATATTGTTATTATACAATTTATGTGGAATTATCATTATATTTTTGTAAGGTATGTCAAGTTATTTAATATAACATAATTATCATTATATTATTGTAAGGTATGTCAAGTTATTTAATTTATATTAGGCAAGTTATAGTAAATTTTAATATAATAATAAATTATATATTAATTTTTAATAATATATGAATGTTAATAATATTAATTACTATTTTGAGAGATATATTATAAATATAACAAGAGATTTTAAATGTAAATATAATTTATTATAAATATAATAATATATATTAACAAATTTAACTAGCACAATTACATTATTAAATGTGGTGGATATAAGCCAAAGGCAATATTTTCCATCTATTACATACATACAAACTCTATTTAAATATTTGATGAATATAAGACAAATCAAGGATAATTAACTCAAACCCTTACATGCTTAAGTAGGTAAAGGAAATTGTTAACTTCTTTCATATTCATTAAACTTTTAAAATTTTTAGAAATCTACCATTCTTAAATATTCTAAAATCCACCATTCTAAAAAAAATAAGAATGATCCTTTCATATTAAACTTTGAATGTGATTTAATCATAATTGAAATTCTTATATAAAAAAATATGTGGCAAAATAAATGTATAACTAGTTTCCTTATTTCAATATCAAACCTCGATCCTTTTAAAATTAAATATACAAAAAGAAAACAAATATCCGTCAAATCAAATATAATCACTGATGGAAAAACTAATTTTATAATTTTCCATTATCTTTTATTTATTGTTAATGTAAATAAATTATTATTGTTGATATTTGTTTTCATAATTACCTTTCAATTCATATAAATATATATTAGCACAACCACATTTACCAATATGGTTGATATAGGCTGATAGACATATATGAAACACATCTACAATCACATTTATCAATGTGGTTGATACATCCCAATAGATATATATCCTCCACTCACCACATTAATTACCATTAAGTGTATTTTATTAAAATTAACTATTTCTCATTATTAATAACTATATAAATAATAGTAGCCATATTAGTTTTTATTTATATATTTACACTTATTATATTAACATTATTTTGTGTATTAATATAATACTAGTTATTACATCAAAGTTTGCTAATATATTAATACTTATATTTAAAACTACAATATAATTCACACTTAACATAATGATATCATTTAGTTATTATAGCCTGTCGGGGCATGGTCTAGTGGCTAGCAAGCACAATGTTAAGGTGTTCGTGCTGTTAAGTAAGTCACGACTTCGAGCCTCGTATTATCCGAGTACCGTTCTTGCAGGTTGGGCGGTCCTTGAGAGTTTATAGTGGTAGCCAGGGGGTTTGACCCCGCACCTCGCATGTAAAAGCTAGTCGATGTTTCCGATTCCTCTGATGTAACATCTAACCATATGACAGTAAAAGTAATAATCAAAAAAAATTTATTCATTACTATAAGAGCTCCATAACTATATAAAAATTTAGTCAAACATGCTATCAAAATTTTAACCCTTTGATTTGTATGGTGCATATAAGCCTAATTTGGATACATATAATTACAACTTATAAGTCCTACGTTTATGGACTCAGACTATTAATTAACATTTAACAATTGTAAGGTTTTGTTTCTAATTTCGATGACTCCAAAGATGGAGTGATTATTACATCAATCAAGACTTAACTTTACACAGATTTCGTCCCTCATCATTTAAGGCGAATTGCACGGTGGCAATTACTATCAGGATCAAACTACCACTGTCATATCTTTCTTGTGCACTGTTAACCTACACCTAGCATCCTTCCCACCATGGATTCTTTTGGATCTCGATCTCATGGCAAAGAGCGATTAGGGTTTGGCTAATGACATAGTATCCATAACTGCTTTCACTTGCCATTCTCTCAGTCTTCTCTGAAGCATTCTAAGTAGCTTTCCGTCTGCAATCTCGGTTTTCCATGTCTCGCCCTTAAGAATTTTTGCAATTCTTCTCGTGACCTTCATGGCGATGGGATATATCTAGAGGGTTCTTCCATTGGTTTGGCGCTTGCTTAAGCTCTTTTCGCCAGAGGTAAAATAATGAATTTGGTTCTGTTAAATTTTTTATTCGAATATGATGTATAGCCAGGGAAGTTTGCCTTCACTATAATAGTTTTAATGTTGCTTTTATTTCTGGCTTTTTTTTTATGATGGTCCACATGGTAGCACGGTTCTTCATGCAAACTAATATGAAGAGTCTTTGATTCGACTTCATCAAAAGCTTTAAGAAGAATCTATTAGGTAAATTCCTCCACTACCATAGAGTAGAATGGAATAAGAAATTATTTACCTTATTTATATTAGTTATGCAGTGTGTTAACAGAACCCTAACAAATTTCTTTAGTTAGTCTTAAGGGTTTACTCACACTTTTGTTTTCATATGATGGCAAGTAAAAGAATTGATTTATTCGTTTCATTTTTTTTGAAGATAATAGGTACCAGTGTTTTCATCAATACCACTGATAGAAATCTTTCCTCGTCTGCCTTCAACAGGTACCCATGTTCCGAAATACTTCGGGTTTAATTCTCGGCCTGAATGTCATTAAATCTAAGAATAACACAATGCTATTAAAATTTGTCTCAACGTTTAACATGCATGTAAATATTGTGTGATCTATATATATATGGTCGCTGTACCTTCATTTCTCAAGGAGGTTGCAATGCAATGCTTGGAGGTTGAAGTCTGGTTTTTGCAACAAAATTGAAGTCGTGGCCAAAGGCCCTTATTTTTATATTAAAGCTGTCTCTTTTATTATTGGCGTATTAGAAATATAGGTTATGCAATATTTGGACAGAGTATGCTTGTCTCCACGATGTTTTTTTTACCATGGTTCTTGTATTGTACATCTTCGAAATAATGTATACTAGATAGTTATTTGGTATTATGTAAGTACTATGGCTATTTTCTTTAGGGAATAATTTCTCTTTTTGTTTCATATTCTGGTGAGAATTCATATGCTCACAAATTTGTCTCTTGTTTTATTATTCATCAGAATTGTATCTTCCTCTTCTTTCTGTTATTTTACATTTACTACAAGGAGGGTTCTAAAGTTCTTGAATATTGCCCTTATGCTTAGCCTTTTTACTACCAAACAATATTACTGTGCTTACTTCCTACAACTGTATGAATATCAGATATTTTCAATGTTTCCAGTAAGCTATAGATTATGCATTATTTTATAAACAGAGGATTTATTCTTGTTTAGAATCCTGAGAACAAAATCTAACATTTATTGTTTGTTACTGTAAGTAAAAGATTCCAATTCTACTTTTACACTAATTCTATAGAGAATTAATTTCTATCGGTTTACTATTTCAGTAACTTTGCTACCTGCTATTTCTATAACATACAATAATTACAATATGCATACAAGACTCTTTTCTTCTTATTGCATGAATATGTTTAGATAATATTCATAACTAATTAAGTAAACCACAATTTTATGTGACTGGTCCACCGCTATCCGTGTATTATCATAGGCCATGAGGACAACCAATCCAGTATCTTGGTTAAGGAACTGGGTTAACGGTCCTCCATCCAAAATTAACAATAGAATTAACTAATTCACATAATATTTTCATCTCAGTTAACTAATATTTAACATACATTTTGTAAATTTTACTTGCCTACTACTCTCACAGATTTTCTTGTTGTATCATTCTAGATTTAAACCATAGAAGTAAATCAACATTCAATATAAATAGATAACATATTTTAGACTCAACCTCAGGTTTAATCAAAGAATACATGCTTCAGTCTTATCCACAACATTTAAATAGAATACTTATGTGTACTTTTATCTAACTGATAAATGTTTGCCTCCCTTCCATGAGTGAGGCAATTACATCCTCTAATTCTCCCCCATGCTCCAGGTCTGAGCTTTATTTGTTGATAGAATTCTAGAAGAGAACTCGAGACAATCCAGTCCAATCTCCAATTCCAGTAGAAACAGATATCTGGTTTATTCCACTGGTGAGCTCGAGATTAGGAATTACTAACTAGAATTTTCCTCTTTTCCTTAGTTACCCAATAGGACCCCCAAACCTCCCTGGAATTACCCTTTTATTCCCAAAGGTTTGGGAAACTGTTTGAACTGATTTCTGTTCAACCAAATCCATATCTTGAATTTACGTTTCACCATCAGTATTTACCTTATGATACTAATTCCATAATTAATCTTCTCATTTAATCCCAAAATTAAATTTCTGCTCATAATGTTTTGTTTCCAACATAATAATAGTAAATTTTTTAAGAACTCTTAACAATAGCCTAACAATTAGTTAATGATTAAGGAAGTGGTTACAAATTCCCCCGCTAGAAGTGAACGCCATCCCTAGTGTTCTCAATCTACTCCAGTAAAAAGTTCAGGATAGGCTTCCTGAACAAAACCTTCGTCCTCCCAGGTAGCCTCTTCAAGGCCAAAGTGCTTCCATTGCACTTTAACCTGGGCGATGGCTCGCCTCCAGAGAATGATTTCCCTCTGATCGATTATATTGTGAGGCTCGATTAGAAATTATCTGTCGAGTTCTTCCTGCAAACAATGAACTTGAATTATTTTTATCATAAATATTAACATCTTTAATCAATCTTATCCTCATATTCTACTTGAATATTCTGCTAGTGGATTATGTGCTTTGAATCATGAATGTATCATTTCAATAACGACATTATGCACTTGAATATGACTGGGAAGAGCCAATTGGTATGCCACAGGTGCTACGCTTTCCAATATTTCGGAAGGGCCACAAAACCTGGGAGCTAGCTTGGCACAAGATGCCCATCTCAATGTAATTTTCTTTGGATTTGTTCTTACGTACACATGATCTCCGACTTTAAATTCACGATATGTTCTTGTTTTATCTGCATACACTTTTTTCCTATCTTGGGTTTCTTTTAAATTTTGACGGATTGTTTTCACTTCAGCCTCCATCTCAGCTAGCATGTCTGGTCCAAGCATCAACTTGGTCTCTGGACTACTCCAGTTAATAGGTGTTCTACATCGTCACCCGTATAGGGCTTCAAACATAATCATTTTTAGTGACTCTTGATAACCGTTGTTATATGCAAATTCCACTAGGTGTAAATATTCTTCCCACCTAGTCGGCTGCTGCATCACGTACATATGTAACATGTCCTCCAAAATTTGATTTACCCGCTCTGTGTGTCCATCAGTATGCGGATGGTAAGTAGTACTAAAATTAATTTGAGTCCCCAAACCAAAGAACAATGTTTTCCAAAAGGCTAATGTAAATTTTACATCCCTGTCAGAAATAACAGTCCTTGGAATTCCATGTAATCTAAATATCTCTCGGATAAATAAATCTGCTATTTGCACTGTCTTGTAGGTGGACTGAACTGGTATAAAGTGTGATTATTTTCTCAATCTATCCACTACCACCATTATAGAGTCATTATTCCTTTTTGATTTCAGTAGTCCAGTAATGAAATCTAATGATATCACCTCTCATTTCCACTCTGGTACTGGTATAGGTTGCATCAATCCAGCTGGATGCCAGTGTTCCACTTTCACTTGCTGGAATTTTAAACATTTTTTTAGATATACTGCAATATCTTTCCTCATACCAGGCCAATAGTAGTCCTTTATTATTGCTGTCAACATCTTTTGATATCTAGGATGCCCTGTGTAATTAATTCTATGATATTCATTCAAAACCAGAGTTTTCAACTCCATCCTATTTGGAATGAAATTTTTTTTTTTGAAAGTCAGCAAACCATCCTTATTGATTTCAAAATCTACCAGTTTTCATTGGTCTTTGGACTCCATTGCTTGTTGCCACATAAACTGATATTCAGGGTCTTTTTCTACTTCATTTTTGATTTTCTCTAGGAATTTGCTCTCAAATTTGATAACATACAATTCATAGAAATTATGCAATTTCCTGCTTAATGCATTAGCTACTCTATTCTCCTTACCTTTTACATGCTGCATGTTAATGTCAAATTTTCTCAAGAAAGCGTTCCACCTTGCTTGGCGAGAATTAAGATAAGGTTGTTTAAAATAGCTGGTTAAACTGTTGTGATCTATTTTGAGCACAAATCTCTTTCCAAGTAAATAGTGCCTCCATACCCAGAGCACATGCACTACTACAGTCAACTCTAAGTCATAAGCCGAGTATCGCTGCTCATGATATTTTAATTTCCAGAACTCATATGTGACCACTTTACCTTCCTGTGACAAAATTGCTCCAACGCCCTCCTTACATGCATCTGTGCAGACTTCAAAATCTTTATCTGGATCAGCTACTCTTAACACTGGAGATGTTGTTAATAATTGTTTCAGTTTTTCAAAACTGTCCTGACATTCCTTTGTCCACTTAACTATTTTTCCTTTCCTTTGTAGGGAGGTAATAGGAAAAGAAATTTTTGAAAATCCCTCGATAAATCACTGATAATAACCAGCAAGCCCCATAAATGATCGTATTTCTACCACATTTTGCGGTACCTTCCATTCTATGATTGTTCTGATTTTCTTAGGATCCATTGCAATACCTTCAACAGTAATAACATGCCCAAGGTATTGTATTCATTCCTTGAAGAAATCACACTTTCTGAATTTTTCAAACAGCTGATGTTGCCTTAACATCTCCAACACTATTTGCAAATGTTCTTTGTGTTCCTTTGCATTCTTAGAATAGACTAGAATGTCATCAATGAAAATTAACACAAAATTATCTAGATAGGGGTGAAATATACCATGCATCAGCCTCATGAATGTTGCTGGTGCATTGGTCAACCCAAAATGTAGCACCACAAATTCATAGTGTCCGTACCTTATACGAAAGGCAGTTTTATGTATGTACTCATCCTTTATCCTGATTTGATGATATCCCAATCTTAGATCTATCTTTGAAAATATTGTGGCTCCTTTTACGTGGTCAAACAGATCATCAATTCACGGTAAGGGATACCTTTTCTTAATAGTTAGTTTATTTAACTGACGTTAATCCATGCACATGTGCATGGTTTCGTCCTTGTTTTTCACAAAAAATATAGGTGCTCCCCAAGGAGATACACTTGGTCGTACATACCCCTTGTCTAGTAATTCCTGTAACTGCATTTTTAACTTAGTTAATTCAGGTACACTCATCCAATAGGGTTCTCTTAAAATTGGTGATGCTCCTGGCAGAAATTGAATTGTAAAGTTTATATCCCTTCTAGGTGGAAATCCTGGTATTTCTTCTGGAAATACATCCTTGAATTCCTGTACTATTGGTATATTTTCCAGCATCGGATCCTTTTCTTTAGAATTAGAGAAACCCACTTGAATGGCGTGTAGTTGACATCCTTTCCTCATATATTTACCCATTTGGGATGTTGTGATCAGACGCAACTGTACCAGTTTATTTATCCCCTAAATTTCCTGGCTAGTGCCATCTTGATTTGTATATTAGATAACCTTCTCTTTGCAATCTACTAGAGTCCAATGCTTTTCCAACTAATCCATGCCAAGCAGCACATCATAAGATCCCAAAGGTAAAATATTCAAATCCATAGTTAGCTGCTGTTCATTAATTTGTAGTGCACAATTTGATATTTTGGCACTAACTTTCCTCTTAGCTCGAGTAGCCAACTGTACTAGCCATGATTTCCTAAATTTCTGACTTTGTAATTTACAGTTCTCTACTATTTTAGGAATTATATATCTTAAACTTGCTCTCGGATCTACCAAAATGAAAACAAGTTGAGATAACAGTTTACCTTCCAGTTCAATCATGGTTGGCTGATAGTCAGTTTGCCGGTCATCCAATGCTGCATTAATCCTGGGTATGTTTCTAGTGACATCACCCACTATTGAGGCTTCCTGTAAATTGGACATTGCTTCAATCCTACCCCGCTATGGGTAATTTCGGTAGTAGTGTGCCTCCCCACACCCCCAACATTATAAAGGTGGCTTCTGGTTCTGAGTTTGTTCCGGCTTGCTAGAAGCTTCTGCGGTTTTATATTCTGCAGGATGCCTTATTCTCTGATGATTCTTTAAAAAAATTTTGCTAACTGAACTTCTAGTTGTACCTTTGAAATTACCGGTCTTGCTTCTTTTAAAACCAGAGCTGCCTTTATGTTATTTCTTTGCCTGCCAGCCTTTACCTTGCTCCACCTTGACTTTTTCTTGCTGGTAGCACATTCTGGCTTTTCTGATAGCCTCATCCATCATCTTAGGATTTATGAACTCTATACGTTCTTTCATATGAGTTGGTAAAATGCTTTAAAATCTATGTACTTTAGCTTTCTCATCTCTTAAGTAAGGCACGTAACGCAACAAGGAAGTAAATTTAATGATAAACTCTTCCATGGTCAATTGTCTCAGCTTCAAATCATGAAATTCTTGAGATTTTTCATCATAGAAGTGCTTTGTTATGTACTTATCTTTAAAATACTATTGAAATACATCCCAAGTACGTCTTGGTCCTCTATACTGTGAACGTTCTTCACTTCCTCCCACCATAAAGTGGCTTTCTCTCTTAGCTGGTAAATAGCCAATCTGGCCTTAAGATTACTGCTGTATTCATATACTTGGAAATATTTATTCGTATTAATCAGCCATGCCTCAACTACTTCTTCCTCCACTCCATAAAATGTAGGAGGTTTTATTTTCCTAAATTCTCCTTGCAGCTCTACCTTTTGCCTTTTTATTTCTTTCTATTCTATTACATTATCAGATTCAGCTTCATTATAATTCTTATTTCAGTTACTTAGTTGAGACTGACTTCTTTCTATTCGGCCCATATCATGATCTCCAGTTTGTTGTTCATTTCATTCCTAAAATTCTTTATCAGTACTTGGCTTCTTGATTCCTTGATTCTTCTTGTTGGAGAGAATTTTCAATATCCTCTCCCATTCTTGCATCAACCTTGCATTATTGTTTCGCACCCTTTCCATTTCCTCTTGTAAATTTTGCACAGTGGTTAAAAGAATATTGGTTTGGTGTTGTTGTTCTTCTAACAACCTATTAGTTTGTTGATGATGTTCCACCCCCAGCTGTACCCACCTTTCTGGGTTCATCTCTGGTTGGGGTTCTGGTTCCCCGACATTCTGAGGTGGTTGCTGTAATGGTGTCCTTCTCATGATGTCCAACTAACTTTTCTATGTGCATCAGGAATACACCACTTTAACATTAGTTGACCCATAGGGTCCCAGCATTACAAAGCTACTCTGATACCACTTGTAACATCTAACCATATGAAAATAAAAGTAATAATAATAAAAAAAATATTCATTACTATAACAGCTCCATAACTATATAAGAATTTAGTCAATCATGCTATCGAAATTTTAACCCTTCGATTTGTATGGCGCATATAAACCTGATTTGGATACATATAATTAAAACTTCTAAGTCCTACGTTTATGGACTCGCACTATTAATTAAAATTCAACAATTGTAAGGTTTTGTTTCTAGTTTCGATGACTCTAAAGCTGGAGTGATTATTACGTCAATCGAGACTTAACTTTACACAGATTTCGTCCCTCATCATTTAAGGTGAATTGCACGGTGGCACTATAGCAATTACTACTAGGATCGAACTACAACTGTCATATCTTTCTTGTGTACTGTTAACCTACACTTGGCATCCTTCCCACCGTGGATTATTTCGGATCTCGATCTGACGGCAAAGAGCGATTAGGGTTTGGCAAATGACATAGTATTCGTAACTGCTTTCACTTGTCATTCTCTCGGTCTTCTCCGAAGTGTTCTGGGTAGCTTTCCATCTACAATCTCGGTTTGCCATGCCTCGCCCTTAAGCCTTTCTGCAATTCTTTCCATGACCTTCAGGGCGATGGCGTATACCTGGAGGGTTCTTCCACTAGTTTGGTGCTTGCTTCAGCTCTTTCCTCTAGAGGTAATATAATGGATTTGGTTTTGCTAAAGTTTTTATTCGAATATGATGTATAGCCAAGGAAATGTTCCTTCATTGTAATAGTTTTAATGTTTCCTTTTATTTCTGGCTTTTGTTTTAGGACGGTACACATGGTAGCACGGTTCTTCATGCAAACTAATATGAAGAGTCCTTGATTCGACTTCATCCAAAGCTTTAAGAAGAATTTACCAGGTAAATTCCTCCATCGCCGCAGTACAGAATGGAATAATAAATTATTTACCTTATTTATATCATTTATGCACTATGTTAAAAGAACCCTAACTTCTTCAAAAATTTCTTCAGTTAGTCTGGAGGGCTTACTCACACTTTCGTTTTCATATGATGACAGGTAAAAGAATCTATTTATTCATTTCATTTTTTTTGAAGATAATAGGTATTGGTGTTTTCATGAATACCACTGATAGAAATATTTTCTCGCCCTCCTTCAACAGGTACCCATATTCCGAAATACTTCGGGTTTAATTCTCGGCCTGAATGCTGTTAAGTCTAAGAATAGTAAAATGCTAATAAAGTTTGTCTTAGCATTTAACATGCATGTACATACTGTGTGATTTATATATATATGGTCGTTGTACCTTCATTTATCAAGAAGGTTGCAATGCAACGCTTGGAGCTCGAATTCTGATTTTTTCAATAAAATTGAAGTCGTGGCTGAAGGCCATTATTTTTATATTAAAGTTGTCTCTTTTATTATTGGCGTATTAGACATATAGGTTATGCAATATTTGGACAGAGTATGCTTGTCTCCACAATTTTTTTTTACCATGGTTCTTGTATTGTACATCTTCGAAATAATGTATACTAGATAGTCATTCAGTATTATGGAAGTACTGTGGCTATTTTCTTTAGGGAATAATTTCTCTTTTTGATTTGTATTCTGGTGAGAATTCATATGCTCACAAATTTTTTTCTTGTTTTATTATTCATCATAATTATATCTTCCTCTTCTTTCTGTTATTTTATGTTTACTACAAGGAGGGTTCTAAAGTTCTTGAATCTTGCCCTTGTGCTTAACCTTTTTCATACCAAACAGTATTATTGTGCTTACTTCCTACAACTCTATGAATATCAGATATTTTCAATGTTTCTTATAAGTTGTAGATTATGCGTTCTTTTATAAACATATGATTTCTTCTTGTTTAGAATCCTGAGAATGAAATCCAACATTTATTTCTTGTTACTGTAAGTAAAATATTCCAATTATACTCTTACACTAATTCTGTAGAGAATGAATTTCTATCGGTTTACTATTTCAGTAACTTTGCTGCCTGATATTTCTATAACATATAGTAATTATAATATGCATACAAGTCTCTTTTCTTCTTATTGCCTGAATATGTTTAGATAATATTCATAACTAAGTAAGTAAGCCACATTTTTATGTGACTGGACCACCACTGTCTGTGTATTATCATAGGCCATGAGGACAACCAATCCAATATCTTGGTTAAGGAACTGGGTTAACAGTCCTCCATCCAAACTTAACAGTAGAATTAAATAATTCACATAATCTTTTGATCTTCGTTAACTGATATTTAACAGACATTTTGTAAAGTTTACTTGCCTACTAATCTCATAGATTTTCTTGCTGTATCATTCTAGATTTACACCACAGTAGTAAATCAACATTCAATATAAATATATAACATATTTCAGATTTGACCTCAGGTTTAATCAAAGAATACATGCTTCAGTGTTATCCACAACATTTAAACATAATACTTATGTGTACTTTTATCTAACTAATAAATGTTTGCCTCCCTTCCACGAGTGAGGCAATTATGTCCTCTAACTCTCCCCCGTGCTCCAAGTCTAAGCCTTTTTTGTTGACAGAATTCTGGAAGAGAACTCGGGACAATCCAATCCAATCTCCAATTCCAGTAGAAACAGATATCTGGTTTATTCCACTAGCGAGCTCCAGATCAAGAATTAATAACCAGAATTTTCCTCTTTTCCTTAGTTACCCAACAAGACCCCCAAACCTCCCTGGAATTTCCCTTTTATTCCCAAAGGTTTGGTCAACTTTTTGAACTGATTTCTGTTCAACCAACTCCAAATCTTGAATTTAATTTTTACCATCAGTCTTTACCTTATGAAACTAATTCCATAATTTATCTTTTAATTTAATCCCAAAATTAAATTTATGTTCATAATGTTTTGTTTCCAACATAATAACAGTAAATTTTTTAAGAACTATTAACAATAGCCTAACAATTAGTTTGTTTGCAATATGATGCAGAGTGTTGTCCTTGATGGAAACCTACTTGATGAAGTTGTCCTTGATGGAAAATGACTTGTCCTATTTGTTAATGATGTAAATCTGATGTATCTACAGAGCAGTTCAGATGTAATATAGAAAAGCAAAGTTGCAGAGAACAAAGGTAAAGACAGGAGCAACACCTAAACTATCAATTGGAAAAATAGACAGAGAACAGATTGTTGATGGGCCACAGCCAAATATTGCAGAGGAGAATTAATTTTTGTTATGGGCGAAGTCTTTTTGTAGAAGAAAATTGAATAAAACAACCAAAGACTTTAAATTTCTGAAAAGGGAGGACAAGTGGTCCCCATCACTTTAGCGCAAATTTCAAGATCACAAGTTTTGTGTTTAAATGTCTTGTTCATGTGGATATTTGCGATATACTATCATCGTGCCATCGCACGATCACACCATCGCATATTACAAAGTGTTCCGCCATATGTTTGATCGCCAATTTATGATGTGATCCCATCGCAAATCGCAAATGTTAACTTTGCACACTTTTATTTGATCGCGCCATTGCATATCGCACATCGCAAATGGCCAACTGCGATGTGGGCCCGGGGTCAAGGATTGAAGTTCGGGTTAAAAATTCATTGAAATTTGATTAAAAGTAATTTTACGAGGGCAGTGTAAAGTTTTAAAATAACCGAAAGGTTATATGAATATATATTACTATTGAGTCAGTGGCACTAAGCGAAGGAAATGACTAATGTGTGGAATAAACAGTGAAAGCAGTTTCCAATTTTCATCGCACCACTCTTGACTGGCAAGCGGTATATTTTAATTTTGGGATTGATTCCATAGACTATTTGACACGTGGCATAGGTGGACCCCTAAAACCACCAATTAAAGTGTGCCATCGCACGTTAATGTTCGACCAAAGAAGCCGAGCGATATTGTTGTGTGTCATCGATCTGAAGGGAAGCCATCGGACGGTGATCGCTTGATGAAGAGGCACGAACAATAATGAAAAGGCGCGAAGTTTAATTATGGTACCGTGCGTGTATTGGATTGGCTATTGACTATATTTGCACGCTCGGGGTCAAAATATTTTCATAAGATTATTTGTTTGAAAAGCGTTGATGTGAAGGGTTAACCTTAATCCCAAAGTTAAGCCCAAAAGTATTAAATTAATTATTTAATTACCAAGATCAATAGAACAGTGTGAGTTACTCAAGATATGGAGACCCTGCTGGATTATCTATTTTAACCCCATCTAGGAATACCATTAGCGATTTGTTGTTTTGACCCAAGGTTTTATTAAAAGCGAAATCTATATAAGTTGATGAGAATCATGAAGAAGGGTGTACGTGCGAAAGAGTCGATAATAAATCAATCTCTTTTAGAGATATGTGTATGAATAAACTCTGATATATCTGAATCTATGGCGCACCTGTGAATATGATGATTGATCAAGATCTTTAGATCAGATGATGATTAATTCCTGGTTCAATCATGAAGAACATATAAGGGTTGTGAACGAATACTTCACTCTAAAGTATATCTTTTTGGAATGGGTAACAGATTGTTGAATTAAGGATCCACCTTTGAAGAAAATAAATAAATCTGGTGGTTTTCAAGGTATGTTGTGTGGAAGCTATTAGATCCGGTTTGAATATTGATGAAACGTGGTCCGCAGCAGTGCTGAGGGTCAAAGCCTTTAGTGAGGGGGTTGTAGCTCCCTTCCAAGAGAAGCTGGTAAACTAGAGCAGGGGGTCGTGGCTCCCTTCCAGGAGAGGCTGGTAAACGAGATCAGGGGGTCGTAGCTCCCTTCTAGGAGAGGCTGGTAAATGAGAGAAGATTGTAGCCTTCTGCAGGTGGGTGCTTGCGTGCTGGTATAAGTCTGCACGAGCATATATTGTAAGACGTTTTCTCTATAATAAATATTGAAGACTGAGATTACAGCAGCGGTGGTTTTCTCCCGAATTGGGTTTCCACCTTAAATCCTGGTGTTCATATGTGTTGTTTATGTTTGTTATGTTATTTATATTCATTCTTAATGCTTATCTGATGCAATGATCTAAGTCAAGACATAATAAGATATCTGGACATACATGATGGATGCAGTACTGTAACATATGGTTTTAAGAGAAAGAAAAGAAAAATTGTTCAGCCCTAAATACTGATTCACCCCCCCTCTCAGTATTTTTTCCCAACAATTGGTATCAGAGCAGGTCGTTCTGAAAGGCTTAGTCGCTACAAGGAAGATCAAGAAAGATGAGCAATCAAGATGGAATAGCATCTATCAGGCCTCCGCTCTTTAATGGAAATAATTTAATCTTTTGGAAAACAAGGATGAGATCCTATCTTCAGTCTCTGGGAGCAGAGGTATGGGCAATTGTTGAACAAGGATATCAATATCCAGCTGCAGTACCAACAGATCCAACGGAAAGAAAGAATTATGAAACAAATGCAAAGGCAGTCAATGCTCTATTGGGAAGTCTAACTGAATCAGAATTCGTCAAAGTCATGCAGCTGAATACAGCCAAAACAATATGGGACAAAATCATTCTAAGTTATGAAGGTGATGTAAAGGTAAAAAGTGCTAAACTCCAAACTCTCAGAATTCAATATGAGAATCTAAAAATGGATAATGAGGAGAGCATTTCCAATTTCTTTTTACGTCTTGATGATATTGTAAATCGTATGAGAAATATGAGAGAAACAATAATCGAATCTACCTTGGTTGAGAAAGTCTTAAGATCACTAATAGCAAAATTTGAGTCAAAGGTCTTTGTTCTTGAAGAAAAGCAGGATCTTCAAAATCTTACTGTGGTGCAACTTCATGGCATACTAACTGCATATGAAATGAGAAGAGGAGGACCATCAGAAGTCAAAGAAGCAGTCTTTAGAACCTCTACAAAAGGGAAGGAAGTACAAAAACCAGAAGGATCAGGATATATCTTAGAAGAAGATGAGATAAAATTTGTAAAGAAACTTCAACTTGGCACAAGACGGTTCAGAGGTAAGATTCCTTTCAATTTTTTTGATTGTGGAAGAGTTGGTCATTATGCTGCTAAGTGTCCTTATAAAGAAACACATAAAAAGGGAAAGGAAGTAGCAAAAAGGAATAAGAATATTTTTAGCACTAGAAAGAGTTACTATACTCATGAAGATAGTGATGGGTTATCTAATAGTGAGGACGAATGTGAACAAGATCTTAGACTTCTCATGGCATTCGAAAAAGAATCTAGAGAAGAAAAGGATACATTTTTGGATGCTTTAGAAGACAGTGATTTTCTTAATGAAAACAATAAACTCAAAATTTGCTTAGAAGAGAGAAAAATAATCATAGAAACTCTGAAAAATCAGCTTGAAGATAAAGAGAAACACAATGAGAAATTAGAGTGTGAAGTAGTAGAGCTAAGAGAAGAACTTGAGAAAGTAAAGACTCTGAATCTTAGATTTGCTAGAGGGTCTGAAACCTTAGATGAGATTATCAAGGTACAACGTTCTCCTCTTATAAAGACAGGTCTTGGATATATCGGAGAATCTTCTCAGGCTTCAACACCAAATTATCTAAAAGCAGTTACAGCTGGTTTACAACATGCTGCCACTCAGCAAGGGAATAAAGAATCTTTACAGGTAAAGCATGATCATTTCAATTCAAGGAACACTAACAGGAATGTCTTTCAAAGAAACACCAATCAATAGATAAATTCATATAGAAGATCTGATGATCGCAGAAATTTTTTCTTCAATGGACAATGTTTCTCATGTCACAATTTTGGTCATAAAGTTGTTCAATGTGTAGCATATAAAACTATTATGACAAGAGAAGAAAGAAAGAAAAGGATTGATATTGAAGCAAAGAAGAATACTTATAACAAATTTTCTCCTCTTCAAAATGAAGCTGAGTGCAATTATTGCAATAACTTTGGCCATGAAGAATCTGAATGCAGGAGCAAAGTTCATCCAAAAGAACATGATCCTTCAAGCTCCAAAGTATGGAAAAAGAAGGAATTACAGGTTGAAAATTGTGGCATAGTGTTATTTGCAGAAGATGAAGAAAATCAATGTTACATTGACAGTGGATGCTCAAGACACATGACAGGTGATAACGACAAACTTCTTGCATATAGTGATCTAGAAAAGGAGAAGAATGTTACATTTGGAAATGATACTCCTGCGGTCATTAAAGGAAAAGGGTTTTTTTCCTAAAATATAAGGTGAAAGCTAATGAAGTCATGTATGTGGATGGATTAAAGCATAACTTGTTAAGTGTAAGTCAAATGTGTGATCAAGGAACTGAAGTTGTCTTTAGTTCAGAAGAATGTGTGGTACGTGATCTTGATATAGGTAAAACAATTATAAAAGGAAAAAGGACTCCAAGCAACCTGTATGTATTAAAGAACTGCAAAGAACAATGTTACTTGAGTAAATCTTCAGAAAAATGGCTATGGCATAGAAGGTTGGGGCATCTGAGCTTCTCTCAAATCAACAAATCAAGCAGAATTAAAGCTGTTCGTGATCTTCCCAATATTACTCTACCTGAAAATATCATATGCAAATCTTGCCAATTCGGTAAGAAAACCAGAGTACAATTTAATGCCAAGGAAGGATCATCAAGTAAGCCTCTTGAACTCATTCATATTGACATATGTGGACCTATGAGGAAAAATTCACCACGTGGTGAAGAATACTATATCTTATTCATTGATGATTTCTCTAGAATGTGTTGGATTGGGCTGCTTAAACACAAAGATGAAGCATTTGAGAAATTTTAGATCTTCAAAGCACTAGTTGAGAATGAATTAGATCTAAAAATCAAGTGTCTCAGATCTGATCGAGGAGGAGAATATACATCCAATTAATTCCTTGAATTCTGTGAACAACATGGCATAAAAAGACAGTTCTCTGTAGCTGGCACTCCACAATAGAATGGCGTTGCAGAAAGAATGAACAGAAAAGTTCAACAAATGGCTAGAGCTATGCTTGATGATTCCGGAACACCTGACACATTTTGGGGAGAAGCAGCACATACAGCAATTAACATTCTCAACAAAGCACATGTTCGTGTAAATAGTGATAAAACTCCATATGAACTCTGATATGGTAATCCTCCCACTATAAAGCATTTTAGAATTTTTGGGAGAAAATGCTTTATCAAGAATAATGATGAAAAACTTGGCAAGTTTGAACCCAGAGCAGATGAAGGAATATTTCTTGGTTACTCCTCTAGGAGTAAGGCATATAAATGTTACAATAAAATACTTCGAAAGATTGTTGAATGTATTGATGAGTCTCCTGCAGCCCCAAAAGAAGAAAAAAAAACAACAGATGAAGATGATGAGGACACATATCCTTCTACATCAAATAGTAATGATACAAACAGTGCACCCAGTGAAGAACCTGAAGAGGAGTTGTCTGAAAAGGCTCCATCTAGATATGTTCAAAAGAATCATCCAGAATCTCAAATTTTGGGAGAAAAGGAATTAGGTGTACAAACAAGAAGGACTCTTGTGGGATCTTCTAGCAATCTGGTATTTCTGTCCACTGTTGAACCTCACAGTGTTAGTCAAGCTAGCAAAGATGAATGTTGGATTCAAGCCATGAATGAAGAGCTTGATCAAATTGAAAAGAATCACACTTGGGAGTTAGTACCAAGGCCTCATGACAAAAATGTCATTGGAACTAAATGGATATTAAAAAACAAGTTAAATGAGAATGGGGATGTTATAAGAAATAAAGCTAGACTTGTGTGCAAAGGGTATGCTCAACAAGAAGGTATAGACTTTGAAGAAACCTTTGCTCCTATAGCCAAACTTGAAGCCATAAGAATGTTTCTTGCTTTTTCAAGCTTCCAACAAATCAAAGTTTATCAAATGGATGTTAAATCTGCTTTTCTCAATGGTGATCTAGAAGAAGAAGTTTATATAGAACAACCAGAAGGATTCATTTTGGGAAATGATGAAAAAATTGTTTGTAGACTTAAAAAGGCTCTATATGGTCTCAAACAAGCTCCAAAGGCATGGTACTATCGTCTTGACAAATATCTTCATCAACAAGGATTTTCAAAGGGGTCTGCTGATAGCAACTTATACACAAAAACTGAAAATGATAAACTATTGATTGTGGTTGTATATGTTGATGATATCATTTTTGGAAGTAATGAAGAGTCTATGAGTCGGAAATTTGCTTCTGATATGCAGCAAGAATTTGAAATGTCTTTACTTGGGGAACTAACATTCTTTCTTGGCTTGCAAGTGCAACAAGCAACAGATGGCATATTCTTATCACAAGAAAAATACCTCAAGCAAATCCTGAAGAATTATGGCATGGAAGATTGCAAACCTGTAAGTACACCAATGATAACCGGATGTAATCTCAGTTCTAATGATGATTCCCCCACGGTGAATCAACCAGAATATAGATCTATGATAGGAAGTCTACTTTATCTCACTGGGACAAGACTAGACATCATGCATGCAGTTGGGATTGTTGGACGATTCCAAGCTAATCCAAAAGAGTCTCACCTTCAGGCTGTGAAAATAATATTCAAATATCTACAAGGAACTCAATACTTTGGACTATGGTATCCAAAGAATGTTGATCTTACTCTTCATGCATACACTGATGCAGATTGGGCTGGAAGTGTTGATGATCGGAAAAGCACTAGTGGTGGTGCATTCTATATGGGGCCCCGGTTAGTATCTTGGTTTAGCAAGAAGAAAAGCTCTATTGCCTTATCTACAGCAGAAGCAGAATATGTGGCTACTGCATCATGTTGCACTCAACTCCTCTGGATGATGCAAACCTTACAAGACTTTCAAATCAAATGTTCACCTCCTATCTCCATTATGTGTGACAATACAAGTGCCATCAGTATCTCAAAGAATCCTGTTATGGATTCCAAGACCAAGCACATTCCCATCAAATATCACTTCTTACGTGAACAAGTTCTTGAACAAAAGGTAGAGCATGTTCCCTCCAAAGAACAAGTTGCTGATATATTTACCAAACCTCTACCCAAGGAAGCATTCGAATATCTCAAAAAGAAACTGGGAGTAGTCTCTGCCACACAGAGGATCAGATCTACTTAAATACAGAAGAATAAATTGGTTGTGAGGTGTTGTTAGGCATCTCTGAATGTATAGGCTAAGGGGGAGCATTGGTCATATGAAAAGGATGAATTTTTGGCATTTCTACAGTCATGTTGGTCATATTATGTTTGAAGATGCAGGATGATCTCAGGGGGAGCATGGTAACTTTAGTACACATAAGATCTAACCTTGTTTTGGTCTGCCCTTTGCCCTTGATGTCAAAGGGGGAGAGTATCATGGTGTTTGAATAATGGTTATAATCAATTTATCTATCTGATGTGATGATACAACACCATCATGGTTGCCATCAAGTCCAAAGGGGGAGATTGTTGGCAATATGATGCAGAGTGTTGTCCTTGATGGCAACCTACTTCATGAAGTTGTCCTTGATGGAAACTGACTTGTCCTATTTCTTAATGATGTAAATCTGATGTATCTACAGAGAAGTTCAAATGTAATATAGAAAAGCAAAGTTGCAGAGAACAAAGGTAAAGACAGGAGCAGCACCTAAACTATCAATTGGAAAAATAGACAGAGAACAGATTGTTGATGGGCTGCAGCCAAATATTGCAGAGGAGAAATAATTTTTGTTATCGGCGAAATATTTTTGCAGAATAAAATTGAATAAAACAACCAAAGACTTTAAATTTCTAAAAATGGAGGACAAGTGGTCCCCATCACTTTAGCGCAAATCACAAGATCGCAAGTTTTGTGTTTAAATGTCTTATTGATGTGGATATTTGCGATATGCGATCATCGCGCCATCGCATGATTGCACCATCGCATATTACAAAGTGTTCTTCCATATGTTTGATGACCAATTTGTGATGCGATCCCATCGCAAATCACAAATCTTAACTTTGCGCACTTTTGTTTGATCGCACCATTGCATATCGCACATCGCAAATGGCCAACTGTGATGTGGGCCCAAGGTCAAGGATTGAAGTTCGGGTTAAAAATTCATTGAAATTTTATTAAAAGTAATGTTACGAGGGCAGTGTAAAGTTTTAAAATAACCAAAAGGTTATATGAATATATATTACTGCTGAGTCAGCAGCACTAAGCGAAGGTAAGGAATCACGTGCATAATAAACAGTGAAAGCGGTTTCCAGTTTTCATCGCATCGCTCTCGACGGGAAAGCGATATTTTAATTTTGGGAGCGATTCCATAGACTATTCGATGCGTGGCATAGGCGGAACCCTAAAACCACCAATTAAAGTGTGCCATCACACGTTAATGTTTGACCAAAGAAGCTGAGGGATATTGTTGTGTGCCGTCGATCTGAAGGGAAGCCATTGGACAGTGATCGCTTGATGAAGAGGTACGAACGATAATGAAGAGGTGAAAATTTTTCTTATGGTACCGTGCACATATTAGATTGGCTATTGACTATATTTGCGCGTCCGGGGTCAAAATTTTTTTATAAGATTATTTGTTTGAAAAGCGTTGATGCGAAGGGTTAACCTTAATCCCAAAGTTAAGCCCAAAAGTATTAAATTAATTATTTAATTACCAATATCAATAGAACAGTGTGAGTTACTCAAGATATGGAGACCCTGCTAGATTATCTATTTTAACCCCGTCCAGGAATACCATTAGCAATTCATGGTTTTGACCCAAGGTTTTATTAAAAGCGAAAACTATATAAGGTGATGAGAATCATGAAGAAGGGTGTGTGTGCGAAAGGGTCGATAATAAATGAATCTCTTTTAGAGATATCTGTATGAATAAACTCTGATATATCTGAATCTATGGCGCACCTGTGAATATTATGATTGATCAAGATCTTTAGATCAGATGATGATTAATTCCTAGTTCAATCATGAAGAACGTATAAGGGTTGTGAATGAATACTTCACTCTGAAGTATATCTGTTTGGAATGGGTAACAGATTTCTGAATTAAGGATGCACCTCTGAAGAAAATAAATAAATCTGGTGGTCTGCAAGGTATGTTGTGTGGAAGCTATTAGATTCAGTTTGAATATTTATGAAACGTAGTCCACAGTAGTGCTGAGGGTCGAAGCCTTCAGTGAGGGGGTTGTAGCTCCCTTCAAGGAGAAGCTGGTAAACTAGAGCAGGGGGTCGTAGCTCCCTTCCAGGAGAGCCTGGTAAACGAGAGTAGGGTGTCGTAGCTCGCTTCCAGGAGAGGCTGGTAAATGAGAGAAGATTGTAGCCTTCTGCAGGTGGTTGCCTGCGTGCTAGTATAATTCTGCACCAACATATATTGTAAGACGTTTTCTCTATAATAAATATTGAAGACTGAGATTACAGCAGCAGTGGTTTTCTCCCGAATTGGGTTTCCATCTTAAATCTTGGTGTTCATATGTGTTGTTTATGTTTATTCTCTTATTTCTATACATTATTAATGCTTATCTGATGCAATGCTCGAAGTAAATACATAATAAGATATATGGACATACATGATGGATGCAGTACTGTAACATATGGTTTTAAGAGAAAGAAAAGAAAAATTGTTCAGCCCTAAATACTGATTCACCCCCCTCTTAGTATTTTTTCCCAACATAGTTAATGATTAAGGCAGTGGTTACAACTAACTTACAAAAAAAAAACTTTTAGTTATTTAATATGTATTTATCTTTACCATTATATCATAGTTAATAATTATTATATATTTATTAATATAATCATCGAAATATTTTCAATGATTACTTGGTATATATTAATAAAGTTAACTATATATTGACATATATTAAACTAAAATATATCATACTATTACTTCAAAATTAATTCTATATATATATATATAGAAATAATAAGATAAAAAAATAATATTTTATATACTAATAAATTATTTTATAATATAATATAATATAATATAATATAATACATAATAATAATATATCATAAAATTTTGGGTTTAGTATAGAAAATCTTAAGGTTTAAAACCTTCATATATTAAACCTTAAAGTTTATTAATTCCTGGTTTTATTATTCCCTTTTGTTTTAAATATTGATCCCAAGATATTAATAACTTTTAGGAATTGATCTTTTAAACCCAGAGGATTAATAAACTGAAGGGATTAAATTGTAAATCGAATGAATTATTAATATTATAAGTTGAAGAAACTAATAAACTCAAGGGTTTAATATTATAAATCCAATGAATTAGTAAACCCAAGGGATAAATATTATAAACCTAAAGACTCAACAAACACAAGGAATCAATATTAAAAACACATGGGACTAATAAACCTTAATGAATTATTAATATTATAAATCGAATAAATACATGTTGGAAATATTGTCATTGATGGCAAAGGAGAAGAAAGGAGAAACACCTGAACTATCAATAAGGCAAAAGAACATAGAAGAACCAGAAATAAGGCAAAGGAGACATATAAGGAGCAGAGATAGCGAGGGAAGTAAAAAGAGGCAGCTCAGGCAACAGATGAAGCAAAGGTAGTGAATTGAAGCTCTGGAAATAGATGAAGCAGAGGTAGCAAATTGAAGCAGAAGCAGCAGATGCGATGCGATGAGATGTGATGTGATGCAATAAGATGCCATGAGATGCGATGAGATGCGATGTGATGCGATGCAATGTGATGAGAGTGGTTTGAGTGATTTATTATAATGTTCCAAAGGTTGTCTCATGGGTACAAAAGAGTTTCATTAAAGCGATGTATTGCCAAAAAATTTCCAAAGGTGTTAACGCTATTCCTAAGGTCCAGTTAAACAAACAAAGGATTAGAAAAGGGCCCGTAAGGAAAGTGGTTTTTGGGAAACCATACCACTGTTTTCACATACATTTTGGGCCATGAGCAGTTTATTCCATTTGTAATGTGATCGTATCATATTACGACATGTCGCAATACTAAAATCGCCCATTTCACGTAATTTTTGAGAATTAAAGGTCAGGGGTTGAAAGAAATTTATAGCTGTCCGATTTGATGCGGCAAAGATCCAACGGTGATTGCACAAGAAAAGTGCATGGATGCTTGGAAATGTTAAAAAACAGGTATATTGTGAATGTGATATCAGTCGGATCAAGATCGGTGAAGATCTAATGGTGGTCGCATCAAGCGAAAGGCAGAGTCTTAATGTTAAGGATTAAAGCGAAAGTGTTGAAGATCGACGACAGAGATCTTATCAAAGATAGAAGATCGACGGTGGAGATCTCATCACATCAGTGATCTCTGATTGCATCAGCAAGCAGAAGTGTTGAAGAGAATGAGTCATTAAACCTTGCGATTGTGATGGAGTGATCCAATCGCAACCGTTAGATCAAGATTTTTTGTAACTGTTGGATTAAGTGATGAGTTGGAGTGGGGTCCACAGTGAACCATCGCATCAGCAGAGAATAAGAGACACAAAGAGACAAATAATTGAAAGTTGCGATTGCGATTGAGTGATTGAATGTTAGCCGTCGGAATTGATGAATTATGAACGATGGATATGTGAGTTGGTTGATAGCTAGTGGGACCCTTCATTCATTGCATTGGCGGAGATCTAATGGCCAAAGGCACACCGAACTGTTAGAGGATGCGATTTCGATATTGCGATAGCGATAATGTGATCTGTGGTGTACAGGGAAAGAATGGTGGGACCCTTCGGATATCGCATCGGGAGATCAGAAAGGCAAAGTTCGTAAGAACAAAGTGGAAATGCCAAAGTGCGAAGAGAGATAAAGAATGTGGACCCAATATGTTATGACCTATTGCTTTATGTGTTTGAGTTCCATCTTTAAGGGTGTGAAGGTGGGCCAGCGTTCGATTGATTAAAGATTGATGTGCATATGAATATGCATAATTACAATTATAAGCAAAGTATGGGACCTCGTTAGCCCTTGCTTCGTATATATGCACCATTGTATAATATTTACATTATTGATAATGTTAACATATGTATGATGACTAAAGAATAGATCTTTAATCTTCCGTGGGCATGAAGGCAATAGTATGTGGACCATACCTTACAGGTCACAAAGGAATTGAATGAACTCATATTAGGAACTCGTACAAGATAGAGATACAGTAGCATGGGTAAATGAAAAGGTTGAACATAGCACAAAAGACACGGGTAATGGAAGAAACATGGAATTTATGCAGTAGAGCTACAATATAACAACAGAAATTGAAAAGACAGTGACAGTAGCAGAAAAGACAAATGCACAGCAAACCAAGGGCTGAAAAGGGCTGAGTGAAATTGATTTTCTAGAAAAAGTGAATGTAAATTATTTATTTATTTTATATTGTTTGTGATGCAAAGGCAAGTCTTCGTAGGAAAATAAATACTCCACTGTAATGTTGAAATGTAAACATTTTGTTATATTATTCTGAATGAGCTGGACATGAAAACAAGAAGGTGGAAGGAAAAGAGTCATACCTGTCCACTTCAAATTCCCTATGGAAGGCAAACAGTTTGAGGTGAACTCTATAAATGATATCATAGAGATTTGCATGGTGTACAGGGAAAGAATGGTGGGACCCTTCGGATATCGCATCGGGAGATCGGAAAGGCAAAGTTCGTAAGAACAAAGTGGAAATGCCAAAGTGCGAAGAGAGATAAAGAATGTGGACCCAATATGTTATGACCTATTGCTTTATGTGTTTGAGTTCCATATTTAAGGGTGTGAAGGTGGGCCAGCGTTCGATTGATTAAAGATTGATGTGCATATGAATATGCATAATTACAATTATAAGCAAAGTATGGGACCTCGTTAGCCCTTGCTTCGTATATATGCACCATTGTATAATATTTACATTATTGATAATGTTAACATATGTATGATGACTAAAGAATAGATCTTTAATCTTCCGTGGGCATGAAGGCAATAGTATGTGGACCATACCTTACAGGTCACAAAGGAATTGAATGAACTCATATTAGGAACTCGTACAAGATAGAGATACAGTAGCATGGGTAAATGAAAAGGTTGAACATAGCACAAAAGACACGGGTAATGGAAGAAACATGGAATTTATGCAGTAGAGCTACAATATAACAACAGAAATTGAAAAGACAGTGACAGTAGCAGAAAAGACAAATGCACAGCAAACCAAGGGCTGAAAAGGGCTGAGTGAAATTGATTTTCTAGAAAAAGTGAATGTAAATTATTTATTTATTTTATATTGTTTGTGATGCAAAGGCAAGTCTTCGTAGGAAAATAAATACTCCACTGTAATGTTGAAATGTAAACATTTTGTTATATTATTCTGAATGAGCTGGACATGAAAACAAGAAGGTGGAAGGAAAAGAGTCATACCTGTCCACTTCAAATTCCCTATGGAAGGCAAACAGTTTGAGGTGAACTCTATAAATGATATCATAGAGATTTGCATAGTGAGGTTAGAGAATGGAGAGATGAGGTAGAGAGGGTAAGAAGGAGGAGAAAATAGAGAAGCTATGAAGATTCAGATATGATATAAGGTAGATATGAAAGCTGGTGCAAAGCAGTGAAGAAGGAACATAACAGAGTTGATATCTAGGTAAATTAGCATATGTTTTCTTTTTAAGGGTGATGAAGTTGGTGCTTCCATATCAAGTAGTAGCTTGATAGATGTCATCTGTAGCTGGCTGAGGTAGGAGCCTCCTATAGGTTGTAGCCTGCAGAAAATAGATGGGATTTGGAGCTTCCTTGCAAGTTTTAGCTTGCAGAATAGAGGTAGGAGCCTCTTGTTGGTTGGAGCCTACAAAAAATCAGTGGTGAGAGGGAGTTGGAGCTTGCCTTTGCATCACAACAATAAAAAGATGTGGTTTTCTCCCTTATGGGTTTCCACTTATATCTGTTGTCTATGTGCATGATGTTTATGTGTTGATATGGTGTATCTAATCTGCTTAATTCTTTCTGCTCACATATTAAGATATTTGTTACATTATGTAATAATTTGATCATGAAATGAAGGTGTAAATAAGTTTAAAGGAAAGTTTTAAAATTCCATGAATGTGTTAAGCTGATTCATCCCCCCTCTCAGTTTAACTAAGGGTTCAAGAATTGGTATCGGAATGAGTTCCTTCTGTATCATTTTAACAACTAGAAGGAGATCCTAGGTCCCCAGGATGGCTAGTATAGAACGATGCTCAACAAATAAAGCGCCTTTGTTCACTGGTACAAATTATGCCTTCTAGAAAATAAGAATGAGGATGTACATAATGTCTCTAGGAATAGAAGTTTGGGCTGCTGTGGAATTGGGATATGCCCCAAAGGAGTCTGACTCAGAGAAAGATGCCAAACTAGATTTTGTAGCTAATGAAAAAGCCATGAATGCTCTCCTAAGTGGACTGAGTGAGGCAGAATTTATCAAAGTAATGCACAACAAGAATGCCAAAGAAATATGGGAGACATTAGAAAGCATCCATGAGGGAGACAAAAAGGTGAAGATAGCTAAACTACAAGTCTGTAGAGCTCAGTTTGAAAATATAAAAATGAATGATGATGAAGACATTGCCAGCTTCTTCTTAAGGGTTGCTGAAATTTTGAACAACATGAAAGCTCTAGGAGAAACCATAAAAGAATGTGTAATTTTTCAAAATATTCTAAGATCTTTACCATCCAGCTTTAACCCTAAGGTTTTTTCCATAGAAGAAACAACTAATTGGGAAAATCTGACCATGAACCAATTACTTGGAAACCTAATAGCCTATGAGATGAGACTGCCATAGAGGAATTCAACTGTGAGGGAGGCAACCTTTAAGACAGAAAATAAAAAAGAAGAAAAAGAAGATATATGCTCTTACTCTGATGAAGAAGAGGCCAAATTTTTCAGAAAATTGGATAGAGGCTCAGGAAAATATAAAGGTAAACTTCCATTTAAATTCTTTAACTATGGAAGAGTTGGGCATGCTTCTAAGTGTCCTCATAAGAAAGAAAAGAATCACACTCAAGAAACAGAGAGAAACAAAACAAATAACTGGTAGAAAGGGAAGAGATTCAATAGGAAATCATTTTATGCTCAGAAAGACAACAGTGCATCTAAAAGCTCAGATGAATCCTCCTATGAAGAGGGAACATCTGAATTTGTATTGATGGCCAAGGAAGACCTTGAAGGATTCCTTCTAGAAGATGAGGAAGAAGGTGAAGTTGATCATGAGGGGGAGATAAGAAGTGCCCTAGAGGAAATAGACAGACTTAAACTAAAGTGTAGAAAATAGAAAGACATTCTCCTCAAATATGTAAGAGAAGAAAAAAATTCAGAAGACCTCATTCAGTTGAAAGTAGAGCTTGAAGAAACCAAGAAGGTGGAAGACACTCTGCTAAAGAAAATTGAGGATAAAACTTAGAAGCAAGAGAAACTGGAAGAAGAAGTTGTATGCTTAAGAAGGAAATTAGAAAACTCTCAAAGGAAACTGTCAATGAACTCTTCTCAAATGAAAAGCTTTGAACAATTGAATAAAATTATAAATGCTCAAATATCTCCCTTGATAAAGACTAGGATAGGCTTCAAAGGAGAAAAAAGTAAGTCCAAGGAAGAAGATTATAGAAATATCACTTTTGTAAAATCTTTCAAGGACAATGAAGTAGCCCAGAAGGTTCCTGCAGAAGTAGAAGCCTGAAATGAAGTAAATAGAAACAAGAAGGAACCTCAAATGACAAAGAACGAAATAAATAAACAGTCAACTGAAAAAGGCTCATATACTCTTGAATATATAGAATTTGGAAGCTATCAAAGGAGATTCCCCCCCCTATGAAAATGGTCACTTGTTATGCCTACCACAAACTGGGACATATTGCTGCATACTCTCATAAAAGGAGAATCGATTCCAACTAGAAAAGGATGCAAAAAGTGAAAAGACTAACTCAAGAAAACAAATGGAGAAGACAACCCTTCATCGGGTATGCTAATTTTTTTTATGGTTATTTTTTTATTGTAAGGAGTTCAACCATAAAGCCAAGGAATGCAAAACGAATGGAAAAAGACTGATGTATGGAAACTCAAAGAGATGGATGAACAATGGAGAATTCACTCGCATACATAATTCATTCAGAAACATAAACAAATGCTTTGACTACCATCAAATCGGTTCCAAGGGTCACAAATGTCCTCTTAGAGAAGGTGGTCCATCCTCTCAGGAAAGGTACCAAACAAAAGGATGCATGCAGTGGAAAAAGAAGTTGAATAAGTGTGACCTGGCTCTAATAGCTCACGATTAGAAAAACCAATGGTATTTGGACAGTGGATGCTCAAATCACATGACTGGAGATCGAAGCAAGTTTGTAACCTTTGATGAAAAGAAATCTGGGAATGTAACATTCAACAATGATAAAGTAGGGAAAATTAAAGGAAAAGGCTCAGTCAGAGTTGGATAATGTAACAGGAAAGGCTCAAGATGTACTATTTGTGGATGGGCTAAAAGCCAATCTACTAAGTGTCAGTCAATACTAAGTGTCAATCAAATGTGTGACAAAGGCCATGAGGTTCTTTTTAGAGCACAAGACTGTGAAGTAAGATCAAGCACCACAAGAAAGACCTTGATCAAAGGTATTCGAATAGAAAGTAATGTCTATATAGTGAAAGAAGAGGACGAAGCATGTCACCTAAGCAAAATTGATGAATCATGGTTATGGCATAGAAGATTGGGACACCTTAATTTTGACCACATCATCAGTCTAAGAAAGAAGAACGCAGTCAGAGATATGCCAAAAGTAAATAAGCCTTCAAATACCATATGTAAATCCTTGAAACTAGGCAATCACACCCACACATCTTTCAAGACCAAAGAGAAACTATCTACAAGTAGACCTCTTCAGCTTTTTCACATGGACCTATGTGGACCTTAAAGAACTAAAGCACCAAGTGGATAATCTTATTTCATGCTGATAATAGATGGTTTTTCCAGAATGAAGTGGGTAGCATTTCTCAACTATAATCTGAAGCACTTGAGAAATTCAAGATATTCAAGGCATTGGCAGAGAATCAAATAGGATGCAAGCTAAAGTGCATCGGATCAGACAGAGGAGTCGAATTCACAGACTATGATTTTTTAGACCTATGTAATGAACATGGGATAAAACAACAATTTACAATTGCTGGTACACCTCAATAGAAAGGAGTGGCAGAGAAACAAAACAGGTCAGTAAAACAAATTGCGAGAGCTATGATGCAAGAAAGTAACATTCCCCAAACCTTCTAGGCAGAAGTAGTACACACAACTGTTCACATTCTTAACAAAACTCATTTAAGACCAAACTGTGACAAGACTCCTTACAAATTATGGCATGGTAAACCAACATCAATCAAGCACTTTAAAGTCTTTGGAAGCAAGTGTTTCATAAAAAATAATGATGAAAAACTAGGAAAGTTTGATGCAAGAGCTGATGAAGGAATATTTTTAGGATATGCATCCAAGAGTAAGGGTTACAGGTGCTACAACAAAACGCTACACAAAATTGTGGAAATCATTGATGTAAGATTTGATGAATATCTACCAGACAGAACAATAAGTACAAGATGCAGCAATCCTCCAAAAGATCATGAATAAGAGAACCAAGATAATGATGAAGTGAGAAAGACAACAGAATATACTGAACTAAACTCAAGAGGTCCCTCAATACACACTCAAAATAATCATCTAGAAGACTAAATCATTGGGGACGAGAGTGTCGGAGTCTAGACTAGAAGACAGTTAGCTAAATAGATAGAAGAAGTATACCTAGCCATGTTATCACAAATAGAGCCAAAGAAGTTTGAAGAAGCCAGCAAAGACAAATATTGGGTAAATGCTATGAATGAAGAACTAGACTAGATTAAGAAGAATAACACATGGGAGTTAATACCAAGACCCACAGGGAAAAATATCATTGGCACAAAATGGATATTCAAGAATAAGATGAATGAACAAGGACAGGTAATAAAAAATAAAGCCAGACTTGTATGCAAGGATACTCACAAGTTGAAGGTCTTGATTATGATGAAACCTTTTCCCCTATAGCCAGAATGGAAGCAATCATAATGCTTTTTGCCTTTGCATGCTATCATGATTTCAAGGTATACCAAATGGATGTGAAGTATGCCTTCCTGAATGGAGATTTAGAGGAAGAAGTCTACATGGAACAACCTGAAGGATTATACTTAACAGATAAACATGACTATGTGTGCAGACTAAAGAAAGCCTTATATGGGCTAAAACAAGCTCCTCGTGTATGGTATTCAAGGCTAGAAAAATACTTACAAAAAAAAGGTTTTAAGAAAGGAGGAGTAGACAACAATTTCTACATAAAGGCTAATGAAAATGATCTCCTAATTGTAGTAGTCTATGTAGATGACATCATGTTTGGTAGCAAAAAAGATAAGCTAACAAGAGGATTTGCTGAAGAAATGAAATTAGAATTTGAGATGTCTATGATTGGAGAGCTCACCTTCTATTTAGGACTTAAAATCCAACAAAAGGACACAGGAACATTCATCTCACAAGAAAAATACTTAAGAGAGATGTTGAAAAGGTTCCAAATGGAAGACTGCAAACCTGTGTCAACTCCCATGATCACTGGATGCAAAATATGTGCTAATGATGGATCTGCAGATATAGATAAAAAACCTTACATATCCATGGTAGGAAGTTTGCTATACCTAACTGCCTCTAGACCAGACATTGTTTTGGCGGTAGGACTTGTGGCAAGATATCAAGCAGCACCAAAAAAAAATCACTTGTTAGCAATCAAGAGAATATTCAGATATCTACAAGGAACTGCACATTATGGGCTATGGTATCCAAATAGAAAAAGCTTCACTTTTACAGAATTCATATGGTACACGAGACATATACTGATTTTCTTCATTAGTTCTAGGACTCAAATCCGAAGAAAGATTAAAATGGGAAGCTAATGGAACATTAACAGGTTTCACATCGTTCATACCGAACTTTTCATGTATTTTCTCCACATACTTCTGTTGTGATAACCAAAGCTTACCATTCTTCCTGTCTCTGTGTATCTCCATGCCCAAGATATGTTTTGTCACTCCAAGATCCTTCATTTCAAACTTCCTAGACAACTGAGCCATTACCTTGCTGATTTCTTCAATGCTTTTGCTTGCAATAAGCATATCATCAACATACAACACCAAGATAATGAACATGCCATTGAAAATTTTGAAGTATACACAATTATCATACTGACTTCTAATAAAATTCTGGCTCATCATGAAGGAATCAAACTTCTTGTACCATTGCCTAGCTGACTGCCTCAGGCCATACAATGATTTCTTGAGCTTGCAAACTAATCTTCTATTGTGACCTTGTACAAAACCTTATGGCTGATCCATATATATCTCTTCATCCAAATCACCATGAAGAAAGGTTGTTTTAACATCTAACTGTTCTAACTCAAGGTCCAGTAAAGCAGTTAGTGCTAACACAGTACGAATAGAAACAAGTTTAACTACTGGTGAAAAGATCTCATGAAAGTCAATACCTTCAACCTGAGAATACCCTTTTGCAACTAGTCTCACCTTATACCTATCGATACTTCCATCAAATTTTCTCTTCAACTTGAAGACCCATTTGCACCCAACAATGCTTCTCCCTTCAGGAAGTTCTATAAGATCCCAGGTATTTTTTTTGGCTAAGGAGTCCATTTCTTCTTCCATAGCCTTTTTCCATACCTTGCTATCTGCATCATCAACTGCTTCCTGATAACAAGATGGTTCTCCATCTTCAATAATCAATTTAAATGATGAAGCAGAGTCTTCATACCTTTTTGGTGTTCTTCTTTTCCTTGTAGACCTTCTTAGAGTGACTGGTTGCTGACTGGATTCTGGAATTTCTCCAGTTTCCTCTGCTTCTCCACCTTTTTCAGAAGTCTCTCCTTCCTTTCGACTTTCTGGAAAAGGTACAGTTTCCAACTAAATCTACTGACCTAGCGATACCTGCTTCTAGTCAAATTTTTCAACATCTGATTTTAAAAGAGATGATTCATCAAATGTTACATCTCTACTAATGAATATCTTCCGTGAAGTAGGATCCCACAACCTATATCCCTTCACTGAATAATCATATCCAGCAAAGATACAAAATTTTGATTTTCGATCTAATTTTGAACGCTGATTTCTAGGAATAAGAACATCGACATCACAACCAAAAATCTTCAAATGCGAATGATCACAAGACTGGCCCGACCAAACTTCTTCAGGAATTTGACAGTTTATTGCAACCGAAGTTAATCTGTTAACTAAATAAAAAGCAGTAGATAGTGCTTCTACCCACAAATCCTTTTGTAGATTAGCATTATTAATCAGGCTTCTGGCTCTTTCCATAAGAGTCTGATTCATCCATTCAACAACACAGTTTTGCTGAGGAGTATAAACAACAGTTTTATGTCTAACTATCCCTTCATCCTTACAAAATTGTTCAAATTCTAAAGAGGTAAATTCACCGCCATTGTCAGTTCTTAAACATTTGATTGATTTGCCTGTTTTCTTTTCCACCATTGTTTTAAATTGTTTAAACACATTAAACACATCAGCTTTATTTTTCAACATATAGACCCAAACTTTTCTAGAGAAATCATCAATAAAAGTTAAAAAATACAAGGCACCTCCATAGGACACAGTAGGAGATGATCCCCACAGATCAGAATGAATGTAGTCCAAAATCTTCTTGCTATTATTATTGCCAGACTTGAATATTTGTTTACATTGTTTGCCAAACACACAATATTTACAAAATTTCAACTTCAAGGAGTTCAAATAAGGAAGTAGCTTGCAGTTCATCAGTACCTGAAGACCTTTCTCGCTCACGTGACCCAACCGCTGATGCCATAGATGAGAACCTTCTTCTGCTTTCTCTGACACGATCGCTGCTTCACTAGCTTAAGTACTTCCCTTGATTATGTACAAGTTTTCGACCTTTTTAGCCTTCATAACAACCAAGGCTCCTTTCGAGACTTTCAACACTCCATTCTGACCTGTAAACTTATAACCATGCGAATCCAAAACTCCCAAGGAAATCAAGTTTTTCTTTAGATCAGGTACATGCCTAACATTAGATAAGGTTTTAATTGTACCATCATATATTTTAATTTTCACATTTCTAATCCCAACAGTCTGACAAGATGCATTATTTCCCATGAATACAGAATTACCATCTATAGTTTCATATGATGAAAACTAATTTCAGTGCGAACTCATATGATGAGAAGCACCAGAGTCTAATAGAAAATAGTCAGCATCTTGTGAGATATTACATACAGGGAGTGCTTCAGCAATTAAAACCTCATCATCCATACCTGAATTGACCTGATTTGCTTCCTTGTTGTTTTCTGCCTCCTTCTGTTTCCAGCAATCCTTTTTGAGATGTCCCAGTTTGTTGTAGTACCAGCATTTTGCTTTACTCTTCTTACCGCCCTTTGAATTCGATCTGGAAGAACCTCTTGTCTTCTCCCCTCATTCATTTGACCGAACTCTAGCTACCATGGCTTCAGGTGCAGAAGTCTCAATGCTAGATTGTCTTCGTACCTCTTCAGATAAGAGAGCACCCATGACAGATTCAAGTTTTAATGAATCGGCAGTGCTCAAACTGACTGAGGCCATGAAGTGATCCCATGACTCAGGCAGGGAACACAACAAGGTTATTGCCTTGTCTTCTTCCTCCATCTTTACTTCCATATCAGACAACTGACAAATAAACGTATTAAAAACATTTAAATGATCTATAATTTTCATACCCTCCTTCATTCGAAGGTTGTACAGTTGTTTTTTTAAATATATTCTGTTAGTCAAAGATTTTTTCATATAGAGAGTTTCCAATTTCTTCCACAACCCCGTAGTTGTACTCTCTCCAACAATATGAAAGAGTACTTCATCTGCCAAACATAACCGATCGGTACTGAGAGCTTAGGCATCCAAGTCCTCCCAGTATGAATTTGACATGCTTGCTGGTTTTTTAGCTACCCCATCTAATGCCTTGTGCAACCCTTGTTGCACCAGCAAATCCCTAACCTCCAGTTTCCACAAAGAAAAATTGTTTTTCTCGGTGAATTTCTCTACCTCAAATCTTGCATTTGTCATTTTTTCCATTTCTTCCTCCTAGGGTTTCAGATTTCCATTTTTCTACAAATAAAAAATTTCCACTCTTCTTCTAGGGTTTCAAGATTCCCTTCCTGTTTACAGATTTTTTGAATGCTCAGGAAAAACCTACTCAATTTTTTAAAAAATCAACAGATTTTCTGAATGCTCAGAAAAAAACCCCACTTAGATTTAAAAAAAAAAAAAAACAGATTTTCTGAATGCTCAGGAAAAAAAAAATTACTCAAATTTTTAAAAAACAATAGATTTTCTTTTAGACTTTCTTTTAAATCTTCTCCTCAAACTGTGTTCAATTTTTTCCTGAAACTCTACACAAATTTTTAAAAAACAATAGATTTTATTTCACACTTTCTTTAAATTTGTTCTTTCACACTTTCTTTTAAATCTGCTCCTCAAACTGTATTCATATTTTTCCTAAAACCCTACTCAAATTATTTAATATGCTTGCACAACCCAAATAATATTTTCCTTCAAAAAAAAAAACGATTTCTTCATACCTCTTTTCTACAATTGTGGGTCTGCCAATCATTTTTTTGTTCTTTCTTGGATGTTACAACCTTTCCAAATGGAAATTCAGACTCCTCCTTTCTTTCTCACAATGGTAGCGGAATCGTGCAACTCTTTCTCTGGCTTCTTGGCTATTACAACCTCTGCAAAATGACCATTCAGACTCTTCCTTTATTTCTTTTTAGAATGCATGTCTTCCTTTTTATTGACAGTCAATGGCTCTTTCTGATCACTGTAGACAGAGGGTCTTTGGCTTGTCAACTTCCTTTTTTACCACTCACGGCTTCTCAATAGCTCCTTATCATCGCTGCAGATAGATGGTCCTTTGGCTTATCGACTTCTTTTTACCATGCACGGCTCCTCCTCTCACGATGGATGGCCTCAATATTTCATAGGAAGACAGAACGATTTAATAGTGAATGCTGGCACAGTTCTCCTCTGATCGGCTCTGATACCACTTGTTGTGGAGAAAGACAAAAAATGAGAAAGATAATAGGAGATATAACTGAATTGGAAACTTAAGAATAAACACTGGGAATTATTATTGATTAAATGACTCTTCGTGCATACAAGCCTCTCAGGCCACCTCTTTTAACTAGACATATTTCGTTATCTCGTTATTCAACTATATCTCGTTATTTATCTAAATTCTGTTATTCTAACTACATAGTAAATTTACATCTATTGTCACATTTTTAATAATACATAGTAGCAGTAGCATGTTGCACTGAAGTAATGTGGATGAAACAAACTCTCCAAGACATGAAGGTAAGAATTGAATATCCCATTTCAATCAAATGTGACAATACAAGTGCAATAATTATATCAAAAAATCCTGTATTTCATTAAAAAACAAAGCACATCCCAATTAAGTACCATTTCCTTAGAGAACAAGTAGCACAGAAATTAGTGAAGTTGGAATATGTACCAACAAAGGAACAAACAATAGACATATTCACAAAACCTCTTGCTAAAGAACCATTCGAATATCTAAGAGACAAACTAGGGGTAGTGTCTACAAATGTTACTCTCTGACATGAAAAGAAAGCATCATTCCAGGGGGAGATCAGAAAAGAAAGCATCATTCTAGGGGGAGATCAGTCAACAAATAATGTTACAAAAGAGCGAGAGAAAGTGAACAGTACATGGAATATGTCCTCAATATCATAGTATGATGGACACGATTTGGAAATCACTCTAGGAAATGTGCAACCCTTTGCCATTGATGTCAGAGGGGGAGGAAAAGCAAGCGAAATAAGAGTATTAAAGTATTTCCATCAATGCCAAAGGGGGAGACTGTTGGAAATATTGTCATTGATGGCAATGGAGAAGAAAGGAGTAGCACCTGAACTATCACTAAGGCAAAGAACAAAGAAGAACTAGCAATAAGGCAAAGGAGATAGACAAGGAGCAGAGATAGCGAGGGCAGCAAAAAGAGGCATCTTAGGTAGCAGATGAAGCAAAGGCAGTGATTTGAAGCTCAGGCAACAGATGAATCAGAGGTAACAAATTGAAGCAGAAGTGGCAGATGCAATGCGATGAGATGCGATGCGATGTAATAAGATGTGATGAGATGCGATGCGATGCAATTGGTTTGAGATGCAATGCGATGAGAGTGGTTTGAGTGCTTTATTATAATCTTCCGAAGGTTGCCTCATGGGTACAAAAGAGTTTCATTAAAGCGATGTATTGCCAAAACATTTCCAAAGGTTTTAACGCTATTCCTAAGGTCCAGTTAAACAAATAAAGGATTAGAGTGGGGCCTGCAAGGAAAGTGGTTTTTGGGAAACCATACCACTGTTTTCGCACAACTTTTGGGCCATGAGCAGTTTATTCCATTTCGAACGCAATCGTATCATATTACGACACGTCACAATACTAAAACTACCCATTTCACGTAATTTTGAGAATTAAAGGTTAGGGGTCGAAAGAACGCGATAGCCGTCCGATTTGATGCGACGAAGATCCAATGGCGATCGCACGGGAAAATTGCATGGACATTTGGAAATGTTAAACAACAGGTATATTGTGAATGCGATATCCGTCGGATCAAGATTGGTGAATATCTAACGGTGGTCGCATCACGCGAAAGGCAGAGTCTTAATGTTAAGGCTTAAAGAAGAATTTTTGAAGATTGACAGCGGAGATCTTATCGAAGATAGAAGATTGACGATGGAGATATCATCACATCGGCGATCTCTTATCACATCGGCAAGAATAAGTGTTGAAGAGAATGAGCCATTGAACCTTGCGATTGCAATGGAGCGATCCAATCGCAACCATTAGATCACGGTTGTTTCTAACCGTTGCATCGAGCAATGAGTTGGAGTGGGGTCCACAGTGAACCATCGCATTGGCGGAGAACAAGAGACGCAGAGAGACGAATACTTGAAAGTTGCGATTGTGATTGAGCGATTGAATGTCAGCCGTCAGATTTGATGAAGGATGAATGGCGGATATATGAGTTGGTTGATAGCTAGTGGGACCCTTCGTTCATCGCATCAGCGGAGATATGATGGCCAAAGGCACACCAAACTATTGGAGGATGTGATTGCAATATTGCGATAGCGATAATGCGATCTGCGGTGTGCGGGAAAAGAATGGTGGGACCCTTCGGATATCACATTGGGAGATTGGAAAGGTGAAGATCGTAAGAACAAAGTGGAAACATCGAAGTGCCAAGAGCAATAAAGAATGCGGACCTGATATGTTATGAACTGTGGCTTTATGTGTTTGAGTTCTGGCTTTAAGGGCGTCAAGGTGGGCCAGCGTTCGATTGATTAAAGATTGATGTGCATATGAATATGCGTAATTACAATTATAAGTAAAGTATGGGACCCCATTAGCCCTTGCTTTGTATATATGCACCATTGTATAATATTTACATTATTGATCATGTTAACATATGTATGATGACTAAAGCTCAGATCTTTAATCTGCCGTGGGCATGAAGGCAATAGTATGTGGAACATACCCTACAGGTCACAAAGGAATTGAATGAACTCATAACAGGAACTCGTACAAGACAGAGATATGGTAGCACAGGCAAATGAAAAGGTTGAATGCAGCACAAAAGACACAGGTAACGAAAGGAACAAGGAATTTATGCAACAGAGCTACATTATAACAACAAAAACTAAAAATACAGTGACAGTAGCAGAAAAGACAAATGCACAACAAGCCAAGGGCCGAAAAGGGCTGAGTGAAATTGATTTTCTTGAAAAAGTGAATGTAAATGATTTATTTATTTTATATTATTTGTGATGCAAAGACAAGTCTCCGTAGGAAAATAAATACTCCACTGTAATGTTGAAATGTAAACATTATGTTATATTATTCTGAATGAGCTGCACATGAAAAAGAGAAGGTGGAAGGAAAAGAGTCATACCTATCCACTTCGAATTCCCTATGGAATGCAAACAATTTGAGGTGAAATCTATAAATGATATCACAAAGATTTTCATAGAGAGGTTAGAGAATGGATAGATGAGGTAGAGAGGGTAAGAAGAAGGAGGAGCAGATAGAGAAGCTGCGAAGAGTCAGAGATGATAGAAGGCAGATATGAAGGCTGGTGCATAGCAATGAAGAAGGAACAGAACAAAGCTGATATCCAAGTAAATAAAAAAATGTTTTTTTTTAAGGGTGAGGAAGTTGGTGCTTCCATATCAAGTTGTAGCTTGATAGATGTCAGTTGTAGCTGGCTAAGGTAGGAACCTCCTGTAGGTTGTAGCCTGCAGAAAATAGATGGGAATTGGAGCTTCCTTGCAAGTTGTAGGTTGCATAATTGAGGTAGGAGCCTCCTGTAGGTTGGAGCCTACAAAAAATCAGTGGTGAGAGGGAGTTGGAGCTTTCCTTTGTATCACAAAAATAATAAGATGTGGTTTTCTCCCTTATGGTTTTCCACTTATATCTATTGTCTATGTGCATGATGTTTATTTGTTGATATGGTGTATCTAATCTGCTTAATTCTTTCTGCTCACATATTAAGATTGTTGTTACATTATGTAATAAGTTGATCATGAAATGAGGGTGTAAATAAGTTCCTCTTGGGCTACATCTGCCAGTCCAAGGCTCCCTAAAAGCATTTCCTTGCTCTTTTAATCTGCTCAAAATGGTTACATAGTGAAAAATATGCCTAAATAGGTAAAAGCAACTGTAAATTCAACTTCAAAAGATAGAAAATATCTATAAATGGCTTTTTTTTCACCTTAAACAGTGAAATACAACCCAATACAGTGCCTTCTACATGATCACCCTTATGGCTCCTTCATCTTCCCTAAAGAAAAATCTACTGTAGATCACCTCTGTTCACTCTGAAACCTGTTCCAAAACTGTTCAGAATGCTGAAGAAACCCAAAATTGACTAAAATTTCATCTTGTTTGGTTGAAAATTGAGAAAGTTATGGAAAAAAAAAAATTTCCCAGTGTCCCCCAAAATCCTCCTCCAAAACTGGAGGAACTCCAATTAACTCGACAAAAATGGCAGAAGGTCGAGAAAGGTAGAATGCACTCCAAGGTTGGCATAAAAAGTTTATGGTTGGCAATAAATTTAAAGCGGGGTGGGATCACATGTTACAGCAACTCTAACCGCCGCTCTAACCGTATACATATCGATTGAAAGACCATTACATTAAACATGATGGGGTGTTGGCAACATGGCCCATGTGAACCACAAGATTTTGATTAACCTTTAAAAAACTGTGGATAAGTTTAAGCCCTGAGTCATGAGAACTGAGTCATGTGGACGAGGTAAGTGTTGTCGGGGCTAGCCTTTATTATTATCCAACCGAAATCATTTCAAACTTCAAATAAATCTTGCACCATACACATGTTAAGTACTAATGTGCAGCCTTTCTGGTCGACCATGTGGGCTGGTAGCCAGTCAACCCGGGGTCGAATATTATGACTTGCAACAAAATTTTTGTAATGAAAAACAACTCCAGCCTGGGGCCACGTGGCGGCCTCCAGGCTTGCCACATGGTTCCCTTTGATTGGCGACATCACAAAATTTCACACCAACTACCAATCATCAAATTCTGCTTGTCGACCATTGATATGCTCTCGAAGGAATATTTTGGGGAATATTTTGAGGAATATTCCCAAAATATTATTTTTTAAAATTTTCACAAATTTATAAAGTCAAACTTGGTCAAATGAATTTTGAAGTTTACTGGAGATTTCAAACCTCAATAACTTTCACATACAACCTTGGTATTGAGAACTACTCATGGCACTAGAATCGTAGTGATGAGACCTTTCCGGTCATTTGGATTGCAACCATTTCTAAGCATTTTCATTTTTGAGCAATTTTTTAACTTGGACATGATCTCCTGATCAAACCTCCCCAATGGGAAGCTTTTGGACACCAAAAGCTCTTTGAACTACAGAAAATGAAGATGAGGAGACTGATTCTCCACTCTTCCAATCTCGAACCACTAAAATTTCCCTGATTTCATCAAATTGAGCTTCTCATAAAAAGATAAATTCTTCCATGAATCTATTGACCGACTGTTGCTAACCTTGACTGTGTCATGATGCAAATTTTTAAAAATTGCAGAACAACAACTAAAATTTGCAGAAAGCATACTATTCCTACAATGGTTTATCTTCAAAGGAGATTGAAAATAAGATTCACCTTGCCAACTGTCCTCATGGCGATTTTTTGCCAAATGAGCCATGTAATTGTGTCGATTCCCGACCAAGTTTCCTCGCCATAGTACTCTGCCATTCTAAAACCAGCAATGATCATTGTTGAACTTTGTGTCCTCTTTGCTTGCATGCTTAACCCGCTCTTGGATTTTTGCACCACCTTGCACTAACACTTTTTTTTCTGTACCGATCGACACCAAAGACACTTACTGCAACTTCTTGTCATCTTCTTCCAAAGATGACCTACTTTCAGACTGAAGAAACTCATCATTTACATAAAAAATAACATGAAAAGGATTATGTACAAATTATTTTAGCTTAATCATCAAAAAATTCAAATTTTGACTTGTGTTGACAAGCCTTTTCAACTACCCTGCATTCACTAAATATTATTCTATCTTCTTCCAATGTGCTCTCACAATAAACTCCTTGCCATCCTCAAATAAATGGTAATTTTTCTCATGGCGATGGAAGATTTCTTTCCTGTCATATAAGTAAGGACTGCCCAATACCACACCTGTAATGTCAAGCGGTACCACATCTAATTCAACCATATCAATATAATGAGTTGTTATGGCGAAGCGAAACATGCACTTCCTTGAAACCTGTAAATTTGCATCCTTGCAAATCCAACCAAGAGGATAAGGTTTAGGATGTGGAATGGTTTCAAGATTTAGCTTCTTGACTAAGTCCTCAGAAATAAGGTTCGTTTGTGACCCACTGTCAAATAGTGTGTCTATCTTTGTGTGTTTGGAAATGATCCTCACATGAAACAACTCAATTCTCTTCTCTTCACTTGGAGCTTCTATGTGATAGTTTGAAAAACTAGAACTAAGTTTAGTTTCATTTACAATCTCTTTTCCCTTTATGTTCTTTAGCGCCATAGCTATGCTTTTAGTTTCATCTCTTGATTCAAACCCTAAGTCTTGTTCAACTATTGTAATCGTCTTGAATTTTTCTTTGGCTTTATCTTTGGTTTAAAATTTTTCCGGTTTCAACTCTGGATGAAGTTTCCAACAATGGTCTTCATCATGGCTTGTTTCGTAATAGTTTTTACAAAAGAATTTTCTCTTCTCTTTCCTAGAGTTTGCATTTCGTTTTCTCCCTATGCCTTTAATTCACTATCCTCATTCTCGTCAAAATATTGTTTACCTCTAGCCCCTAAATGCGTGGATTGGACACAAACCTCATCTATAATAGTATGATTGAAAATAAGAATAGTATGTATAAGGTAGCTGTGTAAACCACCTATATATTTCAGCAAATTTTCTTGGCTATGCAAATCAATTCCTAGTAAAAGATCCCTTCGTCTAAACTCTTGGGTGTAATCTTGTACATTTTGTCCCTTAAGTTGTCTAAAACTTTGCTAATTCATGATAGCCTTTTGTAAATGAGCTAATGGATAAAATTTATTTTTAATTGCAGAAATAAAATCAGCCCATGATAAACTGATCTTACCATGTTTTCTAATCTCATCCTTGGTTTGGGCTTCCCACCATACCAATGTTGCACCATCCATTCTCAAAGAGGCAAACTGAATCTTGGTGTTGTCATCATGAAGGTTCTCTATCCTCAAGTAAACTTCCAACTACCTTATCCAATTGTCAAGTTTCTTTGCATTGACTTCACCATTAAACATAGGCAACTCAAACTTAACATCAAGCTTTAAAAATGAACTTTTACCAGTGTTTTTTGACTTGTGAGATTGATTCAATGAAGTAGAGGATGAAAATGTAAAGGAAGAGGATGAAGATGGGGATGGTGGATCACCATTTCCTCCATGTCCTTTCTTTGACTTGTCATCACTTTTCTTTCCTCTTGAAGAACCCTCTCCTTCCTTGTGGTGTTTCGACTCTTATCCTTCAAGTCTTTCATTCATTCTTTGGTATAATATCCTCACCATCTCAGTCATGTCTAGGAAAGCCTTTCGGAACACTCGATCTTCTTCTTTGGGATCAATGTCCTTATGACCTTCTCCTTCTCTTGAAGACATGCTTAAGACTTGTTCTGTGGCTCTTGAACGTGAATTAGAAGGTGGAGTTAATGGCACTCTGGCCCTCCTTGGTTGAGGATTATTTTGAGCTCTAACCAATTTTCCTTCCCCTCTCTTGAGCTTAAGCCTAGTAAGCATCAAAACTTGGAAACAGTCAACTATATCTTTGCACAAGAAGAAATGCAGAGTAAAACTCTATCTCCAATACCAACTAATCTGAAAATGGAACTATTTGTAATGCTATGCAAAGTATCCATTCTCAAATAATTTAGTGTGCAAAGTGTTCTCAATGACTTGCAGGTTAAACAAAGTAGTTCTGGTTTGTTTCTAAGTTTTATGTGTGAGGATTTGTTAATTAAATTTATTGTTTAACATATCACAGCAGAAATACATAGCAATTAAAATTCACCATAACATAACACAAAAAATTGTTGAGGCATTTCACCCCTCCTGGGCTACATCTGCCGGTCCAAGGCTCCCCAATGGCATGTCCTTGCTCTATTAATTTTCTCAAAATGGTTACACAATGAAAAATATGCCTAAACAGGAAAAAAAATTGTAAATTTGACTTTCAAAGATAGAAAATAGCTAGAAATGGCTTTCGTTTCACCTTAAACAATGAAATACAACCCAATAGAGTGCCTTCTCCATGATTTCCTTGTTGGCTCCTTCATCTTCCCTGAAGAAAAAGCTGTTGTAAATCACCCCTCTTCAATTTGAAACCTATTCCAAACTACTCAGAACGCTGAAGAAACCCAAAATTGACTAAAATTTCATCTTTTTTGGTCGTAAATTGAGAAAGTTATGGAATTTTTTTTTTTTTTCTAGTGTCCCTCAAAATTCTCCTCCAAAACTGAAGGAGCTCCAGTTAACTCGCCAAAATATGGCAAAAGGCTGAAAAAGGGGGATTGTGGTCCAAGGTTGGTAGAAACAGTTTATGGTTGGCATTAAATTTAAAGCGGGGCGGGATCACATGTAACTGCCGCTCTAACCGCTTCTTTAACCAAATACTTATCGGTTGAAATACCGTTACATTAAACGTGATGGGGCAATGGCCACATCGTCCATCTGAACCCCAAGATTTCGGTTAACCATCAAACAACCATAGATAAGTTTAAGCCCTGGGTCACGAGCACTAAGTCATGTGGACGGGGTAGGTGCTATTGGGGCTAGCCCTTATATTTCTATGTCCGAAATCATTTCAAACTTCAAATTAATCTTGTGCCCTACGCATGCTAAGTGCTAATGTGCAACCCACCTAGTGGCCCTGCAGTCTAGTAGCTGGTTGACCCGTGGTTGAATCCTGTGACTTGCAACAAAATTTTTGTAACGCCAAACGACTCCGGCTTGGGGTGTAACACCCCCAATTCATGTGTTTGAATTTCAAAGTTAGACATTTGAACTTTAATCTTAAGGGGAGTGGACCCCAAAGGATAAATATTTTGTGAATGTAATTAAATATTTAATTGAGGAAATGAATAAAATGATGTGGTGCAGATTGACCAAAATGAGGTTTATGATATCACTTGCTAAATCCATGAGGATGGATGAGGCAAATATTTCCCCACAATCTTTCAAAAATCCTTGAAAGAAATTAATTTTAAATTTAGATTTTTGAGGAAAAATCTGAATTCCCCCAATGATGAGGAAAGTAGTTGGGAAGAGGTAAAAAGGTGGAAAAGCTGAGGAAAAGCATAAAACAGCTTTAAATAATCCCTAAAATGGGAAGCCTAGGCAAACAGGAAGAAAAGCATCCTGAGATTCTGGACGCAGAATTAGAAACATGCTTTGGGGAACAATAGCTTAAATAAGCTGCTCTTGTACAGATTAGAGGTTGATCTATTTCAAGGAGATGATCTCAGCTCGAGGGTGAGTTCTGGGAGACAGAAGGACTCTAAGGTTGGGAGGTTGGTCAATTGCAGGAGTGGTATGTCTCTAAATTTATTGATGTTCTACTTCATATAGTATGAATTGGCTACATATAAAATTTGACTGTATATTAGATTATAAATCCTACATTTAACAGAACTGATCATAAGGAATTTACCCTTGAAACTCTGTATAGTTGTAGAATTTAAATATGTGAAGTAGAATCCAATAGAGTCTCTAAACCAGTGTTGGGTTAAGTCTAAGGATACTTATCTCTTCACAGGAAAAATTTGTGAATTAGTTTTAATCTACTTCTGTTTCCTAGAATGATTCTAATATATACATGCATGAGAGAGAGAATTTGAATTCCCTGTATTATATTGGAAAATAGTAGAAATGAATTGCAACTTACACTGTGCATGAAAGAATCGAAGGAGAGATTTTATAAACTGACCTCAGGGTCAGCACACCATTCATAGGGAACCAGAAATTCAAAGGGTCAAGGAGGCTGCATGTGGGCAGCAAATACTATAGCAGAAGGAAGCAACTAATAATTTGCAAAATACTGATCATAGACAAATATCTTATGGAACCATCCTAATATTAGAGCATAGAATTGAAATACAAAAGAAATTTAAGTAACTATCAAACATGCATATTCACCACAACCTGGCATATTGAAATATATGTATCCTAGTCTATCATGATAACCCAAGTCAAGGGGGTAAAAGAGTAGATTATAAATCCAAATGTCTGCTAAACATAAAAATATAAATACAGATGCATTCATCCCTGTAGATATTTTGGATACATATTCTGTGCAAATTCATAACAAATTAATTCCTCAATTATCTGCATAGAACTACTGTGTCATTCTGTTATATATAATCATATCACTCTGGTTATTTAAATTACCCAGAAAAAGGAAACTGTGAATTTGGACTTTAGGGTCAGCTTAATAAACTGGTGAAAGAAATTGAGAATGTTATGCCGAAGAATAAAACTATTGAATACATTCAGATATCTAAATTTTACTACCACAGAAGCTATGTTCTCCTGGAATAGGAAACTCTATATGACAGTATATTATTCATTCAAATATCACCACATTTATGAATATAGTTTAACAATTGTATGGCCTGAGAGCTTGAAGGCCATAACTTACACAGAATGCTGAATATGTGTATATATATATATATATAAAAAAATTTAAATGCCAAAAGTTAAGTATTAAGTTACAGCCAAGTCAAAATGAACAAGGCGATAATAATAACAATAACCGGAAATCAAAAATGGGTATTATGAAAACCCAGTAATGACAGAGGTATATATGGATATATAGAACAAATCCGAGAACACTTTTATAATGTCCCATGAACATAGATCAATAAATATTCAGAGTGGGGAGTAAATTATAGTTGTCAAAATAATTACAATTGTATCATTACAATTTTTAAATGTCGAAATATAAACTATATAAAACCAGGAGAGAAGAACGGATTTCTTCTAGCAGAGTGTGGTGAATACCGACTTTCAAGTAGCATGAGGAAACAAATGTTAATTTCTAAGGGAGTCACGTATCTCTGTAGTTTCGAAGAAGAACACGACGCAAGTCGAATTTACGTATGAGAGATAAAACCCCAATATAAATAAGACATCGAACATGGAGAGTAAGAATAACATGAACCAAGTAAAAATAATGACTAAGAAGCGCATCGTACCTGGTAAGGGAGAAACCCCTATTCCATCCTTAACCTACTACATAGAAATATAGAATTTTCATGAATAGAGGTTGGCAGTTAAGAGTCAAATAACAAAGATAAACCTCCAGAGAATGAACAATAGCAATTGCATCCTACGCTTGGTCAAAAGAAACATTTAACTAACCAGGGGGCCGAGAAGCATCGACTCCTTATAGCGTTGAATTAATACCCTCATAACCACCTTCAGTTGAGAAGAGGGTTGGGCTACGAAGCCATGATAGGATGTGTTCAGTCTCACTTCTGAGAATACGCACAAGGAATCGCAAAGGCTAGGGAAGAAAACCAAGCCAATCGAATCCCTGGAGAGAAGAAAACACATTCTCTGCAAAACTAATATAGAAACTCGTTATACATATCACAATCTAGACCGGACGACAGTAAACGATGATCCAAAATCTTAGCACTGGCACGAAGAAATGCGCAAAATTCTCAAACAGAGATGGGAAGCCTGTGAAATGGTAATAATAGAGCGAAATTTTACAAAACTCTAAAATGATCTTACCGAAGGAGAAAACTAAAGCACAGGAATAAGGCGAAGCCTGAAATGAATCACGCACAACGTCCATGGCGTTGTCACTCACTGTCAAGAGATAAACCAACGAATAGGGAGGTAAAAGAACTGCCGAGAAAATACCAAGCTCGATTTATAACAATGTTCCCTGAATCAAACAACGAAACCCTAATAGCCAGATACATCCGAGTCGTCCACCTGGCGAGATCCTCAGGGTGAAGCCACGGATCGAGGAGTTAATAGGTCGTGTACACCCTCCGTTCAAAATTAAATATGACAAGCAGTGACATAAATGAATATTGATCTGGCCATGCCGCGGAAAATTGCCTTGGGAACGAAGTAAGCTGGTGGAATGAATCCAGTATTACGTGGAACCAAAACCACGTGATCACAAATGGAACGAAAGCAACTATAACCCTTACGATGAGATTAAAGAATTCATGAAAAGCCCTCGTGGAAGACAGATTGACGACGCCATTCCCAATTTCGTTGAACAGAATTATAAATTGATAATTACATGGAGGTCAAATTAAATACACCCAAATTCATATAAATGTTGACAAGACAGAAATGAAAATGAAGGACCGAATGCCAGACTCGCATAATTATCGTCGGGGTAAATCAAATCCCGCTAAGGTTATATGTTATCAACAAAGGGTAAATGCGAACGACTGAATGGATTTCCATAGGTCCGTAGAACTATAATAACATGGGATTCATGTAGAACCCAATCGAAACCCCCCGATACGAATCTATTAAAGATTTAAAGGTTGATGATATAGAATGAAGATGGAATATGGAAGGGGCGGGTGATAAAATAAACACATTAGGGTATGTCAAATGTAATTATAATTAATGTAATTAAAATTATAATGTAATTACAAATCAAACCAATTCTATTGGTATATGAATAGAAATTGAAAATAAAAGTTGTGTAACCCTACAACGTAATAATAGAGTGCCTTATTGGCCTTAAACTTGAAAAGATACAAAAAAAAAAAAAAAATTGTTTGTAGAAGGAAAATGGGAGGTGTGACAAATGGTATCAGAGCCCAAGTTATAAAACTGGGTTGGTGACATTGTGCTCACTGTTGCTGTGTGTTCACTGTATAAATGTAATTCTGTAGAAAAAATTTTAAATTTTATTTTCACTGATCTGTATTGTGTAGTGTACGGTGGTGCTGAGATGGCAGAAGGTGATGAAATCTATGTTGATCTGCGTGATGAGGATGAGGCACCAGATCCAAATGCACCCATGATGGCTATGTTGTGGGAATTGCAACAAGAGTTGGTTGAGATAAAAAGCCAGAATGACAGATTTTCATTAGCCAGTGAGGAGCAGGAAAATCTCATCAGAGAATTAACTTCTCGGAATAGCCAAGAAGGAGAAGGTTCCAGAAAGAGGAAAAATGATGATTCTGAGGAGGAAGATGCTGTTAGGCATCAGAATAAAGAGAAAAAGGAATTACAGGGGGAATTCCGAAAGATTAAACCTCCCTCCTATGATGGGGAGAAGGAGGAAGATGCTGAAGCCTGGTTGCTGAATATGATTAAGTATTTCCAGGTCTATGAATATGAAAGCAATCTGAAGGCAAGATTAGCTGTTTACCAGCTACAAGGTAAGGCTACCTTGTGGTGGGAGGAGACAAAAATGATGCATGCCATTGATGAAAAGATAGTCACCTGGGAAGATTTCCAGGTTAAGTTCAAGAACCGCTACCTAAATGAACGTTACTATGATGATAAAGCCAAAGAATTTCATGAACTTAGACTGGGAAAACTCACTATTGATGAGTTTGTTACTAAGTTTACAAATCTGTTGAGATATGTACCCTACATAAGGGAAGAAAAGGCAAAATTTCAAATATTTCTGAATTGTTTGCCTACTGTATAAAAAGAGAAAATCGAGTTTGAAAACCCAAAAATAATGGACGAAGCTGTTAGAAAAGCCAGATTATGCTACCAACAATTCAAAGGAAAAACTGAACAAGGTAAAAGATGGGTAAATAAGAATGAGTTCAAAGGGAGGAAACAGAAGCCAGCCTATTTGAAAATTTTTGGCAGAGATCATCAGTGGAAAAAGTTTAATAAACCCAAAGAAATTCAAACTGCTCAGTCCCAAGTAGCTTCCAAACAAATAGACGGAGACAGTAAAAAGGAAGGGACAGTCAAAATGAGAGAACCCCTGAAATGTTGGGGCTTTGGAGAACCCCATATTTTGAGGGACTATCCTCATTGAAACATTTATATGATCATGAGAGATTGAGAAGTGACAACAGTAAATGATATAGCCAGAAATATACCAACTATCAGTGCAGCCTTGGAAAATCGGCAAGCAGAACATCAAGCAACCATGGTGGAAATGGAGGGTAAGATTTCTGACCTATCTGTTACTGTTACTGTTCTGATTGATCCGGGTGCTTCTTTGAGTTACATTAGTCCAAAGATTGTAGAAAAATGTAACTTAAAAACCAAAAAATTTCAACAGTCATGGTTGGTACAGCTGGCCACTGGAACTAAGAGAAAGGTAACACATAAACTGCTACGAACAGAAATCAAATTAAATGATTTTCAAACAGAGGTAAATTTGAACATTCTGCCCTTAGGTTCATATGATCTACTGATAGGAATGGATTGGCTGGAAAAGAAGAAAGCCTTGATGAACTGTTGGGATAAGACTTTTCATTGTGTAGATGAGGAAGGGAAACCTTTTATTCTCAAAGGGAAACCAAAACCTATTTCTGTAAGACAAATTTTAGCATTGCAATTAAAAAGAACAGCTAGAAAAGGATACCAAGTTTATGCAGTGGATGTGGAAGAAAAAGAACAGAAAATTGAAGAGGAATTACTGGATGCTGTACCAGTAATAAGAGAATTTAAGGAAGTCTTTCCAAAGGAAATCCCTCATTTTCCCCCAAAAGAGAGATTGATTTCTCAATCGATTTGGTGCCGAGAGCAACACCTGTCTCCCGAGTGCCTTATCGAATGAGTCCTCCTGAACTGATGGAACTGAAAATGCAATTGCAAGAACTGTTAGATAAAGGGTATATCAGACCGAGTGTATCTCCTTGGGGAGCACCAGTGCTGTTCGTGAAAAATAAAGATGGAAATTTTAGGATGTGCATTTATTATTGTCAACTGAATAAGTTGACCATTAAAAATAGATACCCTTTGCCTAGAATTGATGATCTTTTTGATCAAGTGAGAGGAGCTTCAGTATTTTCGAAAATTGATTTAAGGACTGGTTATCACCAGCTTAGAATTAAAGAAAAAGACATTAGCAAAATAGCCTTTCAAACCAGGTATGGTCACTACGAATTTGTAGTCCTACCTTTTGGTTTGACAAATGCCCCTACCACATTTATGTGCCTAATGAACAGTGTGTTAAACAAGTACTTGGATAAATTTGTCCTTGTGTTCATAGATGATATCTTAGTTTACTCAAAAAGTGAGGAGGAACATAAAGAACACTTGAGGATAGTATTGCAAACTCTAAAGGAAAATTAGCTATATGCCAAGTTTAGCAAATGTGAGTTTTATAAAGATAAGATCCAATATTTGGGTCATATTATTTCTGAACAAGGCCTTGCTATTGACCCTGAAAAGATAAAGGCTATAAAAGAATGGCCTGTACCAACTGATGTTTCAGCAGTGAGATCATTCATGGGGATTGCAGGCTATTATCGCAGATTTGTAGAGAGGTTTTCTGCCATAGCACATCCCATCACGTCATTACAAAGGAAAGGTGTCAAGTTTGAATGGACTGAAAAATGCCAAAACAGTTCTGACCAATTAAAACTGAAACTTACTACAGCCCCTATACTGAAGATTGCAGATCCTGACAAAGAATTTGTGGTATGTACGGATGCCTGTAGAGAAGGATTGGGAGGAGTTCTTTTGCAGGAAAATTCATTTATTGCCTATGAATCTAGGAAACTAAAGATACATGAATAGAATTATAGTGCCTATGATTTAGAATTAGCAGTTGTTATCCATGCTTTGAAAATGTGGCGGCACTATCTTCTTGGAAAAAAATTTACATTGATGACTGATCATATTAGTCTCAAATATTTCTTTTCCCAAACTGATTTGAATGCTAGACAAGCCAGATGGTTGTCTTTTCTAAGTGAATTTTATATGGATATAAAACATATTAGAGGGAAAGAAAATAAAGTTGCTGATGCATTGAGCAGAAATGCTTGTCAGAATATCAATAGCATTGGAAGTAGTGCTCAGATCGATGTAGAAGATTTGGTGAATAAGGCAGCAAACCAAGACCCAAATTATGAAACACTTCTGGTGAAATTACAGAAAAAGGAGAAAACTGATCCCACTCAAAACAAAAAGGGCTGATCTGTTATAAAAACAGATTGTATATTCCCAATGTAGAGTCCTTAAAAAGGCAAATTTTGGATGAGTACCACAAACAGCCATATGCAGGACATCCAGGATATCAGAAAATGTTAACAGCCCTGAAAAAGAAGTTGTTCTGGCCAGGAATGAAGAGAGATGTAGCAGAATATTTAAGTAGATGCATGGAATGTCAACTAGTAAAAATTGAACATCAACATCCTGTTGGTCTTTTAAACCCTTTACCGATTGTAGAATGGAAATGGGACACAGTTTCCATGGATTTCATAACATGATTACCCAAAACCAAACATCAACATGATTCAGCAATGGTAGTAGTAGACACTTTAACAAAAGCTGCACATTTTATACCAGTGAAATCTACCTTTGGGACAACTCAAGTAGCGAATGTGTTTCTGAAGGAGGTAGTAAGGCTCCATGGGGTGCCAAAGGTGATTGTTTCTGACCGAGATGCTAAGTTTACAACCGCCTTTTGGAAAGGGCTATTTGGAGGTATGGGCACTAATTTGAATTTTAGTACTGCTTACCACCCTCAGACCGATGGTCAAACGGAAAGAACTAATCAAATTTTGGAGGACATGCTGAGAATGTATGTGATGGATAGACCATCAAAGTGGGAAGATTACTTGCATTTAGCTGAATTTTCCTATAATAACAGCTACCAATCCTCCATCAAAATGAGTTCGTTTGAGGCATTGTATGGAAGGAAGTGTCGTACTCCTTTGAGCTGGAGTCAGCCAGAAGATAAACTAATGTTGGGACCAGATGCTTTACAAGAGATGGAAATAATTGTTAAACAGATACAAAAAAACATCAAGACAGCACAAGATCGCCAGAAGAACTATGCTGATAAGAAAAGAGTGCACCGAGAATTTAAAGTGGGGGAACATGTGTATTTGCGTATTAAACCCAAAAAGAGCACCCTTTATGCTGGGAGTTATGCAAAACTGGCCCCTAGATACTGTGGTCCTTTTAAAGTATTAGAAAGGGTGGGACCAGTGGCTTACAAGCTGGCCTTACCACCCCATGTTAGATTTCATGATGTATTTCATGTTTCATTATTAAAAATATATGTGCATGATGATTCTCACATAGTTGATTGGAATGTTGTACAAGTGGAACCAGAAGGGGAGTTTCTGCCAGAACCGCTTCAAATATTGGAGTGGGAAGAAATTGAATTGAGAAGCAAAACAGTAGCAAGAGTAAAGGTGCAGTGGAAGCACTTTACTGCTGAAGAAGCTACCTGGGAAAGAGAAGCTGAAATGATGGAAAAATATCCATTTTTATTTGCAAAATGAACTCTAGTAGTTGAATAATAACACCGAGGACGGTGTTTATTTTCAGAGGGGGAATATGTAACACCCCCAATTCATGTGTTTGAATTTCAAAGTTAGACATTTGAACTTTAATCCTAAGGGGAGTGGACCCCAAAGGATAAATATTTTGTGAATGTAATTAAATATTTAATTGAGGAAATGAATAAAATGATGTGGTGCAGATTGACCAAAATGAGATTTATGAGATCACTTGCTAAATCCGTGAGGACGGATGAGGCAAATATTTCCCCACAATCTTTCAAAAATCCTTGAAAGAAAATAATTTTTAAATTTAGATTTTTGAGGAAAAATCTGAATTTCCCCAATGATGAGGAAAGTAGTTTGGAAGAGGTAAAAAGCTGGAAAAGCTGAGGAAAAGCATAAAACAACTTTAAAGAATCCCTAAAATGGGAAGCCTAGGCAAACAGGAAGAAAATCATCTTGAGATTCTGGACGCAGAATTAGAAACATGATTTGGGGAACAATAGCTTAAATAAGCTGCTCTTGTACAGATTAGAGGTTGATCTGTTACAAGGAGATGATCTCAGCTCGGGGGTGAGTTCTGGGAGACAGAAGGACTGTAAGGTTGGGAGGTTGGTCAATTGCATGAGTGGTATGTCTCTAAATTTATTGATGTTCTACTTCATATAGTATGAATTCGCTACATATAAAATTTTACTGTATATTAGAATATAAATTCTACATTTAACAGAATTGATCATAACGAATTTACCCTTGAAACTCTGTATGGTTGTAGAATTTAAATCTATGAAGTAGAATCCCACAGAGTCTCTAAACCAGTGATTGGTTTAAATCTGAGGATACTTATTTCTTCATAGGAAAAATTTGTGAATTAGTTTTAATCTACTTCTGTTTCCTAGCATGATTCTAATATATACATACATGAGAGAGAAATTGGAATTTCCTATATTATATTGGAAAATAGTCGGAAATGAATTGCAACTTACACTGTGCATGAAAGAATGGAAGGAGAGATTTTATAAACTAACCTCAGGGTCAGCATACCATTCACATGTAACCAGAAAGTTAATGGTCAAGAAAGTTGCATGTAAGAAACACATACTATAGCAGAGGAAAACAACTAATAATTTACGAAAGACTGATCATAGACAGTTATCTTATGGAACCATTCTAATATTATAGCATAGAATTGAAATACCAAAGAAAGTTGAGCAAATATCCAACATGCATATTCACCACAGCCTGGCATATTGAAATATATGTATCCTAGTCTATCATGATAACCCATGTAAAGAGGGTAAATTAGTAGATTATCAATCCAAATGTCTTCTAAACATAAAGATAGAAATACAGATGCATTCATCCCTGTAGATATTTTGGATACATATTCTGTGAAAATTCATAACAAATTACTTCCTCAATTATCTGCATAGAACTACTGTGACATTCTGTTATAGATAATCATATCACTCTAGTTACTTAAATTACCCAGAAAAGGGCATTTGGACTTTAGGGTCAGCTTAATAAACTGGTGAAAGAAATTGAGAAGGTTATGAAGCACAATAAGACTATTGATTTCCTTCAGATATTTAAATTTTACTATCACAGAAGCTATGTTCTCCTGGAATAGGAAACTCTATATTACAATACATTATTCATTCAAATATCACTACATTATGAATATAGTTAACAATTGTATGGCCTGAGAGCCTAAAGGCAATAAACTACACAGAATGATGAATATGTGTATATGTAATATATATAAAAATTAAAATGCCAAAAGTTAAGTATTAAGTTTCAGCCAAGTCAAAATGAGAAAGGAGAGAGTACTGCTGGAACATACTCATAATAACAATAACCGAAATAAAAAATGGGTATTATGAAAACCCAGGAATGACAGAGGTATATATGGATAGATAGTACAAATATGGGAACAACCTTATAATGTCCCATGAACAGAGATCAATAAATATTCAGAGTTGGGATTTAATTATAGTTGTCAAAATAATTACAATTATATCACTACAATGTTTAAATGTCGAAATATAAACCATATAACCAGTAGAGAAGAACAGATTTCTTCTGACAGAGTTCGGTTAATACCGACCTGCAAGTAGCACGAGTAAACAAATGTTAATGTCTAAGGGAGTCATGTATCTATGTAGTTGCGAAGCGGAAGACGACGCAAGTCGAATTTACCTGCGACAGATAGAAAAAAACCCAATACAAATAAGACGCCGAACATGGAGAGTAAAATATACATGAACCAAGTAAAAATAATGATTGAGAAGGGCGTCGTACCTGGTAAGGGAGAAACCCCTATTCCATCCTTAACCTGCTACATAGAAATATAGAATTTTCATGAATAGAGGTTGGAAGTTAAGAGTCGAATAACAAATATAAACCTCCAGAGAAACGAACAATAGCCATTGCGTCCTACGCTTGGTCAAAAGAAATACTTAACTAATCCGGGGAGCCGAGAAGCATAGTCTCCGTATAGCGCTGAATTAATACCCTTGTAACCACCTTCAGTTGAGAAGAGGGTTGGGCTACGAAGCCATGACAGCGTGTGTTCAGAATATGCACAAAGAATCGTAAAGGCTAGGGAATAAAACCAAGCCATTCGAATCCCTGGAGCGAAGAACACGCATTCCCTGCAAAACGAATTTAGCAACTCATCATACATATCACAATCTAGACCGGTGATAGAAGATGATAATCCAAAATCGTAGCATTGGTATGAAGAAATGCGCAAAATTCTCAATCAGAGATGGGAAGCCTGCGAAATAATATTAGAGAAAAAATTTACAAAACTCTAATAAAATATCTTACCGACAGAGCAAATTAACACACAGGAATAAGGCGAAGCCTGAAACGATTCACGCACAGCGTCCATGGCATTTTATCTCACTGTCAAGAGATGAACCAAACGAATAGGGAGGTAAAAGAACCGTCGAGCAAATACCAAGCTCCATTTATATCAATGTGTTATGAATCAAACAACGAAACCCTAACAGCCAGATACATCTGAGTCGTCCACCTGGCGAGATCCCAAGAGCAAAGCCATGGATCGAAGAGTTAATAGGACCTGTACACTATCCGTCCCAAAAATTTAATATGACAAGCAGTGAAATAAATGAATATCGATCTGGCCACGCTGTGGAAATTGCGTTGGGAATGAAGTAAGTTGGTAGAATGAATCCAGTATTACGTGGAACCAACACCACGTGATCACAAATGGAACGAGATCAACTATAACCCTTACGACGAGATTAAAGACATTGTGAACGCTCAGCGTGGAAGACGGACGTCGCCATTCCCAATTCCATTAAACAGAATTTTAAATTGATAATTACGTGGAGGTCCAATTAAATAGGCCCAAATTCATATAACTGTTGACAAGACAGAAATGAGAATGAAGGATGAATGCCAGACTCGCATATTTGGTAAGTCGAATTCCGCCAAGGTTATATGTTATCAACAAAGGGTAGGAGCGAATGACCGCATGGATTTCCACATGTCCGTGGAACTATAATAACATCGGATTCATGTAGAACCCAATCGAACCCCCCCCCTCTATATAAATCGATTGAGAGTCCAAAGGTTTATGATATAAAACGAAGATTGAATATGGAAGTGGGGTGATAGAATAAAGACATTAGGTTATGTCTGATGTAGTTATAATTAATATAATTATAATTATTACAAATCAAATAAATTGCAATGTGGTAAGATAGAGTGGAGATATGAATAGCAATTGAAAAGAAAAGTTGTGTAAACCTACAACGTAATGACAGAATGCCTCATTAAATGAGTATAAATTAGTTGAGAAATGTGAAATTTGGCTTTAAAGATCCATTTATCAAATTCATTAAGTTTGTTAAAATATAAATTTTTAAAACTTATAAAATATTTCAAAATTAAATTATATTATATTGATATAAATTAAAATATATATATACATAT